>CM042546.1:4470309-4617809 GCA_023630585.1 Cranoglanis bouderius | reverse complement strand
ATCCCCTCTGCCCTGTGTGCGCGGAGTTTGCATGTTCTCCCTGTGCTTCGGGGTTTCCCTCCAGGTACTCCGGTTTCCTCCCCAGTCCAAAGACATGTGGATGGATGTTTGCAAAACTGCTTGTTTAAAGCAGTCGAGAGCAGTAACTGGTAGAAAATACTTTATAATGATTTATACAGGTCCCTTTATGTACATTGTTTTAGATGTACTCTAAAAATAAAATGTACTTACTTACTGTCACATTTCTCAAGTCACAAGTTCAATGCACCGGATGTCATGTGTATAACAACAAAAATAAAAAGCCTGAAGAGAAAGCTCCAACTAAGCCATGCTCTCACCAAATGAATGAAATGACTGCTATTAAAAATAATAGGGATTTATCAAATGAGAAAGCAAACAGAAAGAAAATCAGATGCTTCTTGTGAGAAGTAATAAGCAGCAACGGAAGGATGGCGCATTTGCGTGGAGGAAAGAAGCCATGCCTAAATAACAGACATCCAAATCTGAGTGGATTGTGAGGCTGCAGCAGAGGCATGAGCAATAGCACACTGTCACACATACGGTCCAAATTCTCTTTATACACCCATGTCTTAATAAGAATCATGACATTTCCATGGCTATTGATAGAAATTTATGTGACCTTGATACGCAAACATTACAGCAGAAAAACAGGAAATGCAATGCACACCTTACTTTTTAAAATAACATGCAAAACACAAATCAAGTGTTCTAATGAATTTAGGGTGCGTTTGAGAAACTAATCGGAGGCAATTGCTCGGGTTGTCAGAGATCAGGTTTTATCCCTCCACATTTAAAGCTCTGCTAATCCACACATATTGTTTTTCAGTAGATCAAAGGAAAAACAATGTAATAAGGCTTTACTTGACATTTTGGCACATTTGATACTACTGAAAAGGAATGTCACATGGTCAGTGCGTTGCATAATTCCCACTGTAATGATCGCGTTTCACGCAATTCACACGAATTCTTCTCTATACTTTGCGTCTTAGCCAAGTTTTATTATGAAACACAAGAACAAGTAATAAGCTTTTAACATGTCGCAAACATCTGTGCTTTTATGTCTACAGAAAAACTGCACGTACTGTTGATTAAAGAATCAGCACATAAACTTGACTGCATTACATTTCACTTAAGGTAAATATATATATATATATATATATTTTTTTTTTTAAGGTTTGTGGGAGGACACTAACCGAGCCGGCTCCTGCGGATCATGTCAGGAGAAACAGGCCTCAGCTTCCTCTCGGCTTTGATCTCCTCCAGGATTCGCTCGTGGAGGCTCGGGGGTCTTGGAGAATGAGGCTTCAGCTTACGGGCTGCGACCTTAACACAGATTAGCACAGGAATCGCAGGTCAGATAGAAAGAAAAATCATGAAAAAGACATTTTCAAGCTGTGTTCTTCGCTGACAGAAACTTATCATTACAAATATACTCTTGTTTGAGTAACTGGTGGACATGCCAGAGAACTGGTTTGTAATTTCTAGAGCCCTCCGTTTCCAGAGAAATTAATTGCGATTGTGAAGCAATAGTGGCATAGTCTTTCCCTTTCCTTAATTTATTACATGGTGATATGGACTTTTTGCAAAATGAACAGAGCTGAGGTGCTCTGGTGCTCTGGGCCAAAAAAAAAAATCAGAGCAGAGCAGAGCATGAAATGAAAATACAGGCCAGATCTATTCCATGGCAATATTGCCAATCACAGTGTAAAGGCTGATGCATAATTCTGCATTAAAGCATGATTTCCTGTCTGAGTCGTTACACAGAGAGGGGGTTTATGGGTAAGCATGGCGATCAGAAATACACTGACATGCTCACATGCTGTCCTTCAAGAAGCTAACTGCGTATACGTATATATGATGCCGATTGGTTGTGTGTTTGGCTGTTCGGTGTGCTCCGTTTCAGTCTTCTATAGACTCTGAACGTGCTCCCTCAACCCCTTTTTGAAAGTGTAGTACGTTATAAATCTTACACATAATAGTTCGCAACAGACACTAATGCAAAATGCTTTCTAACATATCAGTTTAGACCCAAGAGTTAATGTCTCCTTTATAATAAAAATCTCACATTTCAAAAAATTAGCTATCCTAACTTCAGAAATGCTTTGGTAAGAATTGACTTACTCTCCTTTGTTTTTGGCTCAGAGCCTGATCTTTTTCCCCTACTTTGTGCACAATGCCTTGAACTGCTCATTCATGCAATTACCCAATCAGCCAATCATGTAGCATCAGCGCAATGCATAAAATCATACAGATGCAGGTCAAGAGCTTCAGTTAATGTCCATACATCAAACATCAGAATGGGGGGGGGGAGTGTGATCTCAGTGACTTTGACCGTTGGTGCCAGATGGGCTGGTTTGAGTATTTCAGAAACTCCTGGGATTTTCACACACAACAGTCTCTAAAGTTTACACAGAATGGTGTGAAGAAAAAGAAACATCTAGTAAGCAGCAGTTCTGTGGGCAAAAACACCTTGCTGATGAGAGAGTTCAGAGTAGAACTGCCAGACTGCTTTATTTGCCTGTTTGACTGATCACTTTGATGGGATTAATCCAAACCTCAAAATAACTCAGAAACCTAAAAACAAGTAGCTTGTGGAAAGTTCGGGAATAAAAAATGAACAGCTCCAATGTATGAGTAGGAATGCTATTCTGCACATTTTGAATAGTTGGATTATATTAAGAAAATAACAGTTAAATGGGTCACTTGTTGTACAAAGTTTCAGAACCCCAGTTATATGGTAGCATTAAAATGATAAGATTATCACAGGTCCAAAAACATGTTAAACATTTCATATTTTTAATACTGTGTTGTGTTGTGGTGTGTGTGTGTTTGTGTTTGAACACTAACTGGATTCAGAGGAGGTCTGGAACGTATAAACTCCAGTATGACCTCATGAGCACTCTTCTTTAACCTCGGAGGAATGTCGCCATTCACCTGAAACACAGAGAGAGGCAGGGAAATAAGTCACAGGTCACATCTATATATATATATATATATATATATGACTGTCATCGGTTTAGTCACTTAAAAACACGCTGCACAGATGGACAGGTTCTTTAAAAAGAGATAATGTTCAATAGGAAAAGAAAGGACATGTCATTTGTTACCCAACAAGTTTGTCTACTATGCACTCTTATGGTTCTGAGGATTGCATTGTTCGTTTACGAAATGAAACAAAAGTATTTCATCCAGACAAACAGCATTACACATAATTATTCAAGGAAAGCTGTGCGAGACAAATAAAGGTTTACCCATTTACCGTGTACACGTCGCTGAAGCTATAGGCATGACACGACCGATCTCTGCAGGCTATGGTACTATTTCTACTTAATTCATATTAATTAAATAGCCTCAGACTTTCCTGTAGCAGATACTGTAAAAAAAAAAAAATGTTCAGCCATCATCTTCTGATAAGCTGAGTAAACAGTACTCTGGATATAAACACAGAGCAATAAAAGTGAACTGCATCGTATAAGGGACTCCGCCTCAGCCAGTCATGCAGAAAACAAAACAAAACAAAAAAAAGAAAAAAAAAAAAAAAAAAAGTGGTCTCCCCTGTTTGACCTGAAAAACTGAATGTCCGACAGTCTGTGTTTACATGAATATGACAAAGTACATTTACAAGCCCAATATTAATGTATCGGAAAAATGTGTGTGTAATATCCTATTTTCATTTGCTTCCATGTGTCATCCAAATGTACGAATGCAGGACTACGCGGAAAAGGTTTTGGCAAAGTGGAATAAAATTAGAAGCGTGTGCTGATTAATTCATCTTCTCAGCCCAAAATAGTAGAAATTTCTCGAAACAGGTGCATAAGAGTGCATAAAAAAACATGATGCTCATAGAGAATGGTGGATAGAGCACCCGATGGCGCTTAGGATGAGAGGATACACAGGTGCGTACTCGGGAACAGAATGGATCTCATTCGAGAGCTCTTTGGGTTCTACCATGCTTTTAGATCCAAATAAAAGGACTGCGATGGATTTGATTGTGTTTTCTATAACAGCATGGCCTGGATAGTAGTTACAAGCTACGGCTACAATTCAAATCCCAGGTTTATATTAATGCGCTTGTTCTATTACGTTATCATTTGTATAGACGTGTGTATTTGTTGATACGCACAAATTTTCTTCAAGGAGAGGTTTATTTCACATTTTTCGAGGTGTTTTTTCCACGCACAGGTCACAGGAAAATGCTTGGCGGTTTCTAGGTAACATGACAAGCTGCATTTTTTTTGTCTTCATGAAAGAGAAATGTAATTGTTGGCATTTTTCTGAGGTGTAAGAGGAATAAAACACTTCAAGACGTGCTAATAATCCGCTTCAGGGTGGTAGCACACACGGTCTGGTATTATCACTCCACCCTGTCGCCGATACTTTTCCTCTAATAACAATTCCTGCCCTGTTTTATTACTTACAATAATGTGGTCTTACATCGCAATGAATTCATTTTCCATCCCCATTTATATGTAATTTATAGTTAATGGCCTCAGACGGAATGTGAGGTGTGTATGGAACGAAATGACAAAAATGCACATTCAAAGGTCAGAAAATAACAAGGTGCTTAATCGCTGCAGGTGACGTCTTTGCGTACCAATGAAAATAGGACCTGCCCATCTAAACGAATGAACCACGGAATCTTCATTAAATGTATAATGGTCTATTCTTTTGTCTCACAGAACGAGTTCCTAGCACGACATCAACCTTTGTGTCATTTTTACGTCCATGCTGTACATTAGCAACACAACAAAACTTTGCTCTTATGTAAGTATCAAGCTAAAGACAGGACGCACCACACACATACGCACCATGACTTTGCGGAGCTTGTAGCGCTTTGAGCGGATGTCATCCATGAGCATTTCGTAGGGAGTGAGTTGGTACTCGATGGGCAGTGGGTTGTATTGTCGCTCTTGCACCTTCTTCAGCTTCACACCGTTTCTCAGGTCCCTCATCACTTGCACCCAGAAACGAGCCTGCAGGGCACAGGAATGCAAACATCACCAAAAAAAAAAAAAAGGGGCACATATTTGGCCTAGCTTTACGTAGACACATGTCTATAAACAAAACAGCCAACACCTGACACCTATACATACACACACACACACACACACGATACAGAGCCATGACTGACTCTAAACCTCTACACAATTCACAACACTCACACATAGAATCCAAGTCTAGTTTCTATATTTAAGCTTGTTGTGGAAAGCACGGTTTTACCCAATCGTCATTCTGCAGCTCGTTCAGGTCTCTGACAGGTTCCTCGGGAGTTCCTCCCTCTATCCGCCGCAAATTCTGAGGGGGGAGAAAAAAGGAAAAGGCAATTTATGTGACAGAATTTATCAGTGTGCTAGGGATACAGCTTGCCCAAAGGCATTTCCTGGGTTTTTGTAAAGTGGGAGTAGGACTGATTGAGGGCCTGCTCACAATTCACCAGGCTGAACTTTTGCGACATAATCAATATGCAGTTAATGTACTGCAATAGCGTTTTAACTGCCTGCACTTCTGCCTTGGCAAATAAACCACTGAAAAAAGGTTACTGTAACTAAACTATGAAGGCAACATTAGCTCTTCTCAACTGTTGTGGATGATCAACTCCAAACATTTACCACAGCAATGTATGTGATGATGATTATGAGCGATAAAAATATATGAATGTTCTACTGTATAATGATCTCCTGAAGCAGTGGTCCAGCGAAGTATTTCAGCGGATCGGACCGAGCACTCAACCTGATCAACGGAAGGGGAAATAAAACTGGCTGTAGTTCAACGAGTCCATTTTCCGAAAGCTTCTGTAGATCATCTGCTGCTGCTGCTACATAACAATTATTTAACTGAAGGCAGCTCATTGAAAAAGGGAAGCATTTTCACAAACTTTTACAGATTTCATTTTTCTTGTCTCAGTAGTGAAGTGGCTTGTTAAAAAAAAGTTGATGACGAAAACAGAATGTTTAAAATGGACTGGACAGAGAAGTGCGTTTATTCTCAAGTGCCGTTTCACTGGAAATTACGTCAACACATCGAATAATGCTACACGTTTCAAGGCGCTTCGCGGAGACTTTAAGAAAACTGAACGCATGCACCAATTCACTTCAGTACAGGATATAGTTTTCCTACCACAGACTCGTGTTTCATCAGAAGCACCGCAGAACGGTGAGCATTCTTCACGTCACTCCCTCCAAGGGGATTCTGGGATTTCTCTGTGAATCAAGCCTGTTCTTTCGCTCGACCTCAGCTCACAGTGAAATCCTGAGAGACAGAGACTGCCAATTCACTGGCTTCACAGCTCCTCCATCAATATCTAGCATCTCTGCTGTGTCTTTTCTTCTTTCTCTAAAGCCATGGCAGTAGATTCCATCTCACCCACGTGTGCCTCTGGGCTGCGATCCGCATTCGTGATGCAACTGAGATCGGTTTGCTAGTTTAGCTATAATATTTAATATTTGGTTTAATGTCAGGGTTTGAATCACATGGTGGGTGCATGGAATAAATAGCCACATTCTGTACTGTGAGCTCTAAAAAAAAATAAAAAAATTAAAAAACCACCCATTGTCTCGGTTAGTCATACACTAATCTCCTTACACGCTGGTTATAAAACCCTTTATGTTTTACTTTATGGCTGATGTTACATAAGAAAACCCAATGTGCTCCGATTTCATTAAAAAAAATAATAATAATAAATAAATAAATAATAAAGACATTTTAATCAAGTTACTAAAATCTACTACTTCATTCACTACAACCTATATGCATGTTTCAGACAACAACAGCATTTAAATGTCCCAGATCACCATAACTACAATTTACGTTGAAATAACATCATTAAAATACTTCAGAAACCTTATTATCTTTGTATTAATGTGTAAATTAGAGCTGGGTGTAATATTATCAATTATCAATATCGTGAGCAATCGTCACAATATGTTTATCAGATATCATGGATACTGTGATATTTTTTTTTATATTATAATTACAAACTGGCTGGGATGTGGGTTTCAGTTTTAAATATTTATTTAATTCTTATAAATAAATAAAAAATTTAAATAGATGTACTTTCTATTTTTGACAAATAAATCAGAAAACGTTTTTTTAAAAATGCAACTACTGTTTTGCTGGTAGATTGTAAGGAACCCTAGATATCATGATACATACTGCGTGTTGTACAAATTCCCTTTGAGAATCGTGAGATGATATTTTTGTCGCCCTCCCCTAGTGTGAATCTCCTGCTTGAAATATCCCTTTCCATGAGTAATCCATTACAGGTTATGTATTTCAACAGGTTATGTGTTACCTGAACACATTTCACCTGCATTAAATATCTGGAATATTCCATGAGCCACACGGTCAACAGGAAATTGCATCACCCAAATTTCCTGAAGATCATGGGAAGGTGAAAAGAACGCTCGGTCATTCTTTTTTCTTTATTTTCAGTGATATTGTGATACTGACTGGTGAGATCACTTACCCAAATTACACCGATCAGCCATTAAAACCACCTGCCTAATATTGTGTAGGTCCCCCTTGTGCAACCAAAACAGCTCTGACCCATAAAGGCATGGACTCCACAAGACTTCTGAAGGCGTGCCGAGGTATCTGGTACTAGCAGATCCTTGAAGTCCTGCAAGTTGTGAGGTGGGGCCTCTATGGATCGGACTTGTTTGTCCAGCACATCCCACAGATGCTCGATCGGATTGAGATCTGGGGAATTTGGAGGCCAAGTCAACACCTTGAACTCTTTGTCATGTTCCTCAAATCATTCCTGAACAATGTTTACAGTGTAGCACGGCGCATTATCCTGCTGAAAGAGGCCACTGCCATTAGGGAATACCATTGCCATGAAGGGGTGTACTTGGTCTGCAACAATGTTTAGGTAGGTGGTACATGTCAAAGTAACATCCACATGAATGCCAGGATCCAAGGCTTCCCAGCAGAACATTGCCCAGAGCATCACACTGCCTCCACCGGCTTGCCTTCTTCCCGTAGTGCATCCTGGTGCCATCTCTTCCCCAGGTAAGCGACACACACGCACCCGGCCGTCCATGTGATATAAAAGAAAACGTGATTCATCAGACCAGGCCACCTTCTTCCATTGCTCCATGGTCCAGTTCTGAAGCTCACTTGCCCACTGTAGGCACTTTCAGTGGTGGACAGGGGTCAGCATGGGCACTCTGACCAGTCTGCAGCTACACAGCGCCATACGCAGCAAGCTGCGATGCACTGTGTCAGTGAGCCTTGGGAGCACATGACCCTGTCACCGGTTCACCGGTTGTCCTTCCTTGGACCACTTTTGGTAGGTACTAACCACTGCATACCGGGAACACCGCACAAGACCTACCGTTTTGGAGATGCTCTGACCCAGTCGTCTAGCCATCACAATTTGGCCCTTGTCAAAGTCACTCAGATCCTTACGCTTGCCCATTTTTCCTGCTTCCAACACATCAACTACGAGAACTGACTGTTCACTTGCTACCTAATATATCCCACCCCTTGACAGGTGCCACTGTAACGAGATAATCAATGTTATTCACTTCACCTGTCCATGGTTTTAAAGTTATGGCTGATTGGTGTATATATTGATATATATATATATATAAAATCACACACACACACACACACACACAGTATCTCACAAAAGAGTACACCCCTCACATTTTTGTAAATATTTTATTATATCTTTTCATGGGACAACACTGATGAAATGACACTTTGCTACAATGTAAAGTAGTGAGTGTACAGCTTGTATAACAGTGTAAATTTGCTGTCCCCTCAAAATAACTCAACACACAGCCATTAATGTCTAAACCGCTGGCAACAAAAGTGAGTACACCCCTAAGTGAAAATGTCCAAATTGGGCCCAAAGTGTCAATATTTTGTGTGGCCACCATTATTTTCCAGCACTGCCTTAACCCTGTTGGGAATGGAGTTCACCAGAACTTCACAGGTTGCCACTGGAGTCCTCTTCCACTCCTCCATGATGACATCACAGAGCTGGTGGATGTTAGAGACCTTGCACTCCTCCACCTTCCGTTTGAGGATGCCCCACAGATGCTCAATAGGGTTTAGGTCTGGAGACATGCTTGACCAGTCCATCACCTTTACCCTCAGCTTCTTTAGCAAGGCAGTGGTCATCTTGGAGGTGTGTTTGGGGTCGTTATCATGTTGGAATACTGCCCTGCGGCCCAGTTTCCAAAGGGAGGGGATCATGCTCTGCTTCAGTATGTCACAGTACATGTTGGCATTAGCTCCCCAGTGCCGGCAGCACTCATGCAGCCCCAGACCATGACACTTACACCACCATGCTTGACTGTAGGCAAGACACACTTGTCTTTGTACTCCTCACCTGGTTGCCACCACACACGCTTGATACCATCTGAACCAAATAAGTTTATCGTGGTCTCATCAGACCACAGGACATGGTTCCAGTAATCCATGTCCTTAGTCTGCTTGTCTTCAGCAAACTGTTTGCGGGCTTTCTTGTGCATCATCTTTAGAAGAGGCTTCCTTCTGGGATGACAGCCATGCAGACCAATTTGATGCAGTGTGCGGCGTATGGTCTGAGCACTGACAGGCTGACCCTCCACCCCTTCAACCTCTGCAGCAATGCTGGCAGCACTCATATGTCTGTTCTGCAGAGCCAGCCTCTGGATATGATGCTGAGCACGTGCACTCAACTTCTTTGGTCGACCATGGCGAGGCCTGTTCTGAGTGGAACCCATCCTGTTAAACCGCTGTATGGTCTTGGCCACCATGCTGCAGCTCAGTTTCAGGGTGTTGGCAGTCTTCTTATAGCCTAGGCCATCTTTATGTAGAGCAACAATTATTTTTTTCAGATCCTCAGAGAGTTCTTTGCCATGAGGTGCCATGTTGAACTTCCAGTGACCAGTATGAGAGAGTGTGAAAGCGATAACACCAAACTTAACACACCTGCTCCCCATTCACACCTGAGACCTTGTAACACTAACGAGTCACATGACACCGGGGAGGGAAAATGGCTAATTGGGCCCAATTTGGACATTTTCACTTAGGGGTGTACTCACTTTTGTTGCCAGCAGTTTAGACATTAATGGCTGTGTGTTGAGTTATTTTGAGGGGACAGAAAATTTACACTGTTATACAAGCTGTACACTCACTACTTTACATTGTAGCAAAGTGTCATTTCTTCAGTGTTGTCCCATGAAAAGATATAATAAAATATAATAAATATTTTGAGGGGTGTACTCACTTTTGTGAGATATATATATATATATATATATATATATATATATATATACACATACACACACACACACACACACACACACACACACACATACTCACACACACACACACATATATATATATATATACACGTTATGAAAATGAGATGAGAATACTTTATCTGAATGGTTAAATTCATGGTAACAGTAATGTAATGGTAAATGTTTGTTTTTTTTTTTCCTTAGACTCAATGTTATGTAGCCTCAGAACTTGCTATCACTTGCTGTAGCCCTGTACATCATGTTCTGTGCAATATCGAGTCAATTCGAGGCTACTCAGTGAAGTAAGCAGAACTCTGTTAGGCAAGAGACAGAGTTGCTAGATAGTTTTAAAATAGCCCGAGGTGACACACCCAGCACACACAAACCCATGACGTGAGCGTGGACGAGAGCCTCCGTTGATGTCTGTGTTGGGAGTAGTCACGAGGACACATAATGGGCCAAGCCCTTGGCAAACAGCTGATGGAGTGGTGGAGGGAAAACCTCATGCTAATCCATGTTGAGGAATTTTAAACCCGGGTGGGATAGAGAGGCGATCATTACACTAGTCTGACTCAGACACTAAGCATGCTGCTTCCCTTCTTACCTAGAGATGTGAAGAATTTCGCAGGAAGTACTAATGATGCACTAATGAAGACAAAAATGCTGCGAAATATTTTGTGTTTGTTGAATTCTCAAATACGACAGGGTGGATTCATTTTCTGTAACAGCACCTCTGACAGTAGTTCTGGCTGTAATTCAAATTTATATTAATGCACACGTTTTAATACGTCACCTTTCCTATCGTAACAACTCGTACACAGGGACTTTTACGGTGGACGTTCCACATAATCTAAACCTGATAATAAACAGAATATTAAAACTTGTTATTCGACAAAGAGAAATGTACAAACGATATGGCGAAGCTTTGTGTAAGTAGATGTTTATGTAACATGTATGGAAGGAGTCTCCAGTGTCAGTGCTTTGTAACAGTCAGTATTTTTCCACCATGGGAAAGTCTTCAGGACGGAGGACTTTCCAGCTTCTCGGTAACGTAGCAAGCTGCATTTTTTATTTTTTGTCTTATCACTTTCAGGAAAGAGGAAAAAGAGGCTGGTGAGGAAACGACTGCTAATAGTAAGTGATACCAGCAATGAACTTGTGTCGTGGACATTCCGCAGCATTAACTGTTTAAAAACAGATAATAAAAAAAAAATTAAATCGCTAGCAAATCGCTGTGGTCTAAGTAAAGTCTGAACGTAGGATGGGAATGATTTTAGAAGGTATGCATGGGGAAATGTGGCAGTGTGCAAACATAAATATAACAAGGTCTAGAGAATCACCTCTTTGGCATTCTTGATCTTTTCCAGGAAGGTCCGGAGTTCCCTGGTCTCGGCGTACAGTGCTCGGCACACGGCCTGGTAGTGGTTGGGAGCGTCTGATGAACTCGGGAGGTGGGATGTGCACAGCTGAAGAAAGAAAATGATTGACACGCTCAAATCTAGTGATCTATTATGAGATAAATCGTTTGATGTAATAATGAATAGATTACACCAAATCAAACCTTTACACTTTGCACATGTTGAGTTAAATATATATTACTGTAGTTTTTACTAACTTAAAAAAAAAAAAAAAAAAGTTCAACATAAACACCTCCAACTGGCCAAATGACATTTTTGCACACACCTAACCCTGCGCTCCGCCTTGTCCTGGAATGTGTGACATCTTTTTCCTCAAGCACTCGAGTATCAGGGATACTCAGAAACAGTGGCGTTAAAGAAAAGTGGAAATGATCTTTACACCCGGTTTTGCTGTTTTGTTCCAGGAAGAGCTGCTCGCTTTAAAATACTTTGTGTCTGTGTCTGTATGCATGAAAAAGACCAAGATGAGGAAATTAAGATCCTCAAACGACAGTCTGGATTTCTTGCTTCCTTGTTCAGTATGCACGATCCCACTGATCTTCATAGCTCGAAAGTGACTCGATACTCCCCCTGTAAAAAAGAAATTCTAGCCACCCCCCACCCCACGTCTGTCGTTTTGTGTCAAATGTGTGTAATGTAGCACTGTAGGGCTCACTATCTCATTTCATTGTGTGATTACAATAAAGCCGACTTTGACTTTAAGATTATCGCTGTCTTGTGTCACTCTGTTGCAGAACTATAGACCGATACAGAGTTAATTCCAACTCAGATCACTTGTATACAGAGTTAAGACCCAGTATACACAACCATGTGTACATAAAACATCATACTTTTCCCACCTCGCTGTGTGGTTTATTTAGCAAACAGGTTTGGCCACAGCCGACACTTCTTATTACAGTACAGGGGAAAAAAAAAAAAAGACTCGATTAGAAAGTGAGCATAATGAATAGCTGAGGATAACCTGAGAATGCAACGTTTGCTTCAAATTGGAGAATAATCATACATACTGAACGAATACAAAATCAATGCAACGCAGTATGACCCACTTTCATTACCTTATGACAGACAGTACCTGACATATCAGATAAAAATAAACAACTAGTCCTTTAAAAAAATAGTACGTGGCAATTAAAATGAAAGATAACATTGTGAAAACCCCAGCATGCAGAGAGAAAAACCTCAAATTTACCACAAGCATGAATCAGTGGACGAGATGAGTCCATGTTAATCATTACAGCTTGAACTGATATTTAACAGCAGAATTGTTTAAATTTATAAGCAACCAGATAAGTTTACATGCAACTTAACAACACTTATACCACACTTAGTCCCGGTCCACTCATTTTATTGGTCGAGCAGCGTTCCGAGAGTGCCTATATTTCCTATAACCGCACTGGGACGTTTCACTGTGTGTATATATCACTCCGCTCGTCCGTGTTTGCCGCGTAAAAATTCCACTTCCTAGTTCAAAACCGTTACTGCAGTAGAGCTAGCGACGTCATCAGCAGACATGGCTAAAGGTACTTTTCAGGAATATAACTTTTGACTTAAAATATTAAAGCTCATCGGATGAAGATGAAAAGGATAGAAGGGACGCCGATTTCACCAGAAGCACCTTTAACGGGAAATCGATGCGAGGTAGCTAGCCAGATAGCCGATGTGCTATGAAGTGAGCGTGGGATCATTTCGTTGGGATCTATTTCTGTTAGCGGAGCAAAAATAAACAAAACATTTGGCTATATTGTGTCTGAAATGTCCGTAAGTTGATATTAATTCCTTGTTTAAACAGTCCGTACAGGATTTCGCAGAGTTTTTTGTAATTGTTGCGGCCAAAAACGTTTGCTTTTGCTGCGGCTTTTTTCCAAATTTGCAATGAAATTTGAGTTTTTTGTGCTTTTTTTGCGGAAAACTGCTTGAACTGGCGAAATCGCAGTTGCACGAAATTGTTTTGCACGGGCTTTCACAGTGATGTTTGTTGGTAGATGAGACCATGAGCTGTACTCATGTTCGACGCACGTGAATCGAAGAGCGCTTTTGGCCGAACGCGCGTTGTGATGACGTCAAGACACGTCTTGGCCCGAATCTGCAGAAGATCTGCGTTCATTTCGAAAAGTTGCAAGATCCTCCGAATACCGCGGAGTTTGCTTGATGTTGCGTTCATTTCCTGCGATCGCAAAATCGTGAACTCCTAGAGGGACTGATAATAGAACCGTTGTATAAAAGCAATATCGCACTCGCAATCATGTGGTTATACCGATACTCTACTTGGCACAGTTGCACACTGGGTCTTAAATCATAAAGGGCTTCTCTCACACACAATCTTTTCATTTTTCACCTAGCTCTGTCCTGCTGTTGAATGAAACATCCATTACCGTGATGATGTCTCGGTAACCTCGTATGCTCGAGACATCCGTCTGCTCTTCCTCTCCCTCGTCTTCCTCCTCGGTGGCTTCGTAGCCCTCGTCGGGGCAGGCGTCTACCTCCGTGTCGCCCATGTTGGTCATGAGGTCGATCAGCTGCTCGAGGGGAGGGCTGAGCTCCCGCTCTTCATTCTCCTTCAGCCCATAGTCCAGAGCTTTGTAAATCATAATGCCAAGAGACTCGATCACCTACGACACACAAACACACATGTGCAGATGAACAGAATGGACAAGAACGTGATACAAATCTGTGACAAAACTTAAACAACAGAGTGGATACAGATACGGGAACCTGATAGCTGGTTAAATAATCAGTTCATATAATGAGACTGAAACTTTATGGGCATTGCAGCCAGATGCCCACTTCACTGCCCATCAGTGTGTGTTTATCAGGACACAAAGATGTCCTCTGTTATCATCATGTGCCATCAAGTAGTCAGACCAGCACGCTCGCTGTACTAACACGATCAATTATCTCAGCTAGGGTGAGGCTATTTTTGGTGTGGAAGTGGTTACACTAAACATCTGATCAAACCCAAGCGCACACAAACACACTTACATGGAACAGAAAAGTGGTGTGAAATTCCCTACCAAAGAGCAATCAGTTCCAGGTAATGAAATTGTGCTTTGAGAACAGGGCATGTAAGGTGAGGAGAGGGACCGTGTCCAACTAGCGGGGGGAAAACAGCCAAGTCCCAAACACTGGACTGCTTAGAGTCGAGTGCTTTTCTCAAAACTTCCTCTATAAGAGCCGCAACTGGTGCGCTTCATTACAGGATGAATCCGATGTTGCGATCCAGTTTTCAAAAGTTAAAACTGGTCTAAAGATTTGTGGGGAGTTTTTCCCATATATAAAAAAAAAAAAAAAATCCTAGCACTAAGGTGTGGATAAACTACTACCAAAAAGAGTTCTTGCACGTTTCCATAGCCGAAACGTCGGCCAACGGCTTGCTAATGTTTTTTTCGACTCGGCAAACGAAATACCAACAAGACACAGTGCTGAAATACTAATCGTATTTAGATCAGCTGTCCAGCCCAAGCGTGTTATCACTGCTCACAAACAAAAGCCTGTGCAACTTTTTTGTTATTAAAGGGAGTAGCCAGTAGCAAGCAGGGTGTGTGCCTACTGTGAGAAACATGCTTCTGACAAAAACATGTGTGTGACACACACGGTACAAACTCCTAGGAATCATTTGAAGCAATGGTTCGTACACAGTGCTGAAGTTAATCTCCCACAGAACAAAAGTAAACACCATTGGTGAGTTAGCGTTGCATAATCTAATCCGCCTAATCTACCGTGATGTCCGTCTATGTGCGTGCTCTCGGCTTTCAGATTGATTTCTCATTACTGGATGCTGTCCGGGGACTCGCAGGGCCGATGAAGACAAGCACGGGTCTCCTTCCATCACAGGAGCAGGAATGCTTGTGTGGTGTTTGCACAATTATTCAGCGAGGTTCAAAGCTGAAAGCACCTAATCCTAGCTGTTACAGGAACCCTCCACAGTGAAACACAAACATACATATATTGTAATGTGTGGAATGATTCTGGAGCTAAATTGTTAAATGGTTAAACTGTCAATTCGCTATTCCTGTGAGAAGCTAGCGGTTGGCAGGTTGCCAGGCTCCTAAAAACAAAAGAGCTACAGCTTCTCTTTTCACTCACCATTTCCCCAGAGTACGTTAATAAGAAATCCAACGTAGACGTTGTGGAGAGAGCGAATGCTGGACTCAAAGGTCCAGAACGCAATGCGCCAGGGCGGGGACTTACAGCAGAGACTCGGCTTGACTAGTTAGAGATGACGAGCGTGACGAGTATTACCATGAAAGTGGCTTTGAGAGCTGAACTGAGAGTTTCTGAGAGTTTTAGAGTGTACAGATGAGACGGCTGGACAAGTTAAAGGACTAAAGCACTGCTGCATCGCTCTCTTTAGGTAGAGATTAAGCAAGGGCTAAATCCCATTGGAGCCAGTATCTCTGAGTAAATCAAATGGCATTGTGGGTTACGTAAGAAACTTTTAACCAAAGTCACCAACATGTCAGTTATCTCCGAATTTCATTACAAAATAAATCTCGGACTCCAATGGAGACCACGTTGTAAATTGCTTGAACTAATAAGTAACGAGGAGTCAAATAAGGAGTCAAATCATGCTGGGCGTCGATGAATTAGAGACCAAGAGCCACGGATACTCTGAAAGAGGCTCAATTTCCATCATGAAAGAATGAGGTTCTGAAAGCACATGATCCATTCGGTCTCCATTATTTCCAGTCATTGCAGCAACTTCATCATCACTAATGTATCACTTTTATTACAGAACTGTAGCGATGATTAACTCGAATCAATTTCCCTACACATGTGACTGAGCAAATGTTAAACTTCTTTATTCAACCTTGAAGTCATTTGCAATTCAGTGACTCCAGATCTGATCAGCTCCACATAACTGAATTAAAACCAACTGCGCAGATCCTACTTTAGGAGCTTGAAGTTCGATGAGAATGTGTTACCTAACCCACCAGGCAAGTAAAAGCTCCAACGTGCTGCCATATTTGGTTGCCTAACAGACTACACTAAAAAAAAAAAAAAAAAAATGGTAGCGAATGTAATGTAATAACACAGGGCCACCTAGTTAGCTAGCTAAGTACATTCATACGTACAGACTTAGGGAATGAAACATGATCATTATCCTTTTGTAACGAGGTTTCTAATGTGTAATGGCGTTTGTGCCATCGACAAAAAGTCGCCAGCTAACGTTTCAGCTACGAGATATACTGTCCTGGCATCGTAAGTAATCTGTATTATTCAAGTCTAGCTAGTGTCTTTATTTCAACGTGGCTGTGTTTTGCGCTAGCAGGAGCGTTGAGCGTTGTATGACAGTTTTGCGAAAGCGTTTCCACATACCTGCTTGTTCCTGATTCTGAAAAGATTATCTGTCGTCCATGCGCGCTAATTAGGAATGAGCAGTATGCACTATAGTTACACCACGTAGTTATTTCCATCCATTTTCTGTACCGCTTATCCAGGGTCACAGGGAGCCTGGAGCCTATCCCAGAGAGCTCGGGGATCATAGGCGGGGGACACCCTGGACGGGGTCCCAACCCATCGCAGGGCACGATCGCACACACACTCACACACTACGGACAATTCGGTAATGCCAGTCAGCCTACAGCGCATGTCTTTGGACTGGGGGAGGAAACCGGAGGACTGGGGGAGGAAACCCCCGAAGCACGGAAAGAACGTGCAAACCCCACGCACACAGGAGGCGAGAATCGAACCCCCGACCCCAGAGGTGTGAGTCAATAAAGAGTAGGATTTGTTTTCTTTTTTCCTGGTTGAATCTAAATATCCACTGGGCAACTAGGAATAAAATATAAAAAAATTTTTAAAAAAACACGAGTAGCCCGGACATGAAATCTTGCTCGCGACTCAATATTTTCAAATCTGACGTGTTGTGTCACCTGCAGGTTGTTGTTTACTTTTAACGGCACAAAAAGGCACAGGAACACCCTCGCCAGCTGTGCAGCATTTTTAGCCCAGTGTCATGGTCAGTGGGTAAATGATTCAGGGCTATGAAATGGAGAGAGATTTTCCGCCACGTCTGTACAAACTCTAAAGTTTGCGCAGGCTTTGTGTCATGTCGTTTTTCGGGCATAGTGAAGTGTGAATTATGAATTACAAAATTAAAAAAAAAAAAAAGTCATATCGTGTGAAATGCCCAGCCCGAGTCTGCGCGCTGTACAGTTGAGAGAGAAACCAGCTGAACCACAGACCATTAACTAAGAAAGAACACTCTGTCTCGGAGAACACATAAAACAAGCTGAGGGAAACTTCTTTCTTCAATCGTACGATTTCATTTCAGGGCCTTGTGACTCAGAAGTAATGAGCACAGAACAGAAAAACAGAGAAATAAAGATGGGAAGATGAAAGGAGATGACTGAGGGAGGACCATGATGAGATAGGATAAAAACTGCAAGGTCATTTATGTCCTCAAGTGTCAAGACAAAGTGCAAAGATACCAAGCAGTGGCTTCTTCTTCTTATTATTATTATTATTATTATTATTATTATTATTATTATTATTATTATTAGCAATGTTATCTTTATGAGGAATGCTACTTGGCATTATGTAAGCTCTTTGCTAGTCAGTTTATCCTAGTGTTTCAGTCATATGATTTTTCTGTTGCAGTCACCATATTTGGGACTGAATTTCTGGTTTTGGTGCACAATATGAACGTAACAAGAGGTGAAAGATGGCCAAAATTACTCACCTTACTTCAGAGGAGAATAAACGGTACTTCTGATATATATATATATATATATATATTTTTATATTTTTTTTTTTTTTTTTTTTTAAAAGATCCTTATGTACCTTGGCCTGAACTGTTGATTCCACTTAAACCGGCAGAAAACTTCCCAAATTTGGGTTTTCTCTCGTTCATCCTCTCTCCATATTCAGGAGAGCCTCAAAGCATTTAGCAGCACAGAAACCCATCACCCTTCACATCCCAGTGGCTAATTGATACCGGGTTCTTCAATCATGAGGTGAGAAAAACTCAACCATCTAACTATTGTTAATGTAAAGACAAACTTCCTTGTTGAGGATGCATGTGGCCATGTGTATTAGAGCAGTCGATTATTAGTGTAAATGAAAATGAATCCTTTTAATGAAGCACAGACAACATCGGTCACCTATTCGGTCCTCGAAATGGCAGCAGTTGCACAGTGTGGCGTCACATAAGAGTCGTGAGGATACAGACTAAAGTGTAGTTATGTTTTACACAACGGTTAGTTCCGCCAATTTGATTGGTCGAGCCGCGTTCCGAGAGTGCTTACATTTAGTGTAACCGCTCTGCGACGTTTCACCGTGTGTATCACTCCGCTCGGCTGTGTTCGCCACTTAAGATTCCACTTCCCAGTTCGAAACCGTTACTACAGTAGCGTTAGCGACAGCGTCGGCGGACATGGCAAGCGACACATTTTTCACAAGTAGGACGTTTGACTTCAAATTTGACTTAAGCCCGTCGGTCAGATGAAGATGAGAAGAAAGAAGGGAAGCCAGTTTCACCGGACGCACTTTTAACATGAACGTACAAATCAGTGTGAGCTGGCCAGCTAGTCGACATACTATAAATCGATCTATCGATTTCCGCTAGTGGAGCAGAAATAAACAAAACATTTGCCCATACTGTGTCGGAAATATCACTTACTCCATATTAATTTCTTGTCTGTAGAACTGTTGTATAAAACCAAGATCACACTCGCAATCGTGCGGTTATACCGAATATCGGCACGGCTGCGATTCCCCACGGCTTGCGGGTTCGTACATACGCCGAATCACAGCCGTGCCGATATTCTGTATAACCGCACTCTTGCTTAACTTTCTAAGCTGAGAAGGTTTCAGTGAAGGGAGACATGTTCAATTTTTCAAACGATAAGAAATTTTCAGAACATAGGCCAACATATTCACCCCTGATATTACAGCCATTAAATCCTAGAAATAATCATGAGGCTGCCGTTTTCCTCTATTCAGAGACACTCAACACAATGCAGACACACAGAAGGCCTGAGTTATGTTCACATGACATCACTGCTCAGAGTCAAACTCGGTTTCTTCCAGAGCCTCGCCGCATCATACGGCCACTCGGAGAGAACATTGTGCTTTTTTTTTTTTTTTTTTTTACATAAATCACCTGACATCATTTCCAGTCAATCGTTCGCATTTTCCCAGTCATGGGAATGAATGACCACTTCAGTTCTCAGCACTAATATTTCACTAAAAGTGTACTGCTTCAAAACTGTAACAGAGTAGATATTTAGTCCAATCTTTGTCTGGATGGGGAAAATGGATTTGAAATTTTCAGCTGTAATCTCCATTTCAAACAACTCATTCTCTACCCACACTCGGAGTAGTTCCAGGGTTCGAATTATACACACACACCAGTGTACTGCACTATTTCTACTATTAAGTTAGCATGGCTGTGCCTTTACACCGAGTCAGCTGAGGAATATTCACAACAGTATGATCGCATGGGAGTTTAGCCCATTTGGATAGAAACCTGGTGTGTTTAACTCCCCCGTGCATTTCGTTTGGGCGGGCTGATTTGAGGACTGAAATAACCGGCCTGAGCGAGATCTCGGCCTGGTTCCGACTGAAATCTCGCTGCGAGAAGTGACCCGACCGTGCAGTGTGTTTTTGTTTCATGTTGGGGTTTTTTTCCATAAATGTGAGCTCCTAAACTGAGCCACAAGACTGCTGTGTTCTGGATATTTGAACCAACCAAAAAAAAAATAATAATAATAAACACTGGAATGCAATACCCAAAAACGTTTTAAAAGTGCATTAGGCAAGATTTGTCAAAGTTGGTCAAAAATAGGTCGGTTAAGGACGTACAGCTGAATAGGATTTGAATGTTTGTTCAAATCCTTGAGCCCACCCCCATTTCCACTCATGTACACAAAGCTCTGCCCCCAGAACCTCTGGTGGATCAAGTAGGGTTATGCTGTGCTCGAGGTGCTTGTATACTTGTAACTTGTAAGTTGCAAATTACAAGTTATGTAATTGTAAGTTACAACCGGTAAAAACCACTGAAAATGCCCCCTTGACTCAAATTTCAACTCAACAGTCTTCTCAACTACCAGTTCCTTCTCTGTTTATGGAGTGACGTCAAATCAGTATGGCCGCTCACACTCTGAAGTGTAACGTTCTCCTTCTCTACTTCTGTACTGGTTTATAGCAGTGCTGGCTTTAGATCAGTTAATATACAGACACAGTACTAATCGCTGTTTTGAGAAGGTAAAATCATCAACGTTAGAGTTGTCACTAACGTTAGCCAGATAGCTTGTCGCTAAGCTACTCGCTACACGCTATTGTACTGCATTTCGAATCCAAAATGTTGCATAAAATGTTTGAAGTTCACTATAGTAGGACAGTACAAATAGCTCCTCGGGCCTGTAGCTGTAAATATGCGGTTAAGGAAGCTTTTTAATGAGCTTCACGTGCTCCGACAGAGAAAACAGAAGCTCTAAGCTCCAGTATTAGCATTATTAGCATTGCTAGCTACATTCAACTGCTCGAAAGGTATGTCATAACACTATAAACATGCAAAAATATTCACATATTCACCATTTAGAAAATGCTAGAATACACACGGTGCACAGGAAAAGAAGTGTTGCCTTGGCTGACATCTCAAAGTTCATAAAGGGGGGCATTGCTAGTGCAGTTACAAAGAGAAAAAAATAAAAAATAAAATTCAACAAGCCCAAGATGAGTGATTTTGACAGCGTGGCACAGATCCAAACTCGGCTGAGCTCCTTGGACGGCATTATGTAACAGTGGAGTGGAGCGGATGTTTGATCCCCCCCAAGGATGGCTCACTGTCCCACGTACAACAGAAATGGTACGGGCAAATTCTCAGCCAAGCTTGAATTGGCACAACCCCAATGATCCAGATCTGCTCTCTGGTGTAATCTCTTGGCACCTCACCTTGAGGTGACCAAACCGGAGTCAAAATCTGTTCATCTCTTGCTGTTTTGCAAACCCCAGTTTCAATTTTATTATAACACAAGTTTAAATGTGGATCTGCAAATTAAAAGTGACAATTTTAAGTCCTTCCTAAAACTGGAGGATTGATGGGGTGAAGAGCCAGAGCTCAAACGCTCAAATCCTCTCAGAGGGGGAGGTGATGCTGGGCTTCCGCAACCTAAACCTATTCGTCTCACTCCACTGACGCTGGCCCTGGAGGTCCTCTGGGAAAGTATGTGATGGCTTTATGAGATTGACTCCTGGCCAAATCTCCACAATCCGCTCAATTTAAATGGACCTTAGTTCCGTAATGAGGCTTGAGTAGTCCGTGTATCCAAGGGTGCATTCCTACTAGACTCAACAATGAATTAATACCCTGCTGAAAAATCCAGCTTGGTCTGCCCAGCTACCAAAAAACAGGTCAAGCCGGTGGACCATCTTTGCCAGCTGATAAGTTTTTAGGTATTTTACAGCTTCCTTATGACTTGTCTATACTACCTTACCATTATTTTCTGAAGAACGACCTGTCTACAATTTTGCACTGGTAACAGTAATTCAGAAACTGTTTCCATCTACCAGCTTGAGCAGCACAGCCCGTGTTTTGGCAGCCGGTACACCTGGTCAGTCCAAGCTGGATTTTTCAGTGGGGTACGAGACGTGAGCTGTGAGACGAATTACACCAGGAAACAATCGCTACCTTCAGACCACACAGTACAACTTTATGTTCATATCAAATCATAACAAATATTGTTATTAGGCTTGTGTGATATTAAGATTTACCATTTTACCAAAAATTGCAATTATCATCGAGAATCAACAGCCTCAAAAAGACAGGAAATCCACCAGAATTTCCACCATTTCAGGTTGAAGGGGATTACGGGAAGATATAACAACAACAACAACAACAACATTACAAGCTGTGCAGTCAGGAACTGCTTGCTGGCAGTGGCAATCGTGAAAACCCTGTTTGGTGGTGGATTTTTAGGTGATTTTACAGTAATGTGTAGTAAACAGTAAAAACATATACCCACAACAGTACATTTTCACTATATTCCTTTTACAAATCAGTTGTTTTACGTCTACATGGAAAACATTTTCACTGTTGATCTGCTGCTTCTGGAAGCGTATGAACACGTCTGAACAAAACAGCATATTTAATCAGTTTCTAATCACCACCACCATTAATATTACTCATAAAGAGCTCGATTTTTGATCTTTTTGGGTTAAATTTTTTTGTCCATTTTTTCTTTCATATTGTTTTTGAGCAATCGGGTTTTTTTTGGGGGGGGGGGTTTTTGGTTGAATTTTTTTTCAGGGGGGCATTCATAATAAACATAGTCAATTGATATTAACTATATGCTTGTCTAATGTTAGCTGAGTCGAAACATACCGTACAATGATAGACCTTCTTTCCTATTGATGAACTCAAAAACTCTTGACGGAAAGCGAGGACACCCAACAAGTCCAGTTGAGAGCGTGTGAGATCGGGGAAGGGGGTGGGGCTTCTAGGTGGTGTCAGTTAATATCAGAGGGTTCAAAACACCTATGCTAAATGATTCCAGATTCGTATGTCGATCGGATCATTTTCCATTTTACTGGCGAGCAAAAGACTCAGATAAAGTTAGTGATAACTCGTACTTGCATACTCCAATGTTAAATTGCGGAGCGCCTTAATAAATAAATAAATAAATAATATTGCATAAAGGTTGGCAGGTCTGGTAATATAGTATAATCAAAGAAAACGTCTTTGGATATTGTAGCAGTGTAAGATTGTGTAGAGCTGATGAAATCTTTATAATCGCACAAGCCTAATTGCTAATACCATTTTATTTTCAAGAAAACAATAGCAATATCATAGCTGACCCCTGACCTCTGAATCAAAAGGCTGTTTATGAATTGGAAATTATAAACCCAGGACTTTGTTTTATATGTGCTCATTATTGCTGAAACAAGGGAACTAATCTGCAAGTCAGGCTCAGTGAAGAGTGAAGGCCAAGCCTGAACCCTTCACACACCACTGCCTCACATCACAGCCACTGCCTCGGCCGTCTCTCACCTTAAACTCCAGACGACTGCGATCACATACCAAAACCTCAAACCTGTCCACAAACAGACCAACACAAACCCAGAATTAAAGATCATGTTTGCGTCCAGGTCAGCACCTAGATTAGCTTCCTCGGGACTCCCAATGTTGAATGAATGGCCATATTATTTTAGGACATTTTCTTGTGGTCGTAAACACACAATGTACTCGCTGTGGTTAAATCGGTACTAAGACAACACTGTGTATACTTTTAGTTCACACTACGTGCATCACACAAGCGTATGTGACCCTACGTCATCCTTACTCACAAACACATACGAGCAGTCAGCTGAGAAGGCGTTCAGAACTGAAGTGAAAGATCTAGGCTTTGTGCAGTTTTAGAGAAAGCCTCTGAGGATTAAATGACAACGCACCATGCACTCCTCTTCGCAAACAAGCCGATCGTTTTAACCTTAGTCCTGCAAGCCGGACTACTTGCCATTACTAGAGAGTCGTGCGAACTCTCGACCGCATTCTATCCTCGTGAGTGCTCGTGTGGTCGCGGCTCGTGTCATGTGAGAGGTATTTCGAGCGGAGCCCAGCTGCTCGCGGGCAGTTTACGACCTTCCGAAAAAATTCAAGCACCGTCAGCTTGAATCTGTGTGGTGTGTGCAGTTGAACGAGCCGATCTGGCGATCTACCCGAAGTTGAGCAATCAGGAGGCGAGGAAAACCACCAAAGAAGAAAGATGAAGACGGGACATTAAACATCATCAACAGGAAAACTCATCTGTTTCAGCCTCATCGTGTTCATACTCGCGCTCTTGCGAACTATTCCAACTCAAACGTTCCAGCTTGTAGATTTATCAATTTATAGTATTTTCCAATTGTAGTGTTTTTTTAAATAAAGACTGAAAGAGTTGTCAGAAGCTTAGTGGTGGTGACGCTGAAGTCGTGCGACTGTGGTGTAGTTCCTTTATAGCCTAACTTTAGCTTTTTACTTCTGGCGATTGTATTTAGGCTTCAGAATTCATAAAGGTTGTGTCCATTCGTGAAGATTATCTTGATGAACAAAATAAGTATCTAAGTAGCATAAACTTTTGTTGGTCACAGAGCTTATTTTCTGCAATAATCCAAAATCCGATTGGCTTTTTGTCGAGGGAATTAGGGTTGGCCTACAAAATTGTGTCATCCTTGCAGCACTTTATTGATAAATGGCTCGGAAATTCAGCCGAATGCATCGGAATTCACCACGTCGTAAAATCTTGTCGTGTACCACTGCATCTGTACGATTTTCAAATAAACTGACTGACGTCAGAACTCGCACCCCAACTCATCGTAGTCAAGAACCGCCCACTTTTACAGAGTGAAGGTAAATGTTGCCACGACAAAAAACAGATCCAAAAGCAAACAACTAGGAAACATTGTGGTGTACTATATTTATATACAACCCCATTTCCATAAAAGTTGGGGATTTCTTTTCTAAAACGCAATTAAAAACAAAAGTCTGTGATTTGTCAAGTCTCTTGAAACTTTAATTAACTGACAAAAGTGCAAAGAAAAGATATTCAATGTTTTCCCTAACCAACCTAACTGTATTTTGTAAATATAAACACATTTACAATTTGATGCCTTCAACACACTCAAAAAATAGTTGGGACAGAGGCAAAATAAGACTGGGTGTGATGGTCAGGTGTCCACAAACTTTTGGTCATATATTGTATCAGCGTTGCTTTGAGTTCTGGTGCTTTATGTGTATTTCATCTTAAACATACTACCTTCATATGGCATTTTTAGATGATGGGGGGAAAAAGTTCAAACAGAATGCATTAAAATCCTCGAACCTGAAACTCGCAAAAGCTTGTGACCTTATTCTCTTGGTCTGAGCACCATAGCAATGGAGTCTTGGTGCTTTATCTACTTGTTGCTGCCAGATGGACACTGATCTCAGATCAGTTGTCTTTTCTCTCCAGAGAGTAATGGCTGGCATTATCGTGGGACAGCAAAGTCTCAGATCAGCAGGAGGCTGCTTGTTGCATAAGTGCTGTCTAACAGAACAAAAAGTCCGGAGCATTCACACATTTTAGCTTTTGAGTTTGTTCAGAGTGAAAGCTATTGAGGTGAGGCCAACAATCCAGTGTGGTTGGCCATTCATCTATTTGTGAGACGCTTGGGTTCCAGCTGAGTTAACGGGGGAAAGTGGGTCAGCTCTTTACATGATGAACACAGTCTTACCAGAAGACAAGATGGTACCAGGGAAGGATGAATCACACCAACTCTGCATTCCAATGCTATTTTCAACACTCTCTCTCTCTCTCATAGCACTAAGGAGTGAGAATCTACATCACACAGGTAGCTACTTGCAGCACCAGAGGAGGAGGGTATTTCAGGAGCACACTTGCCCTTGGCAGGAAGTGATTTCCTTGGTGATTTACACAGTACATTTCCTTTGATCTATGTACAGGCCCAGATCAGCTTCCTAACTAACTATCTTGCCTGGAAAGCATGGGGTAGCTGAAGACATACTGAAGGTATTGATCTGAAGGTACCAAACTAAATGTTAATATAGTCCAAGTTTAGACAAAAGCCCTATTTGGATGGGATTAAATTATCTGTGTTTTTTCTCTGTCCTCCTCTGAGAAAATTACAAGCTGAATTCCCTACTGTTTTCACCAAACTCAGCAGTCGGTTGATCGTTTCATGTCCATTAATCGAAGAGGGCTTTGATTGAATGCGCGTTATGATGATGTCACATGATGCATCCTGGTCCAAATCTGCGGAAAATCTGTGGTTATTTTGAAAAATTCCAAGCGCCTACGAATATTGTGGCGTTCGCTGGATTTTGCTTTTTTTTTTTTTTTAAATTTTTTGAAATCCTGGAGGGACTGTATGACACAAAAAAACCCAAATCTTTGCAGATGTCACCTTGCATTGGAAACAAGATGCTTGACTGCTGTTACTTGCCATATTTAGTCTCATAGCACGCATATCAGTAACCCTCCCCCAAGATATCAAACACCTCCCGAGTCGCAAAACGAAAACTGTACGCTTCTCTTATACTCTTATTGTTTCGTTACATTTTTAAATTGTTGCTGGAACTTTAGTTCGCCCCAAACTGAAATAACATCCAGCGTCTCTTCTCTACCCCAGTGCCTCTCGGACCGCTTGGATGCCGTGCTGTAAACGGACAATGATCATATGACCACGTGACACGCACTCGTCAAAAATACAACCCGCTAGAAACCCGCTCTTCCTGTGGTCATTTTATTGCTGACAATTTTATTGTGAGAGTTTCATCACTGAGGAAACGTGTAAGGATTTATTGCAGTCGTCCCACTTCTACACTAACCCAATCCGAATAGGGTTTAGAAGTTTGAGAAACTTGAGAAAGCTATGGAGAAGATCCTGTCAGGACAGATCACTTGCTTAAAGCGTGATGTAACTCTGTGCCATCACACG
Organism: Cranoglanis bouderius; assembly: GCA_023630585.1. Classification (NCBI taxonomy): domain Eukaryota; kingdom Metazoa; phylum Chordata; class Actinopteri; order Siluriformes; family Cranoglanididae; genus Cranoglanis; species Cranoglanis bouderius. The sequence goes on along the minus strand of CM042546.1, from coordinate 4,590,715 downwards.
AGCTGAGACAGAGAAAGGAGACGGAGTGTCCGAGAGAGTTAGCGAAGAAGCAAGAGAGGAGAGCATTACCATACACACACAGGCCTGGGTGATAAAGGAGGATGTCTTGGCGTAAAGCTGTAATCATACTGGGTTTTCGCAGACATCAGTCAGAGCAAATATTTCAGCTGACACTTATTGTTATGCGTGACTTTTTGGCAAACATTTACTAACTCTCACATGTCCATGCATGCTGATCTATGGCAGAATGCCCGCTTGAGCACTGTTTGAATGCAGCAAAGAGATGAAAGATGATTGAGTGTTTGTTTACCGTCGCAGCAGTTGGTAAACAGGGCCATGTGATGAAACACTTTATCTACCTACATGCCAAGTCAGTGAGTGATAACACACTAAAGATATTCTTACTTATTACTTTTGGCTGTGCTGTTTTTTTTTTTGTTTTTTTTTTCCTGAACGAGAGACCACATGAGCTACGAGTGCTGCTTTGTCCCATCTGTTCTTTCTGGATGCTTCCCAATTCTGACATATTCCAGTAATCCGACAAAGCTTACATTTGCTGACTGGGCCATACATTTCTGTAGTCATATATCAGATCCAGAAACCGGGGTGGGCAAATCATAAATTCATCAGCTACCCCACCAGGCAAGTCAAGGCTCCAGTGTGCTTGATCTGAAGTCCAATTAACCAAGCTAAAACGCAAATTAAAAATTAAAAATTACAAATTAAAAAACAACAACTGGTGGCCGCTGTATCAACCGCTACTTGTTTCATGGCTTGGATACGTGATCACCTTGTCCAGGAAAGTGATTTGTTCACATCTCTTTTTAACCACTCCTTTCTGTCTTCGTTCTCTTTACTACCAAACAGTGAAAGTGTCCTGTATCATACTGTAGTTTCATAGTTCAATAGTTTTCTTCCTAAACTGAACTGTTTACGATGAAGCACAGCAGCAGTGAACGAACCCAGAAATCCAACACGCACTCCGGCGAAGCCGTCAGTCTGCATTGCATTCAAACCGTCATGCCAACCTGGAACAACTGGTTGTTAATGGCTAGCAAAGAAAGGTGAAGTAAAGCAATTCGGTCGCCATAGACAATGAACAAACGCGCACAACATAGTACATTAATTGCCTCTGGTTAACTTTCCACCCTCGACGTCCTCCCTGTAAAAGGCAGCTGAAAACATTCATTCAGGAGGAGCGTTTCAAGGCAGAGACTTTTAGCATGACTCAACGGTTTCACTTAAAAAAAAATAGGTTTAGGGAAACGGATGACTCACCTCTGTGGAAGAATTATGTGGTGTGTATTTATCTGCAAAAGAAAAAAACAAGGGGTGTTTAATGAAATATTTATGTAGAGAGTGCTTATCTGTTATGGGTCACAGAGCTAAATACATCATGTTGATTCTTACATAAGAGATTCCTTTTACGTAATGAAGAAATTCATGGGAAAGTGAGGGGGGGGGGGAGTGAAGTGGTGTAATTGTATAAATCCTGCACACTACTAAGTACAGTCTAGTCTAACAGGTACAGGTACACACACACACACACACACACACACACATCCTCAAGTTTCAACCCTCTCTTTAATGGCACTTGTGACACAATGTTTGGGTAAGGGCTGGCTGACTGCCCAAGTTTCTTTCAACCTCCGATGAATAAACCCAGTGTCACTCCAACGGTCACTTTCACCCTCTGAGACTCAAACAGGAAAAGGGTACAGCAACAAAATTCAAAGTGCTTAAGCATGAAACCGGTATCCAGTTATCAGTCCGAAAACTGGTAATGTTACTTTTCAGACAGCCGTCTTCTAGGGGAGATTTAACAAGCTGCTCCAATTCCCCTTTGCCCATAACATCAATGATCACTTAATTAAAATGATCACTTAATTAAACTCTGAACACTCTTCAAGAGGATCAGCCGACATCTTACACAAAGATTTGACATGTACGTAACGGGAAGCTTAATTATTTATGATGCAGGCAATTCCAGTCACGCTGCTGCAGCGAGGAAAATACAGCTGGAGTGTTTGGGTAGGGGAGATACACAACTCATTACGATTCACTGAATTAAAACAAAATTAGTTTCATCGCAAACAGGACTAACTCAGACAGAAAAACAAGCTCTGCTTCCTAGGCACAGATGCTTATCTGACTGAATACTAACCATGAAGTCCCAAAAGAGCCTGGAGACATGCTAATGCAGCGAGAGACTCATTTACTCAACTCTCAATCAATAGGTTTTTACACTCCGTGATTCTCTTTAATGGTTGGATCACCTGAGTAAATCATCATGGAAACAGTTCACCATCAGCCATTTCATTCCGAAAGTTGCTGTGTGCAGCCAGCGTGCAGAGATCTGCACATTTCAACGGTGGTAAAAGCGGCTCGAGCTAGCTAAACATGTACAACTGGTAACTAATTTAGACAGAATGCTAGAAATCAAGAACGCATTTTTGGAAGGAGTCTCCAGTGTCAGTCAAAGGTAAAGCCGTAACTCTGCATTTTTTGCAGTTTCTCAGTCAGCTGCAGAAGAGACTGTTGGGAAAACGATTGTTTATAGCTGTTCTAACGCAAGTAATAACAGGAACTCGTTTTGCGGACGATCAACGATGTTCAACGTACCGGAGACAACTGACAACATGACGTTCTTTACCAGTCCGCTCAAGGTTTAGTGTCGTTTTTTTTTGTGATTATTGCAGCCAAAAATGCTTGATTTTGCTTTTTTCAAAACTTGCGATGCAATTTTTTGTGAGTTTTTCTGCAGAAAACTATTTGATTTGGAGAAATCGCAGTTGCACGCAATTGTTTCGCACGGTCTTTCGCAGTGATGTCTGTTGGTAAATGAGACCTTTCAGCTGTATTCATGTTCGACGCACGTGAATCGAAGAGGGCTTTGGCTGAATGCGTGTTGTGATGACGTCACATGACGCTTCTTGGCCCGAATCTGCGGAAAATCTGCTGTAATTCTGAAAATTACAAGTAAAACTTGTTAGCGCTGACCAATTTTTGTGGTATAAGAGGAAATAAAACACTTAGTTAATCGAGAGTGGTAACAGTAACTTGGCTTCTCATCAAGCCACCACCACCACCACGTCATGGACGACAACGTACGTTTACATGCACATCGATATTACAATATTAATCGGAAGTTGACAATATTCTCATTAGCACGTAAAAGTCATGTAAACGCCTCAATCCGATTGCCCGATTCAGATTAAGACAATATTCTGATTCCCCAAATTCTGATTCCCGCCCCTGGAATATGTCTGTTTAAATCGAAAATTTGTTGCATGTAAACACCTTATTCAGAAAATCAACTGAAAGGAGATGGGATGCTTTGCTGTCAGCTAGGTATTCAGGAATGGCAACTCAGGCATACTTACAACAACCATGTACAGTACTGTGCAAAAGTTTTAGGCACATGCAAAAAAATGCTGTAGAGCAAAGACGCCTTCACAATAATGAAATGAAATGTTTCTACATTTAAAAAAATACCGTAAAGAGCAGTAAACAGTAGTAAATGAAACAAAGTCAATATTTGGTAGTCTCCGGTACAATGTGTGCAGTTTTATAAGGAAATGAGCTGGTAAGTTTTATTGAGCATCTTGCAGAACCAGACACAGTTCTTCTGGACACTTTGACTTTCGCACTCGCTTCTTATTTTTGCAGCGAAACCCAGCAGCCTTCATTGTGTTTTTTTTTGTCTGAAAAGTGACTCTTACGTAATATGCTGCTTCCTTTAATGACATACAAACATTTTTTTCTGTAACATTTAATTTTGTACTAGAAAACTAATGTTTGGGAATCTAAAATGTTTTTTTTTTGTACTGACTTGATAATGTAGAAGTCATAAAATAAAAATAAAAAAATCTATAACAAAGTTTGCATTTTTTTTTACAATAGGGTGCCTAAAACTTTTTGCACAGTACTGTGTACAGGAACATTACGACGCCCGTACGCATATAAACATCGTATTCAGAATACGGCTGCAACCCGAATATAGCCCTTAAACGGCATTTGACGTGCATGTAAACTTAGTCATTGTTTATTCTTCTATAACAGAACTCATCAGCGTGTTTTATTCTTTACACAAATGAATAAATACAATTCGTTGTATTTGTTCAGTAGTAAAGTAATCAGTAGCATAGTATCTCTAACCTTTGAAGTGATATGAAAATAATTTGCTCAGGAGCTACGGACGGAACCGTGTGGACCAAATTATTAGATTTTGCTCTTAACGTTTTTCTTTGCAATTAATGAGAAAATGTAAAATGCTTGTATATTAGGCGGATATCACTAGCAGATGGTTTCTAAAGCAGAAAAGCGATCGGGTTCACACATGCTGATAGATTTGGGGGAAGGGGGTGAGACGGTCGAATCAGCAGAAAGACACAATTACAAACACTACTTTGAAACCAGAACCCTGGGGAGACAATGGGAAATATGAGACGGCATACATTTCAAAATGTGGGGGGGGGAGCTGGTTTTCCATACAATACACACTGTATAGATTAATAAAATGAGCAGTGCTACAAGGTGTACTTACACTTTTTTTTTTTTTTTTAAAGGGTTATACTGTCTTTGATTATATAAATAACGAAGTAAAATCTTACTATTATTATTACTAATACTATTTCACTACAATGGGAAGCGTTCGGCCTTTTCAGCATCTCTGTATCCCTTCACTGTCAGGGTCAGGTCTGAAGTGCAGGTCTAAAAACAATCCACTTTCCTGAGATTGTGAGACATGCAAAGAGATATACATTGTACATGGAACATTTGAGCTTTTCTTTTGCGACAATACAGCTTGTCATGTTGCTTTTTTTTTTATTTTTTTACTTGCGTTATTTTGTTATCAAGTGTAAACAAGAGAGATATTTTGCTACCACTGTGGATTTGCCACACAGCATGGCCTGCATGCTCCTATTGTTTACAGTGAGAAGGAAAACACAGAGCAACATTTTTTTTTTTTCTCTCCACATTTCTGCTTATTCCTTCAATGGAAAAATATAGCACCTCTTACCAAAAATGAGGAATTAAAAACAAATACACACACACACACACACACAAACACAAAACCTTGTAATATAGAGTACATTTGCAGTCCTGTATCCTACATGCTGCTATGCAGTCGACACCTTGGCTGCATCCCAAACGCCTTCTTTATCCCTCCATGAGTGCACTACAACGCGTATGGAACAATATGTTCAACCCCTACTTAGTGCACTTCAATATCTAATTTGATGTTCATCCCGTGTATCTTCATAACGTGGCTGTATTTGTTGAGAAATGATAGAGCGTCTGGTAAACAAACGACTAGCTAACAGGCTACACCACGGCGCATGCGTAACCATTCACTTGAATCCCGATAACGCATTGAATTCATCGATATGTTTTTATGTATACTGATTTACCTGAGCTGTCTCCGTGGTGTACTTTAACAGTCCCGTCTTTACAGATCCGCACATCGCCTGGTCCTTCAATCCTCTTGGATACATCCAGACCGGATTGGGATTGGGAATTCCGTCTCCTGCGTTTAAACTGGCTCAGAAACTGGCAACACTGATAACAAACTGCCCACGCTTGCTCTTCATTTATCGGCTGAGCGTAGAGTGTTAAAATTTCTTCCAGACACAGGTCTTCTCCTTCCCCGGAGTCCACTTCGGTGTCTCCGTCACCGAGAGCCGCGGAGGAGATTAACGTTACCGCTCCGTCTTCATTCCCAGGCGGTTTGGCCATTATTATTATTATTGTTGTTGTTGTTGTTGTTAATATTATAGCACACTTTCAGAGTCCTCGGTTTGCTTATGACCAAAAAAGTAAGAATTAAATAAATAAAAGATAACCTCCTTTAGAGAGCTGGAGCATCTTTCTTCCGCTCCATACATCCACACTGCTCACACACACTTTCCATTCAACTCCGCAGCTCCAGCGCTCTCTGTGTGTGTGTGTGTTTATGTGTTTTTGTGTGTGCGCGCCCGCGTGCGCTCCTGTATTGCCTTCGTGTTCCTCTCCAGCAGCGCCCGGGTCATATGATGGATTTTTCTCCGCGCGGTCTCAAAACGAGTCATGTTACCGACATTTCAGCACAAACCAAGGTGCGGCAGCGTGACGTCACGACGATTTATTATTTTTATTTATTTATTTATTTTTTGAAACACGTACTGCTGCGTTCAGGGCCAAGTGGGAACTGGAAAAGTTTTATCAACCAGTATTTAGCGATTTCAAATCTAGACAGAAAGGCAAGAGACAGCTTTAGAAGCCTCGAATCATGCAGTTATTTTCTTGCTCTTACTTTTCACGATGAGCGCCGCCATGTTGAAGTGACGTCACGGAATCGCAATCAGGAGAAGTCGCTCTGACTCGAAGGCTCTCCAAATCGAGTTAAGGTCAAGAGATAAATAACAGCGTGTTTTTAAAAAAAATAATAATAAAATTAACAGCGTAAAGTTTTTAAGCAGTCTTCTGAGTTTATGTTTATGTTCGAAATATTAGTGGGTGATACTTTGAAAACTGAAATGTTCCCTGCTGAAAAAAAAAACAATAGAAACCCATTTGTAATGGTTTTAATGGTTATAATGGGAACTGTATTGGTTTTAATGGAAATTGTAATGGTCCCTGTGTGTCTCTACTGGTAATTTGTTGCCTTCTATTGGTGGCATGTTATGTCTAGTGGACACCATTAAGGACCAGTAATGGTAATAGTTTTAATGGTTAGCTGATGGTTTGTAATGGTATTTGTAGTGGAAACCATTAGAATGTCTCTGATGGTTTCTATCGTTTTTTCATGTTCTTTCTGCAAGATTTTTGATCAGACTGCTCTTTCATCTAATTTTCGTCACTATTAACAGTGAATTATCACATCTACTTTAACAATAAATTAAGCAATAACCAAACAACCCTTTAATTCCAGTTTATGTAGACATCTTACAGTGATTATTTTTTAGATTATTTTATTTCCAAAGTCAGATGGTTGAGTTTGCGTGAACGCTCTAATGTGGGAAGTAGACGGTTCTGAGTTGGAAAATTTTGAGTTCCCAGTTATCATGAATCAATATGCTGCAATCCACTGTACACGGAACTCAGAAAAACCCAACCTCTGACACGGAAAAATGCAGTGGAACGGTCGTTCAACTTCCAAGTCGGGAACTCGGGCAATGTAAACAAACCTGAAGTCGCAACAATATGGCAGCGCACAGCCAACAGTAAACACAATTCCCTTTTCTTTATCTTGATTTAACTTGATATGTTGTTTTTCTGTTGTGAAAAGGTGTTTACCTAAATGACAAGCTAATTATATAGGCTAAATAACTAGATTACCCCCCCTCCCCCCCAATGGCTGTGGCATCGTCGGGATTCAGTTCATGATCCCTGATGATAGGGCTTTTCTGGTGAACCACTCTGGAGCCTAGTTATATAGCATTATAAAAATAGCATTTCTGTAGCACTTCAGCTCTGTCCCTTGGCTCATTTTGCGCCTCACGGTTCAGTTTAACAGATTGTATGTAGGAAAAATGGTCACCCACACCCCAAAATACATGGCATGTTTGATTTACTTCCTGCAGTTAGGTTAATTCAGGGTCAAATCTCTTTCTCAGTCCAATCAAACAGCACTACAGTTCAAATGGAATCGGTCTGAGATGGTCTCACTCATGTTCTAGGACCAGTTGTTTTGGTACACGCCCAAGTGCGTTTAAATGAACCACACCAAAGAGGAAAATGCACCAGAGTTTAATTTTAACTGCATATGTGAAACAGAGACTAACTTCTCGTGGACGTTCCGCAACATTAAACATAACAATAAATGGATAAAAAGTATGATGTGTCATTTTCGATACTTAATATATTTAATACACCAAATAATATGTTGCTAGCATTGTCAAAATGCAGTGCTATAAGAGGAATAAAACACTTGTGTTTGTGCTGTTATTGGAAAATAATCAATTTCAGGGTGGTAACAGTAACACCGCTTTATGTCTGGCTGCATTGCAGCATCCTGTTGTTGATTATTTTCCTATAACAACATGCTCCCAAGTGTTTTATTCCTTGTGTAAAAATACTCTGTAAGGTCAGTCCTTTGTACTGCATTACAGAACATCCCAAATGGAAAAAGTGCTAAATTTATGAGTGTGCAGGCATAAAAGTTTATATATTATCTTCGAATGCAGGTATAAATTATTCCATAAACACGCGGCTACATGATAAGCAAACTAATGAGCGACTGTAATACAGTCAGGTCCATAAGTATTTGGACAACGAAACAATTTTCGTCGCTTTGCCTCTGTACACCACCACAATGTATTTAAAATGAAGCAATCAAGATGTGATTGAAGTGTAGACTTTCAGCTTTAATTCAAGGGGTTTAACAAAAATTTAGGAATTTAGGAAATACAGTCCCTCCATTTTCACAAGCTCAAAAGTAATTGGACAATGGACTGCTAAGCAGTTTCATGGCCAGGTGTGGCCTGTTTCCTCGTTATTAATTAAGGAGATAAAAGGTCTGTAGTTGATTCCAAGCACTGAATTTGCATTTGGTAGCTGTTTCATTAGGCTGAAAAAACAAAACAGACCTATCAGAGACATAGCAGAAACTTTAGGAGTGGCCATATCAACAATTCGGTACATTCTTAAAAAGAAGGAATGCACTGGCGAGCTCAGCAACATGAAAAGGCCTGGAAGACCACAGAAGACAGCTAAAGTGGATGAAAAACCGATTCACAACATCTAGCCAAGTCAAGAACACTCTAGAGAAGGTAGGCGTATCATTGTCAAAGTCTACAATCAAGAGACGCCTTCATGAATGTAAATACAGACGGTTTATCTCAAGATGCAAACCACTGGTAACACTCAAGAACAGAAAGGCCAGATTAGACTTTGCTTTGAAATAAAAAAAAACCCTCTAAAACTGGCCAGTTCTGATGCAAGACTAACTTGTACCAGAATGATGGGAAGAGAAGAGTATGGAGAATGAGAGGAAGGGCTCATATTCCAAAGCATACCACATCATCTGTCAAACATGTGGAGGAATGGGCATGTATGTCTGTCAGTGGAACTGGGTCACTGGTGTTTATTGATGATGTAACTGCTGATAGAAGTAGCAGGATGAATTCTGAAGCATATAGAGCTATACTTTCTGCTCAGATTCAGTCAAATGCTGCAAAACTGATAGGACGGTGCTTCACCGTACAGATGGATAATGACGCAAAACATACCGCGAAAGCAACCCAAGAGCTTTCCAACGCAAAGAAATGAAACGTTCTTAAATGTCCGATGACCTCAACCCAACTGAGCATGCTTTTCACTTACTGAAGACAAAACTGAAGGCAGAAAGACCCACAAACAAGCAGCAACTGAAGGTGGCTGCAGTGAAGCCCTGGCAAAACATCTCAATGGAGGAAACTCAGCATTTGATGATGTCCAAGAGTTCCAGATTTCAGGCAGTTATTGACTGCAAAGGATTTACATCCAAGTATTAAAATAATCCTAATATTTATGATTATGTTAGTTTGTCCAATTACTGTTGAGCCTGTGAAAATTGAGGGACTCTGTAAAAATGGTTAATGCAATATTTTTGTTAAACCTCTTGAATTAAAGTCTACACTTCAATCACATCTTGATTTCATTTCAAATCCATTGTGGTGGTGTACAGAGGCGAAATTACAAAAAAAAAATGTGTCACTGTCCAAATACTTATGGATCACCAGATGATACACTGATATTACTTTTGTGCAGAATCACAGTGAAATTCTGACCTGCACCAAATGGAGGACATTTTTTTTGGTCTAAAATTCTTCAGTGCCAGCTTGGTCGCACCTATTTCACAACACACAAACCGCCCGTTTCTAAATTGACAGCAGCAGCAGCAACAGAAGCCTATTTTTTAAGTAATATATTAGTATTAGAGGTAGGTAACGTATGGTTGTATTATCATTCTCTTCCTTAAACATCTAGGCTTATCACTGTAAGAAAATTCTGGATTCAGCACAATTTGATATGGATATCATATTCTGGCAGCACCGCCTAGTGGACATGATAATATGAGTCATGAACTCACACCATACTTCACAATCTCACTCTTTATTTTTAAACATTATAATTCACACATCACACAAAGGCACAAAGCATACTGTAATTTGAATAAATTAATTACAGGCAAGCCTGTGCATGTAGCCTAGCCAGTGGTTAGCTTTTAACAATTAAGCAATTTTATATGTAATTATTTTCAAACCAAGAAAAACGCATGGTAAATTATGAATGTCAAGGATTTATGATTCAATAATATAGAGGTCTGTAAATTTAAGAGACACAAGGCCTATAATGAAGAAAATAAATATATAAAATAAAAAACATGGGCAGTACGCAGTAATTTGTAAATATTCAGAACACTTAATAAAAGGCAGATAATTTAATTTACAATTACAGTCGGGGGTGTGATGGTATACTGGTATGACGATGCACCATGATGAGGAAGTCTGAAATACTTACACTATTAATTTTGCACAATATCGCTGTAGCTATTCTGTTAATTCACAACAAAATAATAATAATAATAATTTCCATATGCTGTTGTTTTGTAAGTCATTAAATGTTGTCTCCTGTTAACAGATACCACAATATGCTGAACATTGTAACATTATCATACCATGAATGTTCCATACCATTCCACCCGTAGTCATTATATAAAGAAACGTTACAATAATAACCTTATTGACTTGTTCAATAATGTGATTGTGATTTAGTCTGTTGGAATATAATTCACATTAAATAACTGCCTCATATCTTTCACGCAAGGGATAAAAAACACACATAGCACAAATTGCAGAAGCCCTTCACTGGGAAACTCACAGTGCATTCAGTCCTTATGTGCAAAATGGCCCATAATGTGAATAAATTCATTAAACGACTACGTTTTTTGCTAAACGTTATAAGCCGTGTTGGAATCGGCCTGTCATGGGCCATACTGTTGTTTCTTTCCTTACAGCTTAACCTTATGATGGTGCCATTAAGGTGTAACAGAGCCACTCCTGTCAGAGTGTATGCTGGGGGATGTTAATCAGTGTCCTTTCTCTTGACTGCTGAAACCTGCTTACGTCCCTAATTATAGTCATATCACCAGACCAAAAGCCCTTGTTACTCTCCTTTTCATGCATGAATGAACTCCCCCCCCCCCCCCATTTGGTTTTGCTGGGTTTCAGGCTGCGTCACTGCTTCACGAAACATCATTTGAGGGAACAGTCACTTTCTTGGACGCTCCCCAGTTTCGTTTGCTGGCTGTAAAAGAACAAGATGCCATCATGGAAAGTGAACAGAAAGCTCTGCACACATCTGCTTCTGCTAATCTGTCTTCTGCTATGTGCTTCTGTGTTTGTTCATATAACACATTCATGGCATGTTACATATGTTATGTATTTAGGCTACACAGTAGCAGACGATTGTAAAAGTTTGTACGTTATATACATGGGTTGGTCTTGGAAAACCGTTCACATGATGGAAGGGACATTTTCTGCTACATATAGTTTTGAATAAGACTGCAGACTAAAGATGTTTGCCTAGGCAAAAGTTTCCATTAAAACATTTCCACATAATTTTGGTGAAATATACTGCACTTATGGTTTCGTAAAGTTGAAGGAGTATGCTGCTGGCAGAAAAACCTAGCCAAAACCCGATTTTTTAAATCCTTTTCGGCTGGATACCAGACATCCAATCATTTTCCGAGACCGCCACACATATACCTTGTACATCTACAAAATCATTCTGTTGACTTATTTCTTTGAAAATATAAGGGCTTAAGAGAGAAACAATAATTTTATAAGAGTAAAGACCAGACCTTCTCTGTTGATTTGTACATGTGCTAGAGGTTAAGGGTGGTTTTCCACACTGTATGCCTGTGTTAACCATTCTTTTGTCTTTAGAAGACAGAGATGATCGTGCTTCCACACCTTTACCTATGGGGCAAGGAAAGCATGAAAACACACCAGAATTAATTATTGTGACACATTATGATACATGTGAACCTATAAATAAAATTGTATTTATATAGCACCATTTTTAAATTCAGTGTCATCCAATAAAATACAATTTTTTTTAAAAAAAACAAAGCTTAACAAAGCAGAGCAAGGGATCAAAATCGATCATAATAATAAAAGATCATGAGAAATCAGTAGTAATATATTACATATTGCATATAAACTGATCAGCCATAACATTAAAACCACTGAAGTGAATAACATTGATTATCTTGTTACAATGGCAATTGTCAAGGGGTCCCATGGGGAGTGCCCATGCTGACCCCTGTCCACCACTGAAAGCGCCTACAGTGGGCACTTGAGCATCAGAATTGGACCATGGAGTAATGGAAGAAGGTGGCCTTGTCTGATGAATCACGTTTTCTTTTACATCATGTGGACGGCCGGGTGCGTGTGTGTCGCTTACCCGGGGAAGAGATAACACCAGGATGCACTATGGGAAGAAGGCAAGCCGGCGGAGGAAGTGCGATGCTCTGGGCAATGTTCTGCTGGGAAAGCTTGGGTTCTGGCATTCATGTGGATGTTACTTTGACACGTACCACCTACCTAAACATTGTTGCAGACCAAGTACACCCCTTCATGGCAACGGTATTCCCTAATGGCAGTGGCCTCTTTCAGCAGGATAATATGCCGTGCTACACTACAAAAATTGTTCAGGAATGGTTTGAGGAACATAAAGAGTTCAAGGTGTTTGATTTGGCCTCCAAATTCCCCAGATCTCAATCCGATCGAGCATCTGTGAGATGTGCTCGACAAACAAGTCTGATCCATAGAGGCCCCACCTCGCAACTTACAGGACTTCAAGGATCTGCTAGTACCAGATACCACAGCATACCTTCAGAGGTCTTGTGGAGTCCATGCATTTATGGGCCAGAGCTGTTTTGGTGGCAGAAGGAGGACCTACACAATATTAGGCAGGTGGTTTTTAATGTTATGGCTGATCGGTTTATGTATTGATCAAAGACAGAAACCTTGGGAAACCTTGACAAACTGAGACGCAACAGAAACGTATAAAACGCTGTGGGAGTTCAGAGGAGATGTTATACAAAAGTCTTTAAAATCACATTTCATACTAGTAGTCTGTGAGTCCATTTCAGTTCCAGGTTGTAACACTACAAAAAATGTGGGGAAATTGGGGGTCAATACTTATGCAAGACATGTACTTCATGCTATGAGTTGTAACATTAGAAAATATGGTTATTAACCTGTAATAGCAGCTAGCTTTGATTGCTCTCCCACCTGCAACTTTTTTTTTCCCAAGGTCCTTGTGTGGCAAATAAGATGGGTGGAATTCACTTATCTGAGTAGGTCTTATGTGTGAGAAAATAAAGCTTATGTGTGAGGTACGTTGAACATTACTGGCATCATGGGAAAATCAAGTCAAGCCCCTTAACATCCAATAATGTCCAATTTCCTATTTCAAAATGGAAATACTGGTGTTAAAGTGATTACGGCTCTGCAGGGGACTTTGAAATGGGAACACCCACTGTAGTCATTTGCCGGGCCATTCCAACCTGAAATGACTTCATGCAATTACTTCAAACGGAGTCTCCTAATTGGTTCTTTCTGAAAGAAACCACTGATGGATTCTTTGTCCTAGACAAAGTGTCATAGTGTTCACAGTGATCTAACTCGAAATGGAAACGTGGTGCCAGTAAATTGGAGGTGAATGTAGTTTGCGTTTAAAAGCAAATCATTTTTAATGTGTTATAACAGCATACGAGATACCGTTGCTCACATTTTACTAAATGCACATCCTCATCAAAGTCATATTTGTTTAGCCAAATGTTTGCAAGGACAGTATACGTAATTATGGTGTACACCTACTTTACAAAATAAAAACAGAGTACTGCAGAGTACTTCACATCGATTCTAGGTCATCTGTTCAGCAGTCATTTGTGACGTTTGTGCTTTTTTTAAAAATTTTTTATTTTTATAGACGAGTGATTGCTCAACACTGGAACATTCACTTTAAAATGGCGGTGAAGTGCACGCCGAATAAATATACACAATTGTATCCTGACCCGTGAGCCTTTTCATGGGCAGTTTACAAGAGTGACATGCAATTTTTCAAAACAACTGCTGCCTGTGTGCATGGAGATGATCCTGTGCCAGAGCAAAGTGTAATCACAATGGTAAAAAGAAAAAACAAAAAAAAACAACATGAAATACAATACACAAACTGTATTGCTGGTCATTAGTGACATGCAGAAAACGTACCACACTCAAAAGCAAAACCTTTTTGTATATAACTTGATCTATTTATTGAAAAACAATTAGCAGGGTATTGCTTTTCTTTTTTTTTTTAACATTATTAAATGCGTCAAAAGTGAATGCAATTTCTGGTTGCTTTGCTTCCAGCTCACAGCAGGACCTAGGACTTATGTTATTAAATGTGTAAGATTTCCTTTTACTGCTGAGCAGTAGCATCAGCATTTATCAGTGTATTCCCTGCTGAGTTTTAGGACAGCATCATGCTGTAATCGAGCTGCTGTGCTGATATTCTCTGGTTGCTTTCTCTTACCATGTGTACAGCTGATCACATTGGGCATGTGGCCCTAAAAACAAGCGCATGTACTATTCAGGATTGATGCACATCGCAAGAATCCATAAAGGTTGATCATACTCCTGGCTTGTAGCATCTTGAATATGAATAACACACTTAGCGGAAATATCCAGCAGGTGGTAATATTACTCGGCACATGTGCGAGAGCTTTCGTTTTATTTTCTATTAAAGCATACACATTAAGAACATAAACAAATGCCTCCTGTTTAGATGCCTGAATATACAACATCGCAGAAAATAAGAAATTTGATAACATAACTCTTACTTCCTGCTGTGAGTTGTGTAAGTGTTTTTAGTCATATTAACTTATAATGTTTTAGTAGTCATTCTGGAGAGCTTGATAATTAAGGGTTCAACAGTCAGTGCAGTAGGAATGAAGAAATGATAAGCCTATAAAGAGTTCCTTTATGAGGATGGCAACATCTCCTAGAAAATGACACTCTCAGGCCATTGATCCCTTCTCTGATTATAACCACAGCCTTGGGTATGGCTTAGGGCTGTGATTGGGTGGTGTTTGCATTTCAGTGTGGTACAACTGCAGCGCGGTGATGAAAGTGAAAAGCAATGCGATGCAGACAGCGTTTAATTCTTTAAAAAAGCTATACTGTATATATATATATATATCATCATCATCAGTGGATGTTCATGAACGTCTCCACGAACTCGGTTGGTCCGCACGCAACACTTTCAGGTTTTAACATATTGAAATCAATCGGGAAGCTGTCACACAAGGTTGTGATGAACTTTAACAGGAAACACACGACACTGTTGGCAAACCTATTAACAAATTTTTAAAAACCTGAAAGTGTTTCGGACCAACCGAGTTCGTGGAGACGTCCATGAACATCCACTGATGATGATATATATATATAATTACAGAGTATATACTGTGTACATACTGAGTATATACTGTGTGTATATATATATATATATATATATATATATATATATATATATATATATATATATATATATATATATATATATATGCTGATTGTTTTTCATTAAAACTGAAGAGCAATGCAATGAAGGTTTGCTTCTCAGTGTGATATGTTTTCTGCATGTCACTAACGAAAAGCAGCAACTTTTTTTCTACTTTGTATGATTGCAATTTACTCTGCCACAGAATCGTCTCCGTACCTGCAAAGCGACCTGCAACTGCAATTTAAATATAAGCTTATGTTGTCTCTCTGAACGTCAGTAAAACCATGGAGCTGGTTGTGGACTTCAGGAAGAGGCAGCAGCAGAACTGCACCACACTCGAGATCGGCGGGACCCCCCCCCATGGAGGTACTTTGGAGTACAGTACACATCTCTGAGGACCTGACTTGGACTCATCACATTCAATCTCAGGTGAACAAAGCCAGACAACGGTGGTACCATCTGAGACTGCTGAGGGGCCGTAAAAAATTTTCTAACTCAGTGCATCTCAGCGTGGGACGGAAATTGCTCAATCCAGGACCCCGCAAAGCCCTGCAGAGAGTGGTGCGCTTAGCTGATCGCATCTCCGGGTCTGCTCTCTCCTCTCTACACGACATCTACACCAGGCGATATAGTACAAGAGCTGCTAAAATCATCAGGGACTCCACCCACCCCGGTAACTCTCTGTTCAGCCTGCGGCAATCAGGAGAGCACTTCCGTCGTCTGATGGCTAAAACTGAGAGGCTCAGCAGGAGCTTCTTCCCTCAGGCCATCAGAGTCCTTAACACGGACATGTCCTCCATACAGATCCCTTAGGACTCCATAAGGACTCCACAGTCACTCGGCACTCCGCTGACAACGTGCACACTGCACTTTGCACTTCATTACTACACGTAACATACCGCATATTTTGTTCACCCATTCTTGCACATTCCTGTAAATATATTTCATATCTTATTTCTTATTACATCTTATTCATTTCTGTTTTTTTTTTTTACAATTTATTTTAATTTAGTATTTAATGCACGGTCTAAAGAGGAGTAGGCCAGGTTTTCATTTCACTGCGAGTTGTATACTGTATATATATATTTGTGTATGTGACAAATACATTTTTCATTACATTTTGGCAGACACCCTTATCCAGAGCGACTTACATTTATCTCATTGATACAACGGAGCAGTTGAGGGTTAAGGGCCTTGCTAAAGGGCCCAACGGCGGCAGGTTGGCGGTGCTGGGATTTGACCTCACGACCTTCCAATCAGTAGTCCAATGTTTTAATCACTGAGCTACCACTGCCAAATAAAAAACCATTCTGAATGTTGTGTGTGAAAATCCAAGGAGATCAGCAGTTTCTGACTGCCATGCCATGGTCAAAGTCACTAAGATCCCATTTTGTATTCGTTCTGAACAGAAGCACTTCATCTGTATCTGTATGATTTAATGCACTGCGTTGCTGCCACGTGATTGGCTGATTGCATGAATGAGCAGATCTACAGGTGTTTCTATTCTGCATACGGTCTGTGAGTGCGATGTGAATATAAACAGATGTTTATATTTATATATATATATATATATGGTCGTGTTCCTCGCGAGATGGCAACGCAAGGCGTCCTGACGTCATCTCGTTGCCTATGGATCGCACTTAAGAGTTACAGTTGTGTGTGTTATATAATGTAGTCGGTAAAAACCACGGCGTCAGAGTGCGCGTTTGGGTGAAATAGCGCCCTCTGTGTGTAACACGTCGCGGTTATGGCAGGTGTGTGTGTGTGTGTGTGTGTGTGTGAGAGAGAGAGAGAGAGAGAGAGAGAGACTCAGATTCTTACCGATGCTGTTGTTAGGACACTCGGCGTCTGTGCTCGTGAGCCACGTCGACTCGGTCTCTCTGGTCCAGCTCTCATGGCGTCTGGGCTCGATGGCATCGCTCCGGCTTCCACCGCAACCCATGGACGAAACGGAAATACAAAAAAAAAAAAAAAAATAGATCAATAAAACAAAGTCAGCTCGTGCAGTCGTGTGATCGAGCCGCTGCAGCTGCTGCACCGTATCTGTGCTGTATCTCCGCACAGCGGCCACAGGGTTCGCGCATTAGCGCCGCTGCTCGCTGTTTTTCAGCCTTGTCACGCCGTCAGAGCTGTCCTATAAACATAAATACATCAAAACATTTTAGAAAGGAATCCTGCCGAACACCGGCACTTGTGGTGCGCAGAGCTTAGTCAAACTTGAGTTTATGTACCTTGGCTTACGTCATGGAGGGCGGGCTGCGTAAAAGATGCGCATCAGCACCAGCATGAACATTAACCAACCCTGCTGCTGGGTTTCCCTCAGATGCGGGCAGTTTGCTAGTTTCTTACACTCAGGGCCGGTCCGAGGGGTTGTGGGGCCCTGGGCGAGATCATGGATATGGGGCACACTGATGTAAAAACTGTCATAGCACTGCAATTTGTCGAGTGAAGAGCACATAACAATGACATTTTCCACATTTAAGTGTTTAGATGTTTATTAAGTCCAACATATTCAATGTGATAATACAACAACTGTATCAGAACTATATGTATAAAATACAAATATTTTAAATATATTTAAATTTTGCCTGTTGGACGGGCCGGCCCTGCCCATAGACACCAATGGTTCTGCTCTTCATCATCCTGGTCATCCTCTTGCTCGTGTGTAATGGACAGGTGACACTTTTATGAATATTCATAATGGTGTTATAGTCCGTACAAATTTAAATGATTTGATTTAAATTCCTCTCTGTTGTTTCTCTTCACTGTAACTCCTTCTTTGCCAAAGAAGTACTCTGTCTAATGTTGCTGCGAGCTTCTCATCTGTCTTGGAATAAACTCTGACTTGTGTTTAGATTTGAAGACTCTAGACTCCTTGTGCCTAATTTTTTGACACCATATTATAATGCTTAAAAGGCAAGTATCTCGGGTATATTTTGACACCGCAGTCAAGGTCAATGGCTCTCAAGTTTCTTGTAGCCAGGAACCCCTTTAACTGTAAAATAAATTTCACAGGCCCCCTCAGTATGGATTTATTTCATGAACAGTATTGAAATTTGCCAAATAATATTTTATGGTGCCCTAGAGCTTTCTTTTCCTTATTTTTTCCACCGATGGAACACGTTCAGTCGGAGTTGACTTCGGTGCTTGTACCCCTGTATGTAATAACATTGATAATGTAGGTTGTGATTTCCACCACTGTAATAAAATAATATGCAAATGCTTATCGGGTGGTATCATTTCCACTGATACTCACAATGACAAGTAGCTGAATTATTTTTGTACCAAAAGTTTCTTTATCCCTGCATTTTTTTTTTTTTTAATAATTCGTTTTAGTTGTAGGTCTTATATGACAAAATCATTCTTAACTGTTAGTTTGTAATAGTATATATATTGTTTAATGTAAAAATGTCATTAAGTACCATGATGTGATGTTTTTATGATATCAGCCACCCCTGCTGTGAAAAAACAAAACAAACAAAACAAAAACCCAACTGAAAATAGGTTTATACACATTTATTGCTATTTTACTGAAGAACATTAACAATCACATTTTCATTCAGTGGCAAATCTCAAAAATGACAAATACAGTAAGTCTCCCAGCAACAAAATGAAACACAACCACTCTGACTAACTCTATAAACATATTTTTGTGTGTGTGGATAAAGCAGGAATCGCAAATGGCCATAAAATGACTTAAAGCCGGACCAAAACAGCACCTATATATAGAATTGTGGAATTCTGTGTAGACAAAAGATATGGCATTAATACTAATGCTGAGATTTGTAAAAATCCAGTGTAAAAATGTGTACCATAATGAAACGCAGCGCACAAGCAAGAACACGGCTAAAGCTCTGTACTCAATAATTATCATTTGACTATGTGATGCGTGGAAGTAAAGGTACAGTGAACAAAGAGAAAATACTGTATGATTAATTAATTAAGGGAATGGTTTTGTATTTTCGAGTCAAAAGATTTGTTTTTATCCACAGTAATTGCACTTTTACAACAGATGAATCCATTTAGTTATTTCCTAAACCTGAAGGAGGTTTCAAAACTTAATTAAAAGAAAATCTCTGTTTAACTTTCTGTTTGAAACTTGGTTTCAAAAATAGGTTTTCAAAAATGATTGACACTTAAAGCTTTGCTGGCAATGCGGCATTCAAAGAGACATGAATCACTTAAATAGACACCGTTTTAAGACTTATTAATATCGATAGCACCAACCTCCACTATAAACCTCGAACTGTCGTATAAAATTACTCAATTTAAACCTCAATCAAACTTAGCTCAAAACTTCTGAATCATTCCCTTGAACATGAAATTCCCAGTGTTGTGAATGATGGAGTTTTTATTTATTTATTTAAAATCAATAAGACTGCAGTCAATCTTGTAATAAACATAAGGGTAATATTCCTGCTGGCTCAGGTTCAGACCCGGTATATCCATAGAGGCCTAAGGGAAAGAGTTGTTAGTAAAAATGTCTAATTTTCAACAATGGAGTACAAAGTCAAATTAGTGGTGACTCACATCAATAATCGCAGCACTGCTGTCCAGATGCTTGTAAAGCTCATGAAGGACCTCGCGCAGCTTTTTCATGTTTTTCTTATTGGGCTGCAAAAGCATAGCCTGGAAGTTGACTGGCAATCCATACCTATAAGACAAGAGCAACTACTATTGAATTTTATATTCACCAAAAATGATGCATTATCAAACTAAAAAAAAAAATAAATAAATCATCATTAAACCTCAAAACTGATTCGGTAAAAACCCGGAGAGCCTTGATGTGGATCCACGCGATGAATGCTTCACTAAAATTCACCTTCAGCCATCGTACCAGCGGGCCCTGTGGAAATACAAAGGCAGGTTAATTCCCTTACCACAACACACTCACAATTTGGCTTATAACAATATTTTATAAAGCAAAAAACAAGTGCAACCTATTACATTAGATACTAATGCTCCTTTATGGTCGTGTGATTTTAGCCAGTTCATACAGTGCACGGAAATATTAGGCTTCTAGGAAACCAGGGCTCTGTATACAGGAAAATACAGTTCCAAGAGTAGGCAAGAGTATTGTACAAAACTATTTTCAATAGAATAACAAGTGCAGAATAAGTACATAGATCAACAGGAGCTAAGGAGACTGAATGAGTCCCATATACGAAGAAGTAACATGGATCAAATATATTATCATATATTTCAATATAATATTCAAGTTTTGCAATATATTCCAGTTTTATATACACAAATGGATGACAAATTAAAGGAAATACGAAGTCTCTGTTACACTGTTGTTGGAAACTTCTTCTCACATGGTTTGGATCCACTTAGAGTGAAGCGTCACTGCAAATCAATACAAAGTTCCTCTGACTGATCACCTTCATTCTGTGAGGAAACGTTTCTATCCTGATGGGAGTGGTCTCTTACAGGATGACTCCACAGGGTACGAGGGTTCACTAAATGTATCAGTGAAGATGAAAATGATGTCATATGCTATGGCCTTGAAGAGTCACCAGATCTCAACCCACCTGAACACCTATGTGATTTAGATTTAGACTTAGATTTAGACAGTGCTCTCCCTCCGCCATCATCATCAAATCACCATTTGAGGGAATATCTTTTGGAAGAACGGTGTCCAGTACAGATCCAGAAACTTGCAGCATCTACACTAAGGTGAACTGAAGCTGTTCTGGTGGCTTACTAACACGCTATGTTGCTTTTTTCTTTAACTTGTCACCCATTTTTACAGACCTCGTCATACAGACACGATTAAGTAAGGAGTAGTACGGCACGGCATCATACAAACTGCTTCTTCTTGTCTGTAGAGAGCCGGGTCATCTCCTCTTTGTCGGCCTTCAGGTCATCTTCGTTGTACTGGAAGTCACGTACGATGAACCTGGCGTAAACAACGGCAAATTTACTCTTTATCGTATTTACTTTTTATCAAGATGACAACCTTTCCACCTCAGCCTGGTGTAAATGCTTTGCGGTGTTTAGAAATTACTTTCAGGTTTTATGCACAAGCATGAATGCTTGTGGACCTGAAGCAAGCAGTTCATGTGAGGAAACCCACCAACATCCCACAGTTAGAGCTGTTCTGTACTGAGGAATAAGCTAAAATTCCTCCAAGCCGATGTGCAGGACTGATCAACAGTTACCGTAAACGTTTAGTTGCGGTTATTGCTGCACAAGGGGGTCACACCAGATACTGAAAGCAAAAGGTTCACATACTTTTGTCGCTCACAGATATGTAATATTGGATCATTTTCCTCAGTGAAAATCTGATGTTGTTTTAGGTCATATTTATGCAGAAATATAGAAAACTCGAGGGTTCACAAACTTTCAAGCACCACTGTATGAAGTCATGGAATTCAGTATTGGCTTTGAATCACTGAATCAACGAATCAGTTGGATCATTAAACCATTGATCATCTTTGCAAATGTTTTATTATAACTTTTAGCCAAATGCAAGATAGCTCTTGAGATACTCACTTATTTTCCCTGGCCTTGAGCCTGAAGTCATCTATCGCCTTCTGAAAGAGCGTGACGCTGAAGAGCCCGCTGTCCTGGTCTTCAAAAAGCAGACTATGAGAGAAGGAAGGGGTTTAAATTTTGAGGTTGTATGCCCAGCATATCAAGATGTGAAAGGATGACATCTGGTTTATAACTCATGATTACACAATCAAGGAACAGGTGAGTCACAAATGGTGGCAAAAACATAATGAACGTAATAAATCTTACATGAAAATGTAAATAAATTCTAATTAAGACAACAGTGATGAGTCATAATGACAAAACATAGCATCTGTGATCAGTACATTACGAAAACAGACAACAAAAGACAACAAGTCAAAATATGGATGAAGGATTAAAACTCTAAAAATGTGTCTTATGTTAAATTGGACACACTCTGCTTCTAAAGACAGCAATTTCTCGTCAGTTTTTCCAAACAACTGGGTAGATATGTGTGTGTGAACATAGGGCTAAGGTCCTTGTTCCTGTGTTTGTCACCATGACCACACAGAGGGAGGAGTTTAATTGGTTTCCATAGACGCCGGGTCCATAAATCACCCAGGTCAACCTCTGTTTCTAAGTGACGGATGCAGAAAGTACACGAGTTTGGAAGATAGCTTGTTTCATTTCGAGTGCAGTTTTCCAGGCCACTGGAAGAGCCCAATAGTTCCAGAAGTCTGTGTTTATCATATCTCATTTCAAATTAGATTTCTCAAACAATATTACATCGTTCTTTACTAATATACAGTACGTCAAAAAGGTTTTGATATTAACTACTGAAAGAAGGAGGAATGACAGCACAATGCGTCAGTGACCGTGGCTCTATCTGTTCTTACATGAAATCAATTTATATTTTTTAGAAACTTGGTCTCAGTAGCACAATAGAGAGCTGGGTTACTTTCTGAGAAGCATGACAGAACCATTGCCGATCTCTGTTGAGTCTTTTGGGCGAGTCGTACCTCGAGTTCTGCTAATAACCCTAGTAAACAGGATCAAACTGGCCTCGTATTGACTGAACTAGAAACTGAAATAAGCTGTCCATTTAAGCGCAAGTCAACCTTAACATCAGAAGATATGTTTTTATGGGTTAACGTGAGCTAACACTGACAGAGGCTTAGCCAGGAATACATTTCAGAGGGGACAGTAATATCGGGCAAATGATATCTAACCTTATTAAACCAGATTTCCCCTTCTTTTTCTTTTCCTGTATTTCATTGGCTGTCACCTCAATATCCCTACACTGTGGTTACCTGGCTAGTGGCTTTAAAACACAACTGCATGATCTCGAATGGTTAATCCTGTTTGTAATTGTGATCAAACAAACTAAGGAATGTGCTCGTTAGACGTCTGGGTGATTAACTATAACGGAAATGTAATGAATTAGCTGACATTATGAAAATCGTAGACTGATGCACTAAAGCGCTGCTGCATCGGTCTTGGTATAGATTAAGCAAGTTTAGAAGATTACGCACTATCAGCAGGTAGACGAAGGCATTGTGGGTAATGTAGGATCTGTGTGAAAATAGCCCAAAATGTCAAGGAAAGAAATTTCAACCAAACAAGTCAAAACAGAAATTTATTGTATAGGTTCATGTTCATTTATGAAGATTAATATGCAAGTCTTCCAGGGTGGATTTTTTTTCCCCTTTAAGTGCATGTAATATCAAAGGTTTTAAAACTTCTACTTTTTTCATATGTTCTTGAGATATTATCCATGTTTTAATCATAAAATCCATTGTTTTAAGGGATACATTTTGAACATTCATCCCTGGACTTTACTTACTTTGAAGATCGTGGAACCACCATTTCAGAGAGGGTTTCATACGACTTCTGCCAGTCAGCATAACCTGTTCTGTGTGAGTGAATATTTACAATTTTATATCATATAAGTGGTATCACCACTGTATAGAACATTTAGATCCCAGTATGTTAGCAATACCAAGACTCTGGAGACTCTCTAGAATGACAAAATGCTAAGAAATTATTTTTTAAATTGAAAAGTAACATGGAAAAACATGAATATACTTCCATCTCAGTCCATCAATAACAGAGAAGCCATGGTTTGTGTTCTCGCTAGACCGTGTGCATTGCGGTCATTTTTTTTATCATTTCGGGATACAAAAAATTACATGCAAACCACCATACAGTGGGGGAAAAAGTATTTGATCCCCTGCTGATTTTGTACGTTTGCCCACTGACAAAGAAATGATCAGTCTATAATTTTAATGGTAGGTGTATTTTAACAGTGAGAGACAGAATAACAACAAAAAAATCCAGAAAAACGCATTTCAAAAAAGTTATAAATTGATTTGCATTTTAATGAGTGAAATAAGTATTTGATCCCCTATCAATCAGCAAGATTTCTGGCTCCCAGGTGTCTTTTACACAGGTAATGAGCTGAGATTAGGAGCACTCTCTTAAAGGGAGTGCTCCTAATCTCAGTTTGTTACCTGTAAAAAGACACCTGTCCACAGAAGCAATCAACCAATCAGATTCCAAACTCTCCACCATGGCCAAGACCAAAGAGCTGTCCAAGGATGTCAGGGACAAGATTGTAGACCTACACAAGGCTGGAATGGGCTACAAGACCATCGCCAAGCAGCTTGGTGAGAAGGTGACAACAGTTGGTGCGATTATTCGCAAATGGAAGAAACTGTCAGTCTCCCTCGGTCTGGGGCTCCATGCAAGATCTCACCTCGTGGAGTTTCAATGATCATGAGAACGGTGAGGAATCAGCCCAGAACTACACGGGAGGATCTTGTTAATGATCTCAAGGCAGCTGGGACCATAGTCACCAAGAAAACAATTGGTAACACACTACACCAAGAAGGACTGAAATCCTACAGTGCCCGCAAGGTCCCCCTGCTCAAGAAAGCACATGTACAGGCCCATCTGAAGTTTGCCTGAATGATTCAGAGGAGAACTGGGTGAAAGTGTTGTGGTCAGATCTCTTTGGCATCAACTCAACTCGCCGTGTTTGGAGGAGGAGGAATGCTGCCTATGACCCCAAGTCATAACACCATCCCCACCATCAAACATGGAGGTGGGAACATTATGCTTTGGGGTTTTTTTTCTGCTAAGGGGACAGGACAATTGCACCACATCAAAGGGACGATGGACGGGGCCATGTACCGTCAAGTCTTGGGTGAGAACCTCCTTCCCTCAGCCAGGGCATTGAAAATGACCTTAATGACTTGGAGAGGATCTGCAAAGAGGAGTAGGACAAAATCCCTCCTGAGATGTGCGCAAACCTGGTGGCCAACTACAAGAAACGTCTGACCTCTGTGATTGTCAACAAGGGTTTTGCCACCAAGTACTAAGTCGAAGGGGTCAAATACTTATTTCCCTCATTAAAATGCAAATCAATTTATAACTTTTTTGAAATGCGTTTTTCTGGATTTTTTTGTTGTTATTCTGTCTCTCACTGTTAAAATACACCTACCATTAAAATCATAGACTGATCATTTCTTTGTCAGTGGGCAAACGTACAAAATCAGCAGGGGATCAAATAGTTTTTTCCCCCACTGTAGATATTCAAAATGTTTTTTGGCTTTAAAATAATGTTTATAATATTTACCAGTCCGTACAGAATTTCGCAGTGGTTTTTTTTTTTTTTTTTCTTTGTGATTGTTGCAGCCAAAAATGCTTGATTATGTTGTGGCTTTTTAAAAATTTGCAATTCAATTTGCAGAGTTTTTTTTGTGGGGATTTTTTTTTGGCGGAAAACTACTTGAATTGGCGAAATTGCAATTGCACGAAAAGTTTTGCACGATCTTTCACATTGTTGGTAAATGAGACCTTTTAGCTATACTTCACACTAATATGTATTGCAGTGGGCGCTTTTTTAAAAATGTACTCAAGAATACTTGATAGATTCTGTGTGGTGAAACAAGTAGAAACAATTAAATGGGAGTTTAAATATTTTTTGCAACAAAAAAAAAAAAAAAAGAATGAATTTAGTGTGTACCAAAATAAAATAAAACAAAAAGGTGCTTCCTAGTTTTAATGTTAAGTTTGAAATTAAAAACGAATGAACGCAACTTACACGGATCCGTGAGTCGTGTCTTTGTTTTTAAAACTAGAATCCGTTTGTGAAAGACATATAATTTAGTCTCGGTGGTTAAGAGACGGTGTATAATTCCCATAATGCACTTCAAACATATCGACTATAACACTGAAAAATGGCTGCAAGAAACTAAGGTCAACTTATGTGTAACATTACCTGTGAGTGTTATCTGTTACATAACACTTATCAGTAACATAACTGCGAAAAGCTTATTGAATCTACCTGCACCATCTGTCAGGTTCAGCTCAGCATGTTGATTTAGGCAGCTTTATTATTGCTCGCTATTTATAATGTTTGCTCTCAGTATCTACTCTGTGTACACTGTTCCAAATGAAATCTTCTTCTCAATATCTGCTACATGTCCTTTAAACACTAGCATTTGGGATACAATACTGCTTAATGAAGATGTCAACCACTGATCTACAAATATCAGAATAAAAAAAAAAATTCAAGCCATGAAACTTACTTTGGAACGACTACAAGCAGAGTAGTTAGATATTCTGAGTCCAGCACGAAATCCTCTTTCTTCACAAGGTCAGCCAAACTCCTTGTCAGAAGACTCCCCCTAGTGAATACAACACGTTAATCATATCAGTTTTAGGAACACACATAAGATCAGGAATGAATACTGGGAAATAAAGGCATCATGATAACGAGATTCCACACAATTGTAACTCTTAAAAATAAAATGGTATGTTTTTAATCATTTTTATCAACACTGAATATAAGGAAGCATGCAATCAAAAATGTGTTAATGCATCTCAGGCAAGAAGCTCACCTTTTACATGTTTCTATGTTGGGTACATTTTGCTCTTAAGTAACAGGGTTGGGTTCGTTTGTTTGTTTTTTTTAAGCATTGAATTAGCAAATACAGAAAATGTGGTTACCTGGCATCCATGCAAGAATTTTCTTTGAAAATTTATTTATTTACTATCTTTAATTTGGGTAACAGGGATGTACCTCATCAGGCAATACCATTGAGAATAAAGAAAATACAATGAGGATGTACTTTTCTTCTACCCATGATCTTTAGGAAATTTGACCTGTGGAATTTTCCAAATATTTCATAATTATTTGGCCTCATGAATGTGTTCAAAGGGTTGAAGGACTAAAATGTACATTTTTCATAACCTATAATGAAAGACTGAGACGTTAAATGGATTCACACATTAATGCTGAATATGTACCGTAGATATGTTTTATTAAGGTTTTTTTTATCTGAAATATGCACATATGTTGTTTACCTATGTCTAAATGCCTTTTACCTTTACCACTTTATCGGTGGACATAAACCACGGCACCCAATCATGGCATCATCCAAAAGCTGTACGTTGTATAGGTGTGACGCGATGTCAGCTATAAACGTTTGTGATATGACGATAGAGTGTTAAAACGTTAAACTTTCACTTACGCATTCTTCCTCTCCAGGTTCTGCAGGTTGCCTTTTATATTGTTGTAAGCTGAAGCTCTGGCTTTCAGATCGTTATCTATCTGAGTCAGTTGCTGCGAAAGAAAAAGTTAGGCGAAAGGAATGTGTTAAAAGTGCTATCTTATGATTAAAAACGTTCCGAATCACAATAGGATTTAACCTATAAGAAAAAAAAAAATCCCATCTCTCCTAGATTTAACATGCAGTGGGCCTGATTTATCAATCTTTTAGTAAAGTTGTGTGTAAACGTTTGCGTACGACAAACCGACCTAAAAATGTCCTCTGGATTTACAATAGTTTCAGAACCGACTGATGATTTTCTTTGTACTCGCAGGTGTATGTCCATGAAAGACAGTCACCTGTAAAATTACCAGCAGCATAGCTGATTTGCATTTGGCGACACCCATGAAACTCCATAAAAGGCAAAGCTCACAGCGCTGAATTGAGGAATAAACAGCAAAGAATTCACTTCTATTCTCAGAGATAGAAGTGAAAAAGTTATTTTGACTCATATCTATGGCAATAAAAATATGTGTATGTATTATTTAACAGCGTAACATCCCTTTGAAAAGGATAAACTCTGGAGCCAAATTACCGAAAAGGTGAATTAGTTGTAAATTAAGTGAGATGGAAAGAAAACGGTTTGACAGGAAAAACAAAAACAAAAAAATGATTTACTGTACTCAGATGATGGTGTACATGATAGGACATCACACAGGGAAACCATTTTTTTCCCCCCCATCAAAATGTCTCGGTGAATTTCAGCCAGAATGCACCAATGCACCCTCCACAATGCAGTTTTGGAAAAGCAGGAAGGCATGGGAGTGTGATTGATGACTGATGATGGCACATGAGGGATTATATGGCACATTGCAGCTTGAGACATACCTGATCAGTCACTTATCGGTCACTGAGTGCTGGCTCTAATAAAGTGTTGCCCAGCATTAAAAAAATAAAAAGATGCCGTAGCAAAAAGAACCGACTTATACCCCACCTGAGCCCATCCTTTTATACAGCTAATTTTTAATTGAGTGCTAGAGGACCAAAGTGCACAGAGTAGAGATGTAAGAACAGGTGTAAGTACAGATTTATTTATTTTTTGAATGGGTTAGTTAAGTGTTCACAGGTGGGTCTTTAACCTTTTACTGAAGATAGTGACAGATTCTGCTGTCCGGATTGAGGTTAGAAGTTCATTCCACCCCTGAGGGACAGTCAGTTTGAAGATTCTGCAAAGGGACCTCGTGCCTCGCTGAGTAGGCACTACCAGGCGTCGGTCGTTAACTGATCGCAGGTTGCCTGAGGGAACATAAACCTCAAGGAGAGTGTTGTGGTAGGGAGGTGCTGTTCCAGACAAGGTCTTGTACGTGAGCATCAAGGCCTTGAATCTGATGCGCGCAGCTACAGGAAGCCAGTGGAGGGAGACCAAGATGGGTGTGATGTGGGTCCTTTTGGGCTGGTTGAAGACAAGGCCGTGCTGCTGCATTCTGAATCATTCTTGATTGAATGACTGGTCTTATTCTTCTTGAGTTATGGATTTATGCTTGCTTACAATCTTGTATTTCTTTTTTCATATTTAATATTTCTTTAGGTAATGCCTTTAACAGGAAAAGTATTCAAAAGTATTCAGCAAACTATTCCTTAAATTTGGGTGTAATTGAAATAATACGCTACTTAAACGTGACAGCGTAATCAGTGTATAAAAGTGCGAGAACTCGTCGCAATTTATATGATTTGAAGCCGATCAATTGAGGTTTACATTAGTTAGTATTCTGATGTGTAAATTTACACGCACTCAGGAGTACGAGTAGGATACGAACAGTTTTTCCCCGAAATTACAGGATTTTCATGAATACCAACAACAAACAATTTATGAATAAATTCCGTTCATATCCAGTTTGATAAATGAGGCCCAGTGCCAGTGTGCTACTTGTATATTTAACCCATGACACGCATACACTCGGTTTCAATTATTACTTTTGGCCAGGTCGGACAAAATGCTGTTTTTTTTTTGTTTTTTTTTTTTAAAAAGTAGAATTATCCGGTAGTAAAAAGTTGGCCTATGACCTCACCTTCGAGATGATTTCTGAGATATTCTTCAGGGACTGTTTGATCGGATACTTGGCCATATCCCACTGGAACCTTGTGATGTAGGTCACCAAATCAACTGCAAAAAATAGAATCACTTCAGTTCTGACACACTGGATGGATTATATAAGGGGTTGTCTGACTTTTTCCTTTTCACTAGTCTACCACTAAGCCTAAACTAAAAACAAAAAGTTCAGGTCAAGAGCTTCAGTTCACATCAAACATCAGAATGGGGAAAAAGTGTGATCTCTGTGACTTTGACCGTGGCATGGGCTGGTTTGAGTATTTTAGAAAATCTCCTTGGATTTTCACACACAACATCTCTAGAGTGGTGCGAAAAACAACAAACCCTTCCTGTGAGCGGAGGGTCTGCAGGCTGAAACACTTTGTTGATAAGAGAGATCAGAGGAGAATGACCAGACTGGTCTGGTCTGGTCTTTTATGCATTGTGCCGCTGCATCATGATTGAATGATTGGATAACTGCCTAAATGAGCAGGTGTCCACGTGTTCCTATTAAAGTGGACAGTGAGTGTATATTTAAGAAGTACTTTTAATCAGTATAACAAATGTCATCACCTAATAGTGCAGAGTTTCTGTTTGGCATTCTTTTTCCGAAAATTGTCCAATTCTACTTTCAGAGCCAAAGTTATTGGTGTTAAATGAGTGAAGAGATAATAATATGGTTGTTGTTGTTTTTGTTTTTTTTTAAAGTTAGTTAGTTTATGGCCCTTCAAAGGTTCCCAAAAATACAGATGTTGCCCAAAAAGAATCTGAGTGTGACACCCCCTGTCGTTATAGTACATGCACTTACCTCCGTTGGCTAAAAGATTTTCCAGGACTTTATCTCTGCTATCCTCTAAAACGTCAGCCATGTAGTGGGCTACTTTCTTCACCACACTATGAGAATAAATATAAAAATCCTACTATCTTACAGTGATACCATGCGTATGCTTCCCACAAATGAGTCCACTTTCCACAAATGTCCATACCTTTCCACAAATGAGTCCAGTTTGGCGAGCTCATCTGACAGACCTACAAGCACATCCAGGGTTCCTACCTGCTCAGAAACCCACAAGTTTAGCCCGACACATCACTATGTGCAAGCTCCAGCCCTCAACATATTTCAAAACGCAACAAGACATAAAACAGAGATCGCTTCACCTTGAGGTCTGGAATCATGAACTTGTTGTTGGTGGACAGACTGTTGGCGTGAGCGGTGGCTGCATTCATCCTGTCCCATGTCTGCTGACACGTCTTCTCACCGGGAGCGGATATCAACCAGAACTCTGCCATGACTCCACTTCAGACAGCACGCCAAGCCACTGTACATTCAAATGCACATATAAAGAAGATATTTTGTACAAGCAAAGCAGAACTTCATAAATCTGGCTTATAGCTTCCATGTAAGTTACCACACCATATCAAAATGTTTAGATCACAGCACTGCCGGATTGTCACGTTTGATTGGCCAGAAAGTGTTGATTAATTTTCTATAACGGCAGCTCCCACGGTAGTAACATTTACTTCACAGGGACTCACAGAATCTACACCTAGTCTACACCTAATATTAAACAGATTCGAAACATGCTATATTTTAATCAAGTACAAACACATAATCACTGAAATGGTGAAGTTTGGAGATGTTTATTTAACATTTATGGAAGGAGTCTCCAGTGTCAGCACAGAAAGGAAGACCTTCTTTTTGCGTTTTGTCACATGACAAGCTGTCTTTTTATTATTAATTCCAAGGGACAGAGAGAAAAAAGCGAGGATGGTGAGGCAACAGCTGTTTGTAACACAAGTGATAACAGGAACTAATCTTTTTCACGGACAATAAAATTAAATGTAACTAGACATGGGAAAGAAAACCATGTAACACATCATACAAAACTATGACGTGTTGTTCATGAATAAATCAGGAACTGGCACTGTTGGCAAATCGAGGTGGTATAAGAGAAATTAAACACTTTGGAACGTGTCGTTCCTGGAAAATAATCGACTTCGAGGTGGTAACGAATCGCACGCCAGTTCTTCGGTGATTATTTTCCACATCTGGAAGTGTTTTATTTCCTTACTTAATTACATTGGAGAGGAATTTTAATCCAACCCTTAAGACGGTGGGGGAAAAAAAGAGTAAATCAATGAAGCAACACTGCTCCTTCTTTAATATCCCTGCTGGAAAAAACAACAATAACAACAACAACAACAACAGAAACTAATCTAACCTAATCGAATTTGTATTGGTTGTAATGGTTGTAATGGGAATTGTATTGGTTTTAACGGTCCCCATGGGTCTCTACTGGTAATCTGTTGCCTTCTATTGGTGGCATGTTATGTTTAGTGGATACCATTAGAGACCAATAATGGTAATGGTACTGTTTACATGGTTAGCTGATGGTCTGTAATGGTATTTGCAGTGGAAACCATTAGAATTTTTGTTATGGATGATGTTGTTTTGTTTTTTTCAGCAGGGAATAACAATAATAAGTTCACCATAGAATCTATAACAGTTATTAAATGGTTTAAATATCACTGGAGAGTTGCAATGGATGGATGACTGATGCTTTAACGCCTCTGTGTCCCTGTTGCTCTTTAACTTGTAAGAAGATTTCAGGAAAATCTATCCCCCTATATGTATTTCACATTTCCCCATTTAATTCCTCAAATAGCAGTCACGAGTTTCCTGATCACCAGGACTGCATGCTGACTGTCGGCTCATTTACATTTACTTTTACAATTATATCCAACCCAGTTTCCCAACAACAATGACCGGGTGTTAAACTACACCTAATACACATTCAGGTGGAGGTCAAATAAATGTAAATATTAAACCAAACCTTAGACATTCCTTTATCTGCACAGATCTGAGTTGATATTTCTTTAGAAGTACATACCGTCACTTAGATTAGAGGCCTCACTTTAATAAACCATACTGCGTTATGTTAATAATAAATAATAAATAATAATAATAACTTCTGATATTTAAAATAAAAGGCTCGTGCTGTTCATAAGGTTGCTGTTACAGAGTAGCTTCTTTCCCCTCAGCTGCACTCACAGTCAGCTGATCTCTGGAGGTGTGTTCACTAATGTAAAATGCTGCGCAGAAATACTACCCTTTATTATGATTTAACCATTTCCGTTTTTAAATCAAACTTTATTTGATAAATTCGGCACTCATTACAAACACTCATACTTATTTACAAAATAGGAATGCACGTATTTGAGACATTGAAAACACAGAATATACATATACTGCACACATATTCATACACAAATTTACACGATATTTTCACAATAATACTTTCGCAATATTTACACGACATTATCCAAAACTTTCCATGCTTATTAGCCATATATAATTATTATCCATCCATCCATCCATTTTCCACACAGGGTCACGAGAAGTCTGGAGCCTATCCCAGGGAACTCGGGGCAAGAGGTGGGGTACACCCCCATCCCTGGACGGGTGCCAACCCGTTGCAGGGCATAAACGCACACACATACGTGTGCCCATTCACACATGGACAATTTAGAGATGCCAATCAGCCTACTCAGTCTTTGGACTGGGGAGGAAACCAAAGTACCCGGAAGAAACCCCTGAAGCATGGGGAGATTCAAACCCCCAACCCTGGTGGCAAACGTGCTAACCACTACGGCACTGTGCCCCCACCCACCTTATTATTATTATATTATTATTATATTTGAAAACAATTTTAAAAAGTCTTTCTAGGGGCATCCAAAAATATTAAATTCATAAAACAAAGATTGGGGGGGGGGGTTCCTTTTCAATATTTTTTATAAACCAGGATAAGAAATAAACATATTTTGTGTATTTAAAAAATAAATAAATAAATAAAATAAATTGTTAACAAAGCATTTTCGTGAAGACCATTTTGTCTTCCCAAATACAAGAACATACCAAATACCATAAGATTGCATTTTATGTAATTTTTATATATATATATATATATATATATATATATATATATATATATATATATATATATATATATATATATAAATTAAATAAAATGCAATCTTATGGTATATATATATATATATATATATATATATATATATATATATATATATATATATATATATATACATTTTGTGTCTAGCCATTTCCTCCCAAAACATTTTAACAAAACTACACTGAAAGAATAGATGGTCAGATGTCTATGTGCTCTTATTAAAAATTAAACCTCTTTCTTAACAAATCACTAAACTTCTGCAGGAACAGGGAAGCTGATGTAGTCTGTCCACTTCCTACATTCATGTGCATTAAATTATTGGAAATTGAATTTTCTGTTATCCAACACAGGATATAAAACTTACAAAACAATACTTCTTAATGACCTTTTTTCAAATACTTTTTTTTTTTTGCAGAAATCCTACACTGACACACAAAAACAAATTTCACACACCATCCGTATACGCTCTACAGAAGCCCTATGAGGCCATGCATTATTATTATTATTTCTTTCTTGTTTACTTGTGATCACGACATAATTTTCTTCGAGATCTTGACATAGCTGTTTTCTCACTACATAATTTTATAATGAGAAAATCCCGGCATAGAGCTGATTCAGCTTGAGTGAGTCTCTGATCAAAGTAAAAACATAAGAAAATTTTTCATCCATGATGCTGCGGGATTGCGCTAAGCTTTACTGCCTCCAGAACAATAAAAACAATGTTATGTCAAGCAAAATACACAGAAAAATTAAGCCATGATCACGAGAAAACAACTTTTGTTATGTCAAGATTAAGTCGTAAAAAATTAAGTCGTGATCATGAGAAAACAAGAAAGAAAAAAACAAAGTGATGTGTTGCATGAATAGTTGAGAGATTAATAGCTGTTATGTGGAAAGAAAGAAAGAAAGAAAGAAAGAAAGAAAGAAAGAAAGAAAGAAAGAAAGAAAGAAAGAAAGAAAGAAAGAAAGAAAGAAAGAAAACAATGCAAACAAATATGCACCAACTATATATCAAAGTGAACACACCTATTCTCTACATGGCTGAATCCTTAAGTTAAGAGTTTACTGCCAATTAAAACGTACTACATTTAGTATGAAGTATACTATATGCTATACACACTACCCAATACACTTATATATACAATAATAAACCAGTTGTAATTCAGCTTGTGAAATGATTTTCTGTTTGGATTTAAGCGTTAGGTCGGGTTGTACAATGCCGCCATCTATCGGTGTGGAGGTTAACTACCTAGAGGATTATATTGGACTACAGCTGTTAAAATTCAATCTATGTTGAAGTTCTGGTTAAATCTATTATACAGACTGGATAAACACACAGTTTAACACAGTGATCAGTTTTAGGCCTAAATATGTTTGGTTAGCAGAGTATTCTCAACACAACACTGTATACCTGATACACTCGTATCAGCATCACAAACACTACCACGACAATTTCAATGCCATCCTCTATAGGTCCAATGTTCAAATAATATCCAGTCTATGGTGGTCCCTTTTCAACGATGGATGGGGTAGAATGTAACTGGCAAACTATGAATACACTTAGTACACTCATATGCAACAAAGGAACCTATTATACAGTAGTTTTACCTGATAAAATCACCAGTAGTGATTTAACTATAAGGTACATGTACCTAATGAAGTGGCCACTGACTGTACCTGTGATCTACACTTACGGATGTTTCTGAAACAGTCCTTCACTGACTATAGAAATCACATAATTCCCTGTTTAAGTGTTGTATGAAGCAACTAAGCGTTATATAAAATGTTACAACTTACTGGCAACATATACAGTTGCAATTAAAATTATTCAACCCCCATTGCAAATCAGGTTTATTGTCAAAATTTACAGACTTTCGGCTGTTTGAAATGAACAAATCAAACAAAAGCAATTGAAATAGTTCAACACAACGAATGCTTCAAGTGGTTTCCCCAAATTCAGCTGAAAATGCAACTTATAATGACTTCTCCAATCTCAAAATGTTTCAACCCCCTGAAAAGAATCCCTCACAACAGCACAAATATGCAAAACAGGTGTTGTCTCAAGCACACTTGATGCAACTAATCAAGGGCTTCATTAGTTGCACCAGGTATGCTTGAGCTGGAACACATGAAGTACTTGAACTGGCTAGGGGCAGAAAATACATGAGATACCTGGACGGGGCAGAAAAAGCAAGCTATCAACGGCTGCAACCAGATTTCTGAGAAGGCAGGTTGTGAAAAACCCTCGAGTGACTGCAAAAGACCTGCAGCAAGACTTGGTGGCAACAGGCACTGAGGTTTCAGTGAGCACAGTGTGGCGTGTACTAAACGCAGAAGGTTTCCATGCCAGAACTCCAAGACGTACAGCAATACTGACCCAAAAGCGCAAGAAAATTCGGCTCAGAATCATATAAATAATCCACAGAAGTTTTGGGATTCTGTTCTGTGGAGCGATGAAACAAAACTGGAACCTTTCAGCACGATGGATCAGCGGTATGTCTGGAGAAAGAAGAGTGAAGAAAGAACACTCTGTCCACAGTCAAGCATGGTGGTGGCTCGGTGATGCTCTGGGGCTGCTTTGCATCCTCTGGCACTGGAAATCTGCAGCATGTGGAAGGCAAGATGGATTCATTGAAGTATCAGGAAATCGTAGGAGAAAACGTCATGCTGTCTGTGAGGAAGCTGAAGCTTGGGCATTATTGGACCTTCCAACAGGACAATGATCCGAAGCATACCTCGAATTCCACCAAGGCTTTGTTGCAGAAGACGTCCTGGAAGATTCTACAGGGCCATCACAGTCACCTGCCTTGAACCCCATAGAAAATCTCTGGTGGGATTTGAAGAAGGCGGTTGCAGCATGCAAACCCAAGAATATTACTGAACTGGAGGCCATTGCTCATGAGGAATGGGCTAAGATTCCTCAGGAACGCTGCCAGAAGCTGGTGTCTGGCTGTGCATCTCGTTTGCAGCAGGTCATAACAGCAAAAGGGTGCACTACTAAGTACTAAAGATGCTTTCCATGAAGGGGTTGAATAATTTTGAAACTGGAGAAGTCATTATAAGTTGCTTTATCAGTTTAATTTGGGGAAACCACTTGAAGCATTTGTTGTGTTGAACTATTTCAATTGTGTTGTTTGAATTCTTCATTGCAAACAACTGAAAGTCTGTAAATTTTGACAATAAACCTGATTTGCATTGGGGGCTGAATAATTTTGATTGCAACTATGTGGTTATTTCTGTGATCACCCCAAGGATAAATATGTTTCAATAACAGCACATTTCAGTGTGTTTTATTCCTCTTAAACCACAGCAGTTTGTATTTATTAAAGAATGAGAAGATTTTTTTAAAGCATTTTACCCATTTATATAGCTTTTGTTCTCACACCGGTCAAGTTAAAAAAGACACACAAAAAAACCAACTTTTTTTCCCAGCTCTAACTGGAGATTCGTTCCAAAAATGACAAACATCTCCTTACACAAAACTAACACATTTCTTAATCCATTGGTGGGACATAGAAGTCCCTGTGTAAGTTCCTCCATTTATTTTTCCAATGGTAAGGTTTACACACGCATAAAACCAAAAATAATCAGGAACAACCAAGTTGAGAAATGAAGGGAGGAAAGGAGAACGCGCTGTTGAAAACCTTACGGAACTGTAATGAATCATATCTGTAGATTCTTACTTATATTTACCCATTATTAAATACATTTCATCTGTGATTGCTGTATTGCCAAACAAGAGTAAATGATATTCGACTCAAAGTGACGGCCAGGGCAGCTGTCTGATTTAACTAAGATGTAACAAGATATAACTGACAATGTAACATTTCATAATATATTACTAAGCATGCTGTGTAAATATGAGGGGCTTGACTCGGTCGAGTTTCTTTTTCCTACCCACAATGCATACAGAGTAACATTTGAAAATGACCTCAAACAGTTTCTCTTCAAACATTTATTCACAACATTGAAAAAAAAAAAAAAGAATACCACAACAATAAATTGACACGGGTCACACATTTTCCTGATCATAGATGCAATAAAGAAAAGTTATTAACACAAGGGCAGGTCACTGTTGTGTCCATATGAAAACTGTCCCAGTGAGGTGTATATCCAGAGAAATGTCACTGAATAAACTAGATAATAACATATATATGAAGTTAGTATCTGTATTTGGTAGAGTAGTCTTTGGGGGACACCACAAGACCTCTTCCTTTCCGTGCTCCCCTGTATACGGTCTCAATAATGTCTATCATCTCCTGTTTGTCCTCCATTGTCCAGTTGATCTTGTTGTTGTTACCTGTGCCCAAGTCGATCATGATGTGCTTGTTCCTGTAGAGCAACACAGCAGAAATAACAGTTAAATATGTCATAAGTGAATATATATCAAAATGCTCCTAAACCAGCAATCTCATAGTTGACCATCCTGTCCTATAGATCCTGAGCCAGACAGACTGCTCATGAAGCTCAGAGTACACACACAAGAATTAGAGAGACCTATTAACTAGGCAAATGCCAATACTGTAATAATAGTTGAACAATATACTGTCAGGCTCACAAGCAAACGCTATAAGTGCTCCACTCATGAGGAGGCCATGGTGATTCATCAATACTAAACTTTATGCATTAACGTTTTTTCCCCCCCACTGCTGTTCATATATGACTAAAAGTTTGTGAACACCTGATCATCACACACACGTGTGCTTGTTGAACATCCCATTCCAGATTTATTCCCCATTTGCTCTTAGAATAACCTCCACTCTTCTGGGAAGACTTTCCACTAGGTTTTGGAGCGTGGCTATGGGGATTTGTGTTCATTCAGCCACAAGAGCATTCGTGAGATCAGGAACTGATGTTGGGCGTGAAGGTCTGTGGTGCAGTTGGTGTACCAGTTCATCCCAAAGATTCTCATTGGGGCTGAGGTCAGGGATCTGTGCAGGACACTCAAGTTCTTCCACTCCAAACTTCACTAACCATGTCTTCATGGAGCTCGCTTTGTACACAGGGGCATTGTCATGCTGGAACAGGTTTGGGCCTCTTAGTTCCAGTGAAGGGAAACTGTAATGCTACAACAAAGTTTATACAACTGTGTGCTTCTAACTGTGTGGGAACAGTTTATGGAAGAATCACATATGGTCGGGTGTCCACATACTTTTGGCCGTATAGTGTAGCTTACCATATCAACAGAAAGATTGTACAGCCTAAAACACCATTAGAGACAATAACAATGGCAACGTTTATAGTTACATTTAATGTATGTGCGACAAGTTAGTTCCTGTAACAGTCGTTCGCTTATCTTTTTCCCCCCTCTCTTTTTCTCTCAAAGTTAATAAAACAAAAAAAAGGCAGCTTATCATGTTACCGGAAAACACAAAGTCCATTGTTCTGAAGATTTTCCCGTAGCAGGACACTTAAAGTTACAGTTTTACCTCTGACTGACACTGCACCCTCAGAGGCTGGTGGTTTTTAAAATAAGGGAAGCACAGGAGTCTGTTATTCAAGTACGTACATCTGTGTGTGCTCTGTTGTATATTATTGTAACAGAAACCTCAACCCTAACGTTATAAACGGTTTAGGGAATTTTTATGCAGCTGCAGCCTTTGCTTGAGAAATTAACCGTGCAGGTTCAGGAAGACAATCCGCATTTCTTTTATCGTGAGCCGTTATATTAAAATCGCAGCAGACTGATCTCAGATGGAGTCTTTTTCTTAAGCATACCTGAAGAAGAACATGACTGTGCAGGGGTCATACAATTCGTACATCTTGTTGAAATCTGGCACTTCAGTGATATCCACCAGGTAAATCACGGCAAAATTCTTGACCTGTGGGTTAACAGAAAAACAGTTGCATAACTCGAACTAAAATTATATAAATATGAAGTACATAAATTGGAGAAAGAAAAAAAAACCCCACAACCTCCCACTCACTTGACTATTGTAGATTATATGGATATCTTGATCAGTTTGTGTGAATCTCACTAAATGAAGTGGATTTCTTAAGCCTAGCTGCATATGTGGCCCTACTAAGGAGAAACGGCAGCATCCACCAAATTTCCAAAAATTGGTTTGTATTGTTTTTTTGTTTAATTGATTAAGAACAACCTTACTATTGCTCCTGACGCACTGATATAGCTGATTACATAGCAATTACCTGTTGGGTTGGATAACGAGTAAACTTTACCTCAGAAACTATTCCTTAAAATAAAAATCCACCCTGAACGCCATTCATATCAGAATTTACTATTAAATTATTAAACTGTGAGCTAATGTTCTTACCAACATTTTGCTGGCACCAGTGAAACTCTATAACAGTTTCCTAGAATACCCACAATGCTGTTCAACTGCCTGCTGACTGTGGTGCAGTGGAATTTAGCCTTTGCATCATCTCTACCTAAAAAGAGAGCGATGCAGCAGCGCTTTAGCAATTTAATCTGTCCAGCTTTCTCACCTCCTCCTCTGTGCACTCTGCTCAAATAGATCAGCTTACAGTGGATTTTTCTTTAATACAGAAAATGGTGAGTTATAAAAAGAGGTTCATCACAAATATATCTTATTTCAGGGTGGACTTTTCCTTCAAATGCACCAGAGTTTCTCTGTAAAGTGTAAAATGAACCTGCGAACACTAAGCTGAAAGATCTGATCAATCACAGTGTACAAAGTGCATCTAAAGACCTTTTCGGCAATGCTGTACAAAACTTCATCCATTTTCATGCATGTTGGGTCCCAGTCGTGGCCAAATCGGATAACAAGCACACGGTCCTCTTCAGATAAAATGGCCTGGTCCACCTGCCAGCCGTTATGGAGGTGAGGAAGCATGTACGACATCTTGGGTAAAGAGGAAAGTTTACCTAAAGAAAAAAAACAAAAAAAAACAGGTATTGCTCAAAGTAACACAGTTGCTGACTAGTGTTGTTGTATGGCCAGAAATCAGAGTACTGTCTAAACTTGGAAAAACAAATTAGCTATATTTATTTAACTACAGGTTGAAACTGGACTGCACGTATATACAAGGTTTTACGGTAACCATCACAGTAACCGTTGCTCTGTTTTTGCCATATATGTAGACTTTATGTTGATGTTTAAAACGACTAGTTATTGAAACTAACTTTTTAAATCAAACTTTAAATTCAAGAGAGGTTACATGTTAACATTTTATTTGCGTATATGTCGTCAAATTATTGTAAATGCCAGAACTGGTCATTGTTCTGCATATTATACTTACATAAAATGGATTGTTTTTCTTAACAAACTTACGCGAAATTAACATACAAAGATGTAACGTACAGAGCATGTAAACAACGTTATGATGGATACCGTAAAACCCGGTATATAAGCGCGCATAGGTTTCTATTGAGGCTAGTAAGCAGCCTTCTTGAAACTTCTAGAAGATCTACCACAAATCAATTATAAGTCGTTTCACAACAAATAAATCCATACAGTTCTTCTCGGTAAATATAAAGGAATCTTACCGTTAATCAAATGAAAGCAGGCAAACGTTTGTTTGCTTGTATTTCTTTTGTGTAAAGCCGCACACAACCGCACTTAGCCGTCTCAAGCCTGCGGACGCGGTTCCAGGAAGCGACGTCACTTCAAACAAACTAAAGCGTTTCAAACAGTGCCGCGTGCGCGCGACGCCGCCTTCCGGTATGGGGTGAAATGGCAGGAGAGCGACAACAGTTGGACGACGTAGAGCCAGCTATGCTATGTGGCTGAAAGTATGCGGACACCTGACCATCACACCCATATGTGGTTCTTCCCCAAACTGTTCAAACAAAGTTGGAAGCACACAATTGTATAGAATGTGTTTGTATGCTGTAGCTTTACAGTTTCCCTTCACTGCAACTAAGGGGCGCAAACTTGTTCCAGTTTGACGACACCCCTGCGCACAAGGCGAGGTCCATGAAGACATGGTTTGCCAAGTTTGGAGTAGAAGAACTTGTGTGTCCTGCACAGAGTCCTGACTTAAACCCCCCTGAACACCTTTGGGATGAACTGGAACACTGACTGCACCCTAAACCTCCTCATCTAACATCAGTACCTGACCTCACTAATGCTTGCTTATTTGTTTATTTATTTACTTACTTACCCAGAGAGACACAGAGGCTTATAATTCCTAATTAACTAAACATACACTATATGGTCAAAAGTATGGGATGACCTCCCTGCTGAAAAAAAACAAACAAACAATAGAAACCCTCATAGAATTTCTAGTGGTTTTAATGGTTATAATGGGAATTGGATTGGTTTTAATGGAAACTGTAATGGTCCCTGTGGGTCTCTACTGGTAATTTGTTGCCTTCTATTGGTGGCATGTTATGTCTAGTAGATACCATTAAGGATCACAGCTGATGGCTAGCTGATGGTTTGTAATGGTATTTGTAGTGGAAACCATTAGAATTTCTGTGATGGTTTCTATTTTTTTTTTCAGCAGGGCTGGAACGCCAACTTCACGCCAGGCCTTATTACTTCATAGTGTAGCCAACTTCACTAATGCTCTTGTGACTGAATGATCACAAATCCCCACAGCCACGCTCCAAAATCTAGCTGCCATACCAGTCCAGTAAACAAAAATCATCTATCGACCGAAACAGAATGTTCTAGAAACTCCATATAGTTTGTACATACGTAACTATAGGCTACAGTATATAAAGTATATAGTTCATCACTGAAACAGTAATAAACACACTTGTTTAAATTATATATTTTTTTCTGTGACTGTTTATTTTGCATTCTTTCTCACACTGTAACCTTGGGTCTGAAAGTCTGAAAGCATTGTGTGCGGACATATTAACCTTTCATACAACCTTACATTTTACCGTTATAAAAACACATATTAATAAACTATGCTTATGACTGGCAATGACACAGAATGTTCTTGACAGAGTTGTACCTCACACCCAGTATGCCAGAGCATTAGCCAGTTCACAGATATAACACAGTATTTGACTACTTAACTTGGTGAATACTATCCCAAAGCCCAGATTGCAATAAGAGATAACTATAAAGGTTGAAATGAAAACATGAACAATCCTCTTGGAAGAAAAAATATATATATACTAATAATCCTGTAATGTAGGCACAGGATCAATGAACAAGCACTGAAGATGAAATACTGAAAGTGTCTCGTGTTGGGGGGTGGGGGGGTGGGGGGTGTCACATAAATCGATAAATACATTAAATTTCAGCAAACACGGTATAGGAGCATTGTTAAGAGCTCTAAATAAAATACATAATAGGGAAATTATACAAAAAGGACAATTAAGGCCAAATAAACCACACCACAATACATCTGTGGCATAACAGGGGGGTTATTCTCAAAAGTAGGTAATAAACAGTAATACAGTATGTTCTGTGAAGGATGACAATTCAAACTCTTTACCAAACAGCATACAAACTCATAAAGTAGTTCAACTTTACTAATCAAATTGAACTCTAAGAAAAATGGGGCTACAAAAGATTTTGTTAACATGACTGGTTCTTTGAAAACTGATCTACGTTAACACCATAAACACTTTTTGCATTGTTTTGAGGAGTATATTTATCCATGTGTTTAGAGCCATGTGTCTAATCCAGTTTAGAGCCATTTATTTAGCCTCGTACAGTGCTAAACTTTCATTAAGCTTTTCCCCTTCGTTCACGTTAGTTATTTCTTCACATTCCTGTGTTTCTGTTTCTGTGGACGGCTTCTCTGGTGCTATTTCAGGAATGAGGAGGTTGTGTTTCACCTTCATCAGCTCTGTCATGTTGAAACCTAGCAACACCGCGGCCTTGTTTCGCTGCAGTTGCTTCATACACCTGGTACGTTTGGAGCCAAACTGGCAGGCAACGTCGGTTTTGTTCAGCAGCAATCGGCTGCTAAGGGCAATGATCTCCTTCTTGACTGGGTACGGCTGTACGTTGAAGTACTTGTTCACGAATTCCCGGCGAGCCTCAAACGAGCGTAACTCCATTCCGCTAGGATCCAGAGCAAACTGCACAGAAGGATCATCCAGCACTTCAGCTGGAGAAGTAGGCAAACCAGCAAACCTCTCTTTCTCTAACCTCCTTTTTCTTGCTATTCTGGCCTCTCTCTCTCTCTTATTAGCTTCTATGGCCTCCTTCACAGCCAGCTCCAACCTCAACTTGCTCTGCATTTCTGCATCTGTCTCTTGGGGTTGAGGTGCTGGAACCGATGGTTGGACTTGTCCTGGGACTGGAGCTGTGGTCTGTCTTGGGGGTGCTGGGAACGAGATTAAACCTTGGCTTACTTTGGGGCCAATGGTTAGTCCAGAATTTATCCTTTCAGCATCTTTGAGGGTTTTGGGCGCAGCTCGACATCTGGATACATGGACACTGATCGCTTTGACCGTTGTTTTGCCCGTGTATACCCCACCACAGTAGATGCACTTGTATGCGGGCATTTTAAGTATGGCATGGACAGTAGGCACAATGAAGTGCTTTTCCCTAAGGTGCATTTGATAGCACTCCATGTTCAGCAGCTTCTCAGAACAGAAGACGCAGTCTAAGCTGTCCGGCTTAGGCATGGGCATCTTGCATACAGCTTGCGGATTCATAGGCGACATCTTCAAAAAGATCAGATCTAGCGAATTAGTAACTAGGGCCAAGTTAAGCTCTTTCTCTCCCATCATCTCTTTTGGGGCTGTGGTGTTGATGTCAAAATAGGGAAACAGGAGGTAGCCAGACTCGTCAGTATAAAGACGATACTCTCGTCTCATGAAGTCACAGTTGGCCTTTTGGGTTGGATTGTGCTCAACCTGAATATGCGCAACCAGCTGTTTGATGGAATAGAACATCCCAGGACAAAACAAGCAGTTCAAACCATGAATCAGATGTTCAAAAATACCCTTTTCGGACAGCAAGATTTTACACATCAGGCATTTCACTGTCTTGTCAGGCATTTTCTTCAAAAAGGGTGCTCGGGCAGCCAGGCCTAGCTTGGACTTCTTGGATGAGTCTTTATGGACCTCCACATGGGAGTCATATATATTGGATGGAAAAAGCTCGTTACAAATAGGGCAGGTGACCCATTTCTTGGTCTGCTTGGAATCTTGGGAGTTTTGCTGATGCATGCCATTGTTCTGGGACACCGGCAACGGTGCTTTGCTGACTACTTGGACATTGTTTGCCTGGACAGACAAAACCTGTAATGGTGCGAGAGTGTAGGTAGGCAGCCCATCGACTTTGTTGCCTGTGGGGATCAGATGACTCAGAAGGGACTGGGATGTAAGCATGGTACCTCTAGGGGTAGGCTGATTCAAGGGGAACCTTGGAGCAACAATCATTGGCTGTGGTGGTGGCCCCCTTACAGTTGGGACATTAAACTGTAACCCAGGTGGAAGCAGAACCTGACGTGATGGAGGATGAAGAGGACCTGGGACTCCAACCCTGACTGGCTGTTGGC
This sequence comes from Cranoglanis bouderius, assembly GCA_023630585.1. NCBI lineage: Eukaryota > Metazoa > Chordata > Actinopteri > Siluriformes > Cranoglanididae > Cranoglanis > Cranoglanis bouderius. Next base: position 4,545,728 of record CM042546.1, on the reverse strand, counting down.
GTGGAATAACCGGCTGAAGCGTTGGGGCAGGAGTCGTTCCTCCAATATTAGGCAGCGTTGCAGAGACAGTTCTTGGAGCTTGAACATTCTGGATAGTCAGTGGCTGACCAGGCTGCAGCAAACCTTTTGCCTCAGCGCTAGCAAGCTGAAGCAGGGCTGAGGCTTGAACAGGAAGAACTGTTGTGTTGGGGGGAGGGAGTAATCTAGGCCCACCATTAGCCAATGGCAAGACTGTGCCTGGAGCTGGTACAGGAGTCATTAAGGGTTGGCTAGGTGGTCCTGCTATAACAGGACTACCTTGGATCTTTGGTGCTAGAGTGGGAGGCGGCTTCTTAGCGTCGGTGTCAAAAATGAGAGAGTTTATGTGCAAATCCAATTCCCTGTGCTTGTCAGAGGTCAGTATGTGATATAGCAGGTGCTCGGAGGTGTCTGCATTTGCACCACAGACCTTACAATAAAATTTCCTGTACATCTGACCAAGGGCCTTCAAGTCAGTGTCTGCTCTTTGTCCAGCAAAGCGATTCAACAGTGCGGTGTAATGATTAATGAGAACATGCTTTCTCATGCTGTACAAGAGATCATCACGAACGGGGCATTTTCGGCATTGAAATGTATGACCACTTAATGCTTTAGCAGACAGGGGTGTCACTGTGTCAGATTCTGGCTTCTGGTTTTCAAAATGGAACAGTTTATAGTGCTTGGAGATGAGTTTAGGGTGGCCGATAAATGGGCAGGAGGAGCAGGCAGAGAGACTGCAGGCTGACTGCTCATCATCATGGTAGCGATGAATATGAGCCCTGAAGGAATACCAGGACCGTGTCGAAAATTTACACAATGAACAGCACAGTCCTCGGGTGCGGTAGGTCCACTGGAGATGGAAAAGAGGGAGAGAAGCACGGATGTTAGAAATGTGGCTATATAAACATGTAGTCATAACATACTCAGTGGTCAAAACCAAACAGGTTACAAATGCCTCCAAATATCCATCCATCCATTTTCTATAATGCTTATCATACAGGGGACTTGGGGCACAAGGCAGGGGACACCCTGGATGGGGTGCCAACCCATCGCAGGGCACAATCACGCACACATTCACACACTACGGACAATTTGGAAATGCCAGTTCCAATGCCAACGCACGTCTTTGGACTGGGGGAGGAAACCGGAGTAGCCGGAGGAAACCTGAAGCACAGGGCGGAGGCAGGATTCGAACCCCCGGCCCTAGAGACGCGAGGGAAACCTGCTAACCATTAAGACACAAAGCTGGTTGTGTAAGATATGATCTTGAAATATAATTAATCTTTTGACCAAGAACAGTTGTCAGGAGCATAGAACTATAACTGCTTAGCTACCCCCAACCATAAACTATATGGCCAAAATTTTGTGGACACCTGACCATCACACCCATATGTCAGCCTTCCCTAAACTGTTGCCACAAAAGACCACTTCGCACAACATCAGTGCCTGACCTCAATAATGCTCTTGTAGCTGAATGAGCACAAATCCCCACAGCCAAGCCAAAAAAAAAACCTAGTGGAAATTCTTCCCAGAAGAGTGGAGGTTATTATAACAGCAAAGGGGGACTAAACTTTTGACCATACGGTGTATGTTAAATTAACTGTTCTTTTAAGACTGCAAAAAAGAGCCAGCAGCAAGCTGCAAGGCCAGCCTCTACACTCCATCTCTTCTTTTCTCAAGGTTTATTTTGTGACCTTGGTATTCCCGTTGAATGATAACACTCTATAATAGTATTATGACATTTCTTTTATAATAATCTGATCTATAATACTTTCTCATAGGGTTGGCATAGGATGAAGGTCATAGGGGTTTCACATAAAAAGGATAAAACAATTACTACTCATCTAATTGTTCTAAATTCACATATGAAACCCATGACCTTCATCAATGAGTTTGGGATACTAAAGGAAAAAAAACTTCAGAGTAGTGCTGGGTGATAAAACGTCCAAGTTGTATTCAAATTTGATAATCTTTCATTTCCCCATCTAATTAATACAGAAATAGCCAACAGACATGACCTGATCACTCAACATGTAGGGTTAGCATAAAGCCAGCATATAACAGCCAATTGGACTGCACTTTTTTGAAACCCTTCAGAGAAATGTGTGCATAACAAAATTCACTTCTTATGCAGGTTTAATTCTTGCCAACTGAAAAAAAAATTAACATACGTCTGCTTAAACGTTTAGCAAATTTAGGTAAAGAAATCATGGAGAAATTAGAATGCAGTTTATAAACTACTGAAAATTTGCATATTCACCTTTTTCTTCCACTTGCCATTAAATCCATCTGATAAATCAGTCCATTCAGTGGCATCAAAAACGCTGTCTCCTGGATCAAACTCCTGAAGACTCTGAGTTAGAGAAAAAGGAAAGATCTTCACTCAATCAGATATATAAGACAGAAATGCACATGAATTCTGAAAAGTAGGAGAACCACCAGAACCTAGTGTTACTAGTAGAGGTCATCCATGCAGTCGTTTCCTTGTTGGATACAAAAAAATTTTGTGACAGTGCCTCCATATAGGTTGCCTATAAAAGCTGTCACGTTCAATCTCTGGCCATTCACATTCAATTTGTAAAATCTGACAAAGGTCAACTGAATTGCCCCTAGGTGTGATCGAGTGTGTACAATGTGCCCTGAAATGGACTAGCGTCCCATTCAGAGTGTACACCACCTCAAGCCCATTGTTCCCAGGACAGGTTTTGGATTCACCACAATCCTGACTAGGATAAAGCGATTACCGAAAGCTGATGGTGAGCTCCATGTTGCCACTTCTGCAATGTCCCTTTGTAGAGCCACCCAGGAGGTTCACATTGTGTCCAATGACTTTTTAACTGAAGCATATGCCTTTGCAATCTCTTCCTTAATCTGCCTTTACACAGTGGAGCCCCTTTATGGTGTTTCCCAAACCACACAAACAACTGGTCTGTGACTTGCCAGCTGGCGGGCACTTCCACATGTAAACAGGGTGGTGCCACTGCTGTGGTGCCAATACCTCTGGCAAGAAATGCTGAGTTTAGCTATAATGTGACATTTGAACTGCAGTCCCAATGCAAACATTGCGCGCAGACCAATAACACTTGCAACTCATCGACTCATCTGGCCATAGTCATGGCTAGCAAAAAAAAAAAAAGTCAAGTGAAAAGTCTCATTGCAATTTCATAATTGTTCATGGAGACCAGAGACATTCCATACACAAAACCTTTGTGGGGAAGATCCCTGTGTTTGGTGATAGCGAACATTGGAAGTCTAAACAATACCCAGTGTGCTCAGCAGCCACTGATCTGTTATCAAGAGGCAGCAGTTCAGATGTGAAAACCAGCCCACTGTTGACCACAAATTTTCATATACGCTGCTGAGATGTCTGATCACACCCTGCTCTTACACCACTTGAGTACTCTGGACAGGCATGACTGTATGTTGTACAACTCCATCCTGCTGCTGTTGTAAAACAGTGTGGTGACAAATATGCCTAAGAGGTAACCTTATGCCTCAAAAGTCTAAATCGTGTTTCAGACAGAAACAGGCAAAGATCTAGTGCCTCCCGGCCTGTGCACCAAAATGGCATCAACTTGGGTTCTCTTCTGCGTTAACAAACCCTGTGATCTAATACACTCCACTGCTGAGGCTTCCATTGCTTGGAGGGTTGTGTTCAATTACTGCATCAGATATGGGTATTATCTCATTAAAGTCCAGAAGCAACTATACCAAAGTGTCAGATACAAGCCACAGTATGGGCGTTCTATAAGTTGTGTTGGATGGTAGACCAAGCTTTGGTGTACTGCACTCCAGATCACCAGAATGGTGGGTTATTAATCATTACTCAAGCTCAGAGAGCCATCAGTGTCCGTCACCCCCAAAATTCTCTTCATTATGCTGTTGCATTGTTGCTAACAGCTCTTAAAATAGGCTTATGCCCTCTGGAATAGAAGTGTGTACTCTTCATTTTCTAGGAGGCTTGGCAGCTCAGCCTTCTTCACGTTTCTGTTTCTGCTGCAACAATGCAGCTAAGAAGCTCACCGTTTGTCTTTTCTGAGCTCTCAGCGGCTGTGTTTGTTGGCATTTTCTCTCCCTGCTGTGATGAAAACTAGTCAGGACAGTAATGACTAGTTGTTCAGCACTCTCAAAGCCTGCAAGTTTAACTTCACACATTTATATTAGCATTATGCTGCAGTTAGGGCAAGGCTCTCCGAATGCCCAATGGGAATGCTCATATTGGGGCCTGAAAGAATAACCAGCTTGCCGTTTTGTCCTGGAAATTCAAGAGGCTGAAAAAGTTATGAAATTACTTATGCTTGTCGCTCCGTATCCACAGCACCAATGTTGCTATACACACACACACACAAGTACGGGAAAAACGACAGGCCCCTTTTACAGCCTGCCTACCGTATGTAGAGACTGTCACAAGGTGATGACTGTTATACGTACTCAACAAGGAAACAAGCACATGGAAAGATCCCACCAGTTCAGAAGGAAACTGCTCTGGCAGTCCGGAGCGTAATGATGTAGCACTCACCTCGCACAAGCTTAAGCACTCTTCAAGGCCAAATTCACCCAAAATGTTTTTCACCTTCTTTCTTGTTCTTCGGATTTTCTCTAGTCCTCGAACTGGAAACTGATACATGGTTCCTCCCTTGAGGTAGAACACATAGGTTAGAAAAGGACCTGACTGTAATACTTGTTTTACGATGACAAGAACCTACAACAACAACAACAACAACAACAATGAGGTGCCACAGATTTCACTAAGAATGACCTACTTGACCTACGTGTCACCAAACCATGTTGGAAACAAACAGCGTGACCTGTCGTGCTAGAAGACGTCTCTTCCCAAATAAATTTCCATGCACTCTGCAAAACTTGAAGATGGCGATCCAAATGACCCATGAATATAAATAAAGATGGAAAGGTAACGGCACTAAAGTGAAATGAAAAGCTAATTCTAAATAGAAAGAACTCTTCAGAAAGATGAAACAGGACCGGTTCAACTGTGCAATTTATTCACACTGTGCAATAACCGAATCCTTAACTACTTATCTTTTTTTTTATTATTATTTATTTATTTTTATACAGGTGCTACACTCATCTATGATAGTGTGCTTTTAGTCAGTGTTTGGAATCTGGCTTGACCTGCGCACGTGAGAGATAACGTCCTGTAGCTTGCACCTTTCTGTGCACGCGGTGCAGCTGGAGAAATAAAAGCTTTCTAATTTCTCCAAAAGCAAAACTGTTCATCTTCCACCAGCTTCAACTGATGCAAACTGCACGATGCTTGAGTGGGAAATGGATGGCAGAATAACCAGTAAAAAAAAATAAAATAAATAAATGTGCATAAAGATGACAAAATGAAAGGGGAAAATGATGACGATGATAATAATAATAATAAAAATAATAATAATAATAAATCATCTCAACAGATTACTGCGCTCCATTATTACCAGCAGGATGCAGCTCGGGTAGGACAGGAGAATAAGATACTATCTCATTTATATGCATGTTAAGATATTTATGCAACTTGGCTTGCTAGAGATGAAAAAAATAAAAAATTTTAAAAAATGAATGCATGATGTCATTAAAAAAAAAGAAGTAAATAGTCGCTTAATCGTGAGTTAAGACTCCTGAAAGCGTCGTTTGCTTTTTAATATCGCAGGGTAAACTTGTCATGTGATTATATTAAACGCAAACTGGAGCAAGGGTGAGACAGAAGCTCGCGAGCAAACGCGTTTCATTAAAATGTGTATATGCAACATCATTCGCTGCATCTAATAAACATGTGCCGTTTGCGTGCATTGGAGAGACACAATATACTTTCAGTTTAGCACGAGGACATGCACGCGGACTGCTGTAACTTCTCCTCATTACCCGGCTGCCACATTCTTCTAGCTGATGTTCTCTGATTGTATATCTTACCTTCTGTAGCACCACTGATTTTTTTTTTTTTTTTTTTTTTTTTTTTTCCGGAGGGAGTTTACCGCTTTTTCCTAAAAGGGCGACAAAGCAGATTTCCCACCAATCCGCGCGCCAACGACGATTACAGGCAGCGTGGATGCACAGCGCCACAGTTACATAAAAATCTAATTTTATTTTTTTTTAGCAGCAGCGACAAAAAAAAAAAAAAATGCACTCTGACGAATTAATCCTAAATGTAGCTTCGTTGTTCAAGCACATAAAAAGAGAAAATGGCGCATTGAATGACAGGGAAGTGACGTGTCTTCCTAATTAGCATATTTCATTCCTGACCAATGAAATGTCAGTGCACTAAAAGTCGAGAAACCCTTAATAAACAGCATCTACAGTCCCTCAGCTGTATTGGCACCGTGCTACACTTCAAGCCCACATTGCTCGTGTGAAAATTAAGTTGATGACATAATTAAGTCAATTCAAAATTCATTGTTTGGGATGCTATAACTCATAAGTGGGCGGGACTACTGGGGCTATACACAGCACCAGCCACTAGAGGGCGTCTGTGGGTTGCTGGTCGCTGAGCAACTGCAAAAGTGGGAGGGACTTCTGATGGCTGAAGTCATATCACCCCATGAGTCATTGGCCAATAGGAGACGAGCGATCATTACTATTCTGTTCTCTGTCTGAAGTAGAAAAGATAAAGATGTCCACTAGCTATTTAGAAGGTAGCAAATTGCAAAAGTCTATCAATTACTGATTTGAAGCTATTAATTATGCACAACACACGTCAGGCTACGTTATAGTCTCAAATTTTCCGTAACTTTTTTTTTAGGCATCGTATGTGCGAATTTATCCATTGCACATAAATATTGTAGCTACAGCAGGGCTAAAGGTTACAGTCTATACTTCTTGAAACCTGAATGTTTACAAATGTCGACCAGGTTATGGGATTGAAATTTGTTCGTATAAAACAAGCTAGATTAGCTCAAAAACTTAAGATAAGCGTGAAACCTGAAGTACGTAATATCTACGATAAAGGTTCACAGAAGGTAAAAACCTATGTGAACTTATATACCTATATGTATATATATATATATATATATATATATATATTTTAGAGGACAAAAATTACTTTACGATATCATAAGCGCTAATGTAAGAGGATGTAAGATATCACTATGTGAGTTATTATGAAAGAAATATTTGCATCTTACATATAGAGTAGCTATGTCTGCAGAATTGGTAGAATAAATCAAAAGGAACTGCTGAAAGTGTATCTGAAGTGTAAGTGTGCAAGTTGAGTGAAAAGTTGTGAAAACCTAAAATAATGTTCCCAATTTAGGAGCAGTACAGACGGATACTGCGTCATAAAGAAGAGTTGCTATGAAAAGAGAACGTTGTGATGTTGCGCTGTTGTTGTAACTGCGAAGTAGCTGAAGGAACAATGTAGCCTGCTGACAAAACGATCGTATTAGCATTTTTGCAGAGGTAGCACTTGAAAAATATCAAACTCTTTCAGGTAAAACCTGTTAGAACAGACCGGCATATTAAACAAATACAACATTCAACGGTCTGCCAAATGCCATAAATGTAAATGTAAATGTAACATTCTAGCTACACGTTGCAAATAATGTTGGTAACCTCCCACATATTCCATTACATATGAAAGTTACATTCGAAAGTGCATCAGTCGAACGTTACCTTTTGTAAAACTTCTCGCAGTGCGTTTTGGCAACTTGGGCTACGCTGTGTAAACAGTGAAAGGTAACAACGATTAAAAAATATTGTTTGGAAACGGGCTGTTACATTTCAGGATGAACACTATGTAGACTTTTACTGTTTACTAGACTTTGAGATAAAGCTTGCAACTCCAGGATGCAGCTCTGAGGTAACTAATTGAGAGTATTAATATTACACATAGGTTATTATACATTTATTATATGCATGCCTGAATAATTAGTCCTAAATACAGCAGGTGCTTTTGAACCTTTATGATGTTCCAATATAGTAAAAGACATGACCAGCAGCAGGACAGTACTCTACTTACAAAGGTGGAAATATTTAGTGAAACCCTTTTCAGCAGAAACAATACATACATTTGTGTTCTATATACACAATTAAGAGATTAAGTTGCAGTTACATGTATATTTATAGGATGTTTAACAGCCTGCTGTGCCACAGCAATTCAATTATACTGAATTCACGGTTTTAAAATACACAGTGTGTTCGCTTTTTGAGCCACCATGTTGTTACTGTTATGTTTCTGGATAAGTCATGTTGCATGATCCAAACCTTTTGAATTTTAGGATTTCCTGATCCTTCTAAGTGGCACTTAAATGACTGACAACCTTTAGGTCCTGTGACCATTATGTTCCCTCCAAGAGATTGGTGTTCATATGTTCACATGTGTTCGGTTTTATCTAAATCAACCAAAATTATGATCTTTTGTCCTGTCTGTCAACATCGTCCCAGTACTAGTCTGGACTAATCTGGCCGCCGATAATATATATGAGGAACTAAACAATTCCCTGCCTTTTTTCCTCATAATAAGATAACAGTACATGTCACAGTAAAGACAACCTTTCACATATCTGTTAAAAACATCAGTAGAACAAATTTTAGGTGAGAGAAATGACCTGATGTTTATCTGATTGATCTGAAAATGTATTACACCAAACTGAGCTATAACTGTAGAAAGAGCTTACCGGGTTAGTAATATTGTCCTCACTTAATTGCAGATTTAATTGATTTAATCAAACCACTTGGAAAAGTGGTGTGGAAATGTAATTTATTTGTCCCTTGTCAGATCGTCTGTGTTTTGTTTGCACTTCAAAACACTCAGTTCTTTTTATGTTCTGCAGTAATAAGAAAAGGGATACTGAAAGTTCAAAGTGTAAATACAGACTACCCGTTCACAGTCCCAGAGTCAGAGTTCTGTAAGCATTTGAACTACGGAGTTTATTCTACGCCAGAACTCAATTACAAGACCCATCCATCCGTACCGCTTATCCTACACAGGGACACAGGGGAGCCTGGAGCCTATACCAGGGGACTCGGGGCACAAGGTGGGGGACACCCTGGACGGGGTGCCAACCCATCGCAGGGCACAATCACACACACACTCACACACCCATTCGCCTGCTAGGGACAATTTTGGAAATCCCAATCAGCCTTCAACGCATGTCTTTGGACTGGGGGAGGAAACCAGAGTACCCTGAGGAATCCCCCGAAGCACGTGGAGAACATGCAAAACTCCACGCACACAGGGCGGAGGTGGGATTCGAACCCCCAACCCGGGAGGTGCGAGGTAAAATTGCTAACCCCTAGGTCCTACACGTTTACAAGATCTACAAGCAAAAGCAAAAATCATCCACATCGTGGTGATGAAGCAGTTCATCATTCAGCTCCAGGAAGAATGGCAGAGTGGGTCCAGTGCCACCAACCAGATGAAGCCATCCAGCTAGCAGAGGAGCTGGTGGCATATCCAGAGGCAATTGTCATTTTTTACAAAACCCACATCTGTTCCTTCTTTCCTTCCCCCACTACTTCCCCTTTATCTACACCAACATCTCACTCTCTGCACAGGGCCATATCTAAGTTATGAAAACAAGAGAGATCAGTGTTGACCTTAGAATTAGTTCCAGTGAAGGGAAAATGTAAAGCTACAGCATACAAAGACGTTCAATGCAGTTGTATGCTTCCAGATTTGTGGCAACAATTTGGGGAAGAACCACATATGGGTGTGATGGTCAGGTGTCCACATACTTTTAACCATATAGTGTATGTTTAGTAAATTAGGAATTATAAGCCCCTGCCTCTCTCTGGGAAAATAAATAAATAAACAAATAAATGCAAATCTATAAAATACACTACAATTTATACCTATTCAGTTAAGACAATTTCAACATAGGGACTTTTACTTTTAAATCAGGACTTTAATTTTTTTTTGTCGTCCGTGTAAATCGCCTGAATATAATCAAAGGTCGAAATATAACAGCACTGTAAAATAAAACCATTAACACTCCCACTCTGCAAAACGCCATTTTTCATTAGTTAAGAGTTACTTCAAGTTGGTTATTTTAAGTAATTTTGTATGGTGATTTATCTGGCATTGCTGAGACAGCTATTTTACAGGAGGCCTGATTATGAATCTGAAAACTCTCCCTAGTCACTACATAGTGCACAAAATACAGTATGAAATGACTTTGTACACCCTATGAAGTGCACTATATGTCAGTTGGGACGCTATTGATGAGGCTCGGTTTCTTCATCGGTCCATCAGCAGCAAGTTTCGGTATAGGATAAAAATGGCTGGCTTTTCGGGAGTGTCTGCGTTATGTGAGAACCCAAACGAGGTGTTTCTGGATGTGTCAAAACTGCTGTTGACTTACGCGGACAATATTCTCAGGTAAAAATCACAGTAGGTTTAATTATACACAGCTCTACCTACTTGAGAGATTAGCTAAATTAGCTTTATCAAGCTGGACAGCTGTGTAATAAATGCTCCGTCATCTTCCTGAATGTAAATAATGTCCGAGTCCCAAATTGCTCTGATTTGGACAGTGAATATATAGGGTATATATAGGGTATAAAGGGTATATAGGGTATATAGGGTATATAGGGTGCACATTTGCATTTACATCTGTCCTATAAATGATATAGTACCTTTATATAGGAAACAGGAAATCATTTGGAATGCAGTTGATTCCATCACTCGTAGATATACACCTTTTAATCCATGGTACATTGTTTAACTTACCTTAATGTGTCTAATAGATGATCCATTACATTCTTATAATCACTATCTGTTCTCTCTGTCTGTCTGTCTCTGTCTCTCTGTCTGTCTCTCTCTCTGTCTGTCTCTCTCTCTCTGCCTGTCTCTCTGTCTGTCTGTCTCTTTCTCTCTGTCTCTGTCTGTCTCTTTGTCTCTGTCTGTCTCTTTGTCTTTGTCTGTCTGTCTGTCTCTCTCTCTCTGCCTGTCTCTCTGTCTGTCTGTCTCTTTCTATCTGTCTCTCTGTCTCTGTCTGTCTGTCTCTCTCTCTCTCTGTTTGTCTCTGTCGGTCTCTCTCTGTGTGTCTCTGCTGGTCTCTCTCTCTCTCTGTCTGTCTCTCTCTCTGTCTGTCTCTTTGTCTCTGTCTGTCTCTCTGTCTCTGTCTGTCTCTCTCTCTCGCTCTGTTTGTCTCTGTCGGTCTCTCTCTGTCTGTCTCTCTCTCTGTCTGTCTCTTTGTCTCTGTCTGTCTCTTTGTCTCTGTCTGTCTCTCTGTCTCTGTCTGTCTCTCTCTCTCGCTCTGTTTGTCTCTGTCGGTCTCTCTCTGTCTGTCTCTCTCTCTGTCTGTCTCTTTGTCTCTGTCTGTCTCTTTGTCTTTGTCTGTCTGTCTCTCTCTCTCTGCCTGTCTCTCTGTCTGTCTGTCTCTGTCTGTCTGTCTCTCTCTCTCTCTCTCTGTTTGTCTCTGTTGGTCTCTCTCTGTGTGTCTCTGTCGGTCTCTCTCTCTCTGTCTGTCTCTCCCTCTGTCTGTCTGTCTGTCTGGCTGTCTGTCTGTCTGTCTCTCTCTCTCTCTCTCTCTCTCTCTCTCTCTCTCTCTCTCTCTCTGTGTGTGTGTGTGTGTGTGTGTGTGTGTGTGTGTGAATCATTTTCAGGAACCCAAATGAAGAGAAGTACAGGTCCATTCGTATAGGAAACCCAACCTTCTCCACTAAACTTCTTCCTATAAAAGGAGCAGTCGAGTGCCTGTTTGAAATGGGCTTTGAGGAGGTACCCGATTCTCTCGGCTGTGTTTCATATTTCTACACTGTACACTGTACCTTCCCCTTTTGTATGCTACATGTTATTCCTTGTAGTGGTATGCGGTATAGTGCGCAGTGTAATGTAAGCATAATCGTTTGTTATCGTACCACAGTTAATTTGCCAACGTTGACCATTTTTAATAATGAAAGAACAGTAGGTCACACTGTTTATCATTTAGGGTTACGTTTAATGTTGTGGAATATCCATAAAATAATTATTTCTTTATCACTTACATTATTTAAGCAATATATTACAATGTAATATACATACATACATACATACATACATACATACATATATATATATATATATATATATATAATTCAGAGGATTTTGCTCTTTGTGGTTTCTTTGTAACATCTAACACGCTGATTTTTTTTTAAAGAGAAAAAAATACTGGCTTGTGAAGGTATGATTGTTTATAACTGTTTTATACAACAGTATATAGTTCCAGTCTCTTAATTTGATTCAACATGTGGCGTTCAACATGCAACATGCTCTACAATGTAATATATATATATATATATATATATATATTACACATTGTAATGAACTGTTCAACAGTGAAATGTCCCAATGCTGTTACTGCTGATACTAAATAGCAGCACTCTTAGGCTACGTCCACATTAAGCCGGATAAATTGAAAACACATCTTTTTCTCTACATTATGGCCTCCTGTCCACACTGGGACGGTGTTTTTGTCCAGCGAAAACTGAGCTATTTCGAAAACGCTCTCCCAAGTGGATACATTTGAAAACGCCATTTTCGTGTTGTAGTGTGGATTGAGAAAACAGAGCTATTCAAAAACTAGGATGTGTTTTTAGTCATGTGACAGTCATGTGACCCATTCAACTCAAAACAAACAAGATGGTGGACGATGTTGCACTGCGGTTGTTGTGTCTGCTATCCAGTTTGATAGCGCTGATAAAGATTAACGTCACTTCGTACAGCCTTCAGATTGCATTTTTAAATAAACGCCTGACGGAAGTGACGCAGGCCGAAGCTCCGTACGTGTTTATGCATGCGCAGTATAGGGACCTAAGTGTTTTCAGACGTTTCAGTGTGGATGAGTAGTACTTGGAAAACGTTTGAAAGCTCCAGTGTAGACGGAGAGTGTTTTAAAACGAAAATGCAGTTTTCGGATCCATTCGTATTAATGAGTTAATGTAGATGTAGCTTTAGAACGCCACATGTTGAATCAAATTAAGTGACTGGAAGTAACTGTTGTATAAAACAGTTATAAACACATTATACCTTCACAGGCCTGTATTTTTTTTTTCCTGTTTAAAAAAAATCAGCCTGTTAGATGTTACAAAGAAGCCACACAGCGCAAAATCCTCTGACTTTCGGGTGACAGAAAACTTGCTGTTACAAAGCGCTGACACTGGAGACTCGTTCAGTGTCTCCATACAGAAAGCTTTACTGTACCGATGAAAATACCTTTTTCTTTCTTAAATAACAACTCGTTTTCAAATCCATTTATTAGTAGTTTTAGATTATACAAGCCCCTGGTACAAGTTGATAAGCTGTTAGAACGAATGCCGTGATTTGATTGACAGCTGCTGTTTTAGAAAATGAATCGGACCAATCAGATCCGAGGATTCGACAGCGCTGTTTGTCATGATGCAGTCTCGGCTGCTCCGTCCATGAGCCACAGAGCGTCTGATAACGTTGGTGCTCTTTTCTGGCCACAGCCTTCAGAATGCTGAATGCTGCAATCTGATTGGCTGTCTGTTCTCTCTCTGCTGTGTATATGTGCTGGTTTCAAGGGGGTAAACAAACCTTTGAACGCTGTGACGCTGAGCTTTTTGGCTCAAGATATTGGATTTAAAAACCTCTTTAAAAGTTATTACATAATAATTAGAACAATATATATATATATATATATATATATATATATATATATATATATATATATATATATATATATATATATATATATATATATATATATATATATAAAATAACAATAAGCGATTATTATTATTACATCTTTGCCCTCAGTCAAATTGACTCTGTGTATGTTTTTATTGACAAAACATACCAGACTCTCTTGAGAACTTATGAGCTAGTTCGAGGTGGCTGCCATGTTAGCTTTATTATCTTACATTATATTACTTGATTTGTTTACGATGAATATGTTGTAGAATTATTTTTTACATGAATCTTATACTTTGTGTTATTAGGTGATCTAATGTAATTTCTGCTGCGGTTTTATTACTAGGTAATTATTCCTGCTCAGGACATTTACATTAGCCTACATCTCACTGCTGATCTCAAGTAGCACTTAGGCTCAATCAAATTATCGTTAGTGCAGGTATAACTGCATTTACATCACTGCCGACGTGCAGAAATGTGCGAAACCCGTAACAAAGCTCTAACATAAAATGAGTTAGAGCTGATGTGATCAGAGTAAAGCTGCATCTCTCTGTATAGCTCCACAGGGTGATCTCATGGGTGATTCTTGCCCTTGCTGATGTGTAACAGGTAAAGATGTATAAAAGTAGTTCAGTGGATAATGTCTCATATAGGTTTCCTATACTGTATCTAAGGGTAGAAAGCTTCATTTATAATATACATTCATTTATTTTCTGATGCTGAAACTATAATCTTGAGCATCAGCTGATATCGATAACTGATATTTTTATTTCTCTAAAAAATACTACGTTTTAAAATGACTTTAGCTGAAAAAAAGAATAACCAAAAACATGACTTTTACAAGACTACAGCTTCCACACAAAAATCGAATTGTAAATGTAATAAAATACAAAGTATGAATATAATTACATTATACTATTATAATTCTACTTTTAGAATAAAATAAAAAATTCCAATCTTTTCCATTTGTTACAGGATCGGATCGGATTCGTTCTTTTTTTTTTTTTTCCCCCTCCGCCATTTTTTGCAGGTATCGACCCGATACTGATGCTGGGTATCGAATCAGTTTCCGTCTCTGGTTATGAGCTGAAACGTCAGTCATGCAAGACATAAATCTGATTAAAACAGAGCTGCATGTTTTATCGTTACTTACTAACTTTACCAGAAAGTCTGTATCTACTGTATATCCAGGCTTTATACCGTGGTCTGTCTGAATACTCGATTCTGATTGGCTAGAAGGTGTGCCTTCAAACCGTATAACGCACAGTCAGTTCCAGTCAGTTTAATCACCGTTCCAAATTAATGCGCTGCCTATAAACGACTGTAACCATAGTAACATACAGTTACAGTTGCATACAGGAGTTAAACTCACAGCTTCATTATTAGTAGAGATGCGGCACATACATGGGTAATTCACACACACACAATCTCTCTCTCTCTCTCTCACTCTCTCACTCTCTCTAGAAATAACTATTAATTATAATTCATTCAAATAAATGTAATCTTATTGCACTACTTTATCTCTGTGTATGATTTAGAGCGGGCAGAATTCTAGATCTAACGACCGGTTTATAAAATAACTAATGAAAATTAACTGTTATTTTTATCCATTCAGTGGAATTTTGAGCTACAGACATCATTGACAGCTGTAACTTGTCAACGCCGGCAAGTGACCACGGTATAAGCGGGAAAATCCACGACAAAATGTGTGTCACACGATTTTAATGCACTCCGCTTCACGTCGGGTGGTTCTTTGCCTCCACGTTTAACACCTAGCCGTGGATTGTCCCTTACTTACGTTATGAATTAAAAGCACTATTGGGATCTGTATTTGACTCTGCCCTTTCAGGCTGAGACCCACTTGGTGTTCCCGAGGTCAGCGTCTGTAGATCAGCTGAGACGAGTGCGAGAGACAATAGCTGCTGAGAGAGACCAGAGACTAGGAGCGGACCAGCGCGCATCATGCTCAAGCACTTCCACCTCCATTTCCTCGCCTGCTCCGACTCCTACATTGGTATCGGCACCTCAGCGCCCCATAGAGCTGCCCCCGTCTGTGGTAAGACTCCAGTCGTTCTTTTGCGTGTACAAGCATCTAGTTTACTTTGTCCTCCGTGCTCATGCTCACCTTTTTTCCTTAGTCGACAATAATAGTGAAAATATCTCAGCTTAAGAGCCGACCTATCTATCTTTCTCTGCCCATCTATGTTTTCTGATTTAAGCTTGATATATTTAACTAAGGCTAGATCTAGCACACACACATCAGATTATCCTTTATTTATTTCTTCTTTTGTGTTGCAGTTCGGCAGCAAGTCCTTCCTTGGGACTCTGCAATCAAATTTTCAGCATGTGATGGTGTACGAGAATCCTGAACTTCAGCAGAAAGCATTGAGCTGTTTACCACATGAGCAGCTCTGCTCCAGAGCTAAAGATCGACTGCACAAGGCCAGAGAAGCAGACCCGGGTAAGAGCTCGACTGGCGACAGACTAATTTATAGACGGATGCTATAGTTACGGGATAAATACTGTTACAGTCTAGTGCGCTCATGAAGTACGGATATTAAAGTATTAATCAAATACAAACAAATAAAGATGTAAAAAAGTAGTACATGCAAGACTTGCATTCAGAATATAATAGCTCATACTAAAATGAGCAACAACGCTTAATGCCCAAAGCTGATTATTTTCCAATGAGAGCACACCAGAAGTGTTTTTTTTAACTCTTATACCACGGCATGCTGCCAACAATAATGATGTTTAATTTATTATTGAAGAACTGATGCAAACATTCATTGATTCTCAAGAAGGCAACACACTACATTAAGAGCCAGGGGGGTGTAAATTTTTGAACAGGATGATCGGTGTACATTATTATTTTGCTTAAAAGTCTTTTTTTTTTTTTTTTTTTTTTTAGTACTGCCCTTCAGAAGCTACATAGGATATTTACATGTTTCCCAGAAGACAAAATAATAATATATTATAATATATAATATATTATATTATTAACATTTTGCGGATTCTGCAAGGTGTATGTAAACTTATGAGCACAACTGTAGATAGATAGACAGACAGACCGATCGATCGAACACTTTATTCATCCCAGAGGGAAGTTCACATATTACAGCAGCACAGATTGTTAGAAAGTATATTAAAAGTAATTTTAACATTAGAAATGAAAAAAAAAATAACCATATATATATATATATATATATATATATATATATATATATATATATATATATATATATATATATATATATATATATAAAGAATACAGTCTAAGAGTGTGATGTGGTAGAGCATAGGAGTGTAAACATTGTAACAGGAGACTTGAATGGAATTAAAATGCACAGCCATCTCAAGCTGTCTATAAGCTTGAGAAAGTCTTATCCAGCGATGAGTAATGCATGACGTTTTTCTGCATTTCACAACTCCTATATTTTTGTCCTGACATAGAAATTTGGTTCCTCTGCTATATTGTCTAAATTGTGTCTATATAGTCTAAATTGTGATTCTTCTGCCGAAATGTCTATTTTGTGTATATTGTCCTTTCAGTGTGAACTCCACTAAATGCAGAAGTTTCTGCCTCCTAACTAAAGAAGAAATAATGCCTGATTGTAAACCATAAAGATCTATAGTAGTGAACCATCTGTTTCTACATTTAGAGTGTAGTCTTGCAGAGGAGGACATGCTGGTGCTGGAGCTGTTACAGTGGTTTAAGCAGGATTTCTTCACCTGGGTGGACAGGCTGCCGTGCAGCCGGTGCGGGGGTAGCACGCAGTCCTCCGGTTCCCTCCCACCCTCTACAGATGACCTACGCTGGGATGCTGGTCGTGTAGAGAACCACTACTGCAACGCCTGCAGCCTCACCAACAGATTCCCAAGGTACTGTGCTGATGAAGCTTCTTTGTCAGAAATTCACTCTGCATCATTTTCATTTTGATAAGGTATATTCCTATCCAGATGTTCTGCAGATTTAAGTGGAAAGTCAGCAAGCAATGGTCTGCGTTAACCTTTGTTATTCTGTAGAGCAATGGTCACCAACCTTGTTCCTGGAGATCTACCTTCCTGAAGACTTCAGCTCCAACCATAATCGTGCTCACCTGACCATCTAATCATTGCCTTAAGAAGTTCTTGATCACCTACATCTAAACAGGTGTTAGATTTTGGTTGGATATGAAACCTGCAGGAAGGTAGATCTCAAGAAAGAGGGCTGGTGACCACTGATGTAGAGCATGTAAAAATGTTTATAATTGCATAGTGTTATAAGCGTGGTGGTCTGGGAAAACATGTTGGATGTCATTGTAGCTGATTTTTGGATGACGACTTGTGACAAAAGTTGGGGTTTTCTGCCAATAATGAACCCTGGCATTTTATTTGGGCTACTTTCTAACCTGCCTGTAAAGAACATGTTGGGTCCTTACCAACATGGGTTACCAACAAGTGCCAGCAGTAAAAGCAGTTAGTCTGCCTAAAGATGTCTAAAACCTTGTTAACTAAGTGTGATTTCCTCACCTAAAGCCTAATGAATTCAGTTTGTGACCAGCAGGGCCGTTTCTGGCTATTTTGGCGCCCTAGGCGAGATTCCTATTTGTCGCCCCCAGAACCACCCCGACCCATCCCCGCCACCAAAAGAAATAATATATAAATATTAATATATATTAACTATTAATAAATATTAGTAAATAAAAGATATACATCCAAACTGAAGCAAAAAGTACCACTCCAAATAAGAATAGAGATATCCAAAATTAATAAAAAAACACTTCAAATAACACAACAAAATTTGTCAGTGATAGTTTGTATTTCACTTCAAGAGGCCGCTCTCGTACTGTATAATGACAGCGGACCCTTCTCAGCTGCTCCCACAACAGATGCAACCGGGAAATCCATCGGTGTGACCTCGACAACTATGCCGCTTGTATTTAAATGCTGTGAGTTAATTTTTACCTCAGGTGATGAGACAGAGACTGATGTGGATGATGCTGATAATCAATGTGAGATTGAACTTAAGTTAGTCAGTAATGTTAATTTCCAAAAAGCAGATTAGGTTATAAATGTAGAGGAATTGAAATCTTTGAATGCAACGTTCTCCCTTTTCACTATTAAGATATGGTCATAATAGATACTAGATATGGTCACTATTAAGATATGGTCATTATACTTGCGTACAGTGACATTTAGTGTGACTCTGACACAAGCAGCAACATATCAAAATGAAAAAATTGACATTCTGTACACAGGAGTGAGCAGTAAAATAATAAATAAAAATTAATACAGTGGGTCTGAAGGTCTGAGAAAATATTGAAAATCTGGGAATATCTTTTCTATTTCAAATTGTAAACGATTTTGAAATATTTAAAACAAAGAAAGTAAATGTTCAATATCTTGAATATTTAATATTCAAGAGTCTACACTATTTCTAGGTCTCTATTTAAATGTAAGTTTAAATGATTATGTTAACTGCTATGTACAAAAGCTCAGATTTTCCTCGTGTCTAATCTCTTCTATTGAAGCGCGTGTTCAGACGACACGCCGACCGATTTGATCTAAAATGGATCATAAGATTTTGCACAAACTTGTGCAGTCCATTCCGGCTCGCGTGCACACTGTCATTAAAGCGAAAAGGGGACGTATCAAATACTAAGAAATTATTTCAAAGCTTCTACATTTCACTCAAGTTGTTGTCAAGAATATAATTTGTACTGAAAATGCTTGTATGAAATTAGAAAGGAATGCAAAATAGAAGCATTTTCACTAGTGCTCTCAGACATCTGGACCCCACTGTATGTAATGTGACTGAGGAGGAGAGGAAGGTTTGATCAGTCCTTTAACATCTTGTACTGGGTGGGGACTGATGGAGATCACAGCTTTGGGGGAAAAAAATGTTTTTCAGTCTTTTTGTGCGTGATCGAATATCCCTGTACCACTTTCCAGGTAACGAGTCAAACAGGGAGCTTCCAGGGTGACCAGGGGGGTAACCAGACTTTAAAAATCTTTATTCGTGCATGAGATAGATGCAAATGAGACGCTGCACGTCTTATGTAAAAGGTTGAAGAAAGCCTGTAGTTTTCAGAACTATACACAATAGAAAATCAAGTGTTTTCCCAGGCCACCACACTCCACTTTTTGACATACTATGTGATTTTGGACATTTGAAAATTGGACAGGATTTGGTTTCCCTTGCTATAGAATCAGAAGTCCAGGGGGTGGAGTCAGACCTGATCCTCGTGCCTGGGCGGAGTCGTACCCAGTGTGTTTCGGGCTGAATTAGCGTCTGTTTGTTGTTCCATATGGTACCACGTCTCATGGGTCGGGCTTAGGTTTATAGGAGGAATTGGATCAGTTCCAGTTCCACCCCTTGGGCTTTTGGTTCTGCAGCGAGCACTATCTCAGTTTTCCCGTTTCTGTTTAGGTACAATAACCCGGAGAAACTGCTGGAGACCAGGAGGGGGCGCTGTGGAGAATGGGCCAACTGCTTCACTCTGTGCTGCAGAGCGTTGGGGCTGGAGGCCAGGTACATCTGGGACGCGACAGGTATTCTGAACACCTTTCTCTTCTCTCAGACATTAGCACATAAACACGTCATTTCGGTGTGTGTAAGTGCGATCTAGTTGTTTTTGTCGATATGGTTAGCAAGACAAGGTTTATTTTTCTTTGTTTTATATTTGTCGCATGTAGAACTGAAGTTGCTTTTATTCAACCCCTTTGCAGGCTTATTGGCGTCATGCTTGTGTATTTTTATCGGTGTACGTTTTTAGATCACGTGTGGACGGAGGTGTACTCTCAGTCTCAGTGTCGCTGGCTGCACTGTGATCCCTGTGAAAATGCATGCGATACACCCCTGCTCTACGAGATGGGCTGGGGCAAGAAGCTTTCCTACATCTTTGCTTTCTCAAAAGATCAGGTATAAACATCTTGTCGGTCCTCCAGATCTTACTCTCAGCTGCAATATGATAAAAACGGTAGGAATGATCATGTAACCCAGGAAGTGCAACTTATGATACGATCCCCTTATGGTTTTCATTTCCTGGATCCATATTAGGAACGGGCAATGTGACAGAAATATCATGTGACCAACATAAACACAGATGTATCTGGATAAAGCATATCCATATACAGTCAGGTCCATAAGTATTTGGACAGTGACACAACTTTTGCAGTTTTGCCTCTGTACACCACCACAATGTATTTAAAATGAAGCAGTCAATATGTGATTGAAGTGTAGACTTTCCGCTTTAATTCAGTGGGTTTAACAAAAATATTGCATTAACCGTCCCTCCATTTTCACAGGCTCAAAAGTAATTGCACAATTGACTAATATGCAGTTTGATGGCCAGATGTGGCCTGTTTCCTCGTTATTTCATGACAAATTAAGGAGACAAAAGGTCTGGAGTTGATTCCAAATGTTGAATTTGCATTTGGTAGCTGTTCATGCGAACTCTCAATATGCGGTCCGAAGAGGTGTAGATGCAAGTGAAGGAGGCCATCATTAGGCTGAAAAAACAAAACAGACCTATCAGAGAGATAGCAGAAACTTTAGGAGTGGCCAAATCAACAGTTTGGTACATTCTTAAAAAGAAAGAAAACCAAAAGACCTAGAAGACCACGAAAGACAACTAAAGTGGATGATGGCAGTATTCTTTCCTTGTTGAAGAATAACCCATTTACAACATCTAGCCAAGTCAAGAACACTCTGGAGAAGGTAGGCGTATCATTGCCAAAGTCCAGACTTCAGGCAGTCATTGACTGCAAAGGATTTGCATCCAAGTATTAAAAATAATCCTAATAATTATGATTATGTTGATTAGGCTGTAATAAGCGGTCCTAAACGGTTAATGCAGTATGCTAAAAGTCTTGATTGCTTCATTTCAAATCCACTGTGGTGGTGTACAGAGGCAAAATGACGAAAATTGTGTCACTGTCCAAATACTTATGGATCTGATTTTGATTTTAAACTTTAAAAATAGAAAAAAACCTGTGGTCAGTTATGAAAAACCCTTAAGTGCATAATTATATTATGTCATACTTGTGTATAATTTAAATCTCGGCCCGGTGTACAATTGCAGGTGGTTGATGTAACATGGCGCTACTCCTGTAAGCATCAGGATGTTCTTTTCAGACGTACACAGGTTCAGGAAACATGGCTGTTACACTCTATCAATGGACTTAATGCTGTGGTAAGTAACTAACTGGTAAGTAAATGTTTAAAATGTATTTGCATTAGGAGAGATTAGTCTTTTCATTTTTTTTTTCTCTCTCCAAGATTAGGTTTTTAACATTTACGCAAGTTCAACACTCAGATGATTCCCGCCCATGTTCATGAAGCTCCGCCCCCAATTTTTATTTTTTATTTTTTTAATCATCCTCCAGGTTATTTGTACAACAACAACTACTGCACCTTAAAAAATAAATTTAATATACAGCTGAGTGTAATTATTTGTGGTGTTGCTTTACAAGATGGCAAACCTTTTGAAATAATGACACACTCATATAATAATGTGATCTGTTTTATCATCTTGGTTGTGGAATTATATACATAGTGTATAATTAGTGTACAAGTTACTATTTTAAGAGGTTTATAGCAGCAAAAACAACAGTTGTAAAGTTTTTAGCAGAAGTTTTTGGCAATTTATTAATGACATCTTATACCGCTGTTGAATGCTCGATTCTGATTGGTCACAATGCACCGACAGACGCCGACCAGCGGCGACGGACACGTTTGTCAGGTTTTGCCAGATCACTGAACATGTTCAGTCGGCATTTGTGGAATGTCCGAGCAGTGTGGTATGATTTTCCAACAAACTCTGACGTAATCTGACCTGGGCACGATCCGTTGCCATGACGATGAGGCAAGCGTCCCTAAAAACTTCATGAAAACGAAAACGCGTGCACTAGGTGTTAGGCGTCTGACCTAGGCTTTACACGCACACTTGTACGGTGGAAGCTTGACATGAACACATTAAAAAAACGTATGTAATTTTCAAATCGCTGTTATTGAAAAAAAAAAAACACATTTGGGGTGGTAGCAGTAACTCGGCTTCGCATCGAGCCACATCACACCACCCTGTTGTTGATTATTTTCCTGTATCAGCACACCCCATTGTTTTATTCCTTAAACAACAATGATGAATTTGGTGTGGACTGTGTGTGCACAGAGGCAGCAGTCACTGAGCGCTGAGAGGAAGCGGGAGCTGCTGGAGAGGTTGTTAGTCGAGCTGGTGGAGTTCATTTCTCCTAAGAGCCCAAAGCCAGGAGAGATGGGAGGCCGGATTTCAGGTTCTCTCGCCTGGAGGGCTGCTCGTGGAGAGACCGGTGGTGCTGCTGCTTCCGAAGGGGTGAGAGATACTCATTCATTTTAATATGAATATAAACAAAAGAAGTAGAGTTTTAAGTACTGTACATTTCTGTTGGTAGTCTGTCACATTCCTAACTGTCCTGTCAGCAATCACTGTAAGTTGATGCACTTCCTATAGTGATGACAAATTATGATCTTTTTTTAATTTTATTTTTTATTTCCAGGAAGCCACAGAGTTTGTGTTTATCCCCACCGAGTCAGAGAAGGATGCAAAGACATTCCACCTACAATATAACGTGGCCAAAGACTGTTACTGTAGAGTGCACAACAACCAAGAGAAGATCCTGGGCTGGGAAAAGGGACTTTGGAAGAATGAATCTGTGTTCAGGAAAGAAGAACAAGACTGGCAGATGGTTAGCGCGAATCTGCAGCTCTTTAATGTTTAATAATCTGCATGTCTTGCCTTGGTTTATTTTCCTTATTGGTCACTCATTAGTCATAAGATTTGCCTGCATGTTAATTATTCTCCCTTATATTCCAGTCCCTCCAGGATTTCGCCATTGCAGAAATTAATTCAAAATCAATCAAACTTCATAATATATACATTTTTCAAAATGACAGCAGATTTTCCACAGATTGGGGCCAAGATGTGTCATGTGACATCATCAGAACATGCATTCAGCCAAAGCCCTCTTCGAATCATGAGCACTGACCATGAGTACAGCTAAAATTTAACAACAAACACCACTGTGAAAGACCGTACGAAACAATTTCGTGCAGTTGCAGTTTCGCCAATTCCCCAAAGTAGTTTTCCGCAAAAAAAAACACACAAAAATTCCGCAAATCGCATCGCAAATTTTGAAAATAGCAAAAGCAAAATCAAGCATTTTTTGCCAGGGAAATCCTGTATGGACTGATATTCAGTCTCTCCCTATTCATTTGTGTATGTGTGTGTGTGTTTGGATTCTAGGTGTACCTCGCTCGAACAGAGGGCTCTTCCTCAGGCAGGCTGTGTTGGAGGATTGTGTGTGCTCCTGTGGGGATGATGATTAAATCAGTCTCAGTCAGAGCTGTCAGTCAAACCTTCCACTCTGGTGCTGTCTGCTGGAGATTACGCTCTTCGCAATCCACCGTCGAGTTTCCTGGAGGTATAAAAATCCCGCTGGATAGATCATTCAGTACTCAAGTTGGAGTCAAGTTCAGACACCCAGGTTTTTGAGTCATTGCAAGTTGCAGATGTGCAACCATTGTTATTACAGGTAATAATGCGGAAATGCTTTATGGACGTGTAAGGAATAAAACACCCTGGGGCTGGCTGTTTATAGGAAAATAATCAACAACAGGGTGGTATGATGCATGTTACCGCATGACCGTGATTGTTTTTCTATAACAGTGCATCTCGAAGTCTTTTACTCATCTTGTACTATACTGTTGGCAGTTCGCCAACGATTGCAATATTTATGAATTAAAGAACAACACGTTTTTTGTTACATTTAGTGTTGTGGAACATCCATAAAACAAGTTAGTTCCTGTTATCACGTCTATAAACAGTTGTTCCATCATCAGTTTCTTTTTTTCAAGAAAGGAACTGCAAAACACAAACTCCCATTAAGGCTCTCCCATGGTGGAAAAATTACAGACTGTTACAAAACACTGACACTGGAGACTCCTTCCATAATTATATAATATATTAATAATAACGTATTTGTGATTTGCCAAACAGGAAGTCAGCCATGTTGAAATTTGATAAAAAACGTTGTTTTTTTTTTGCTTCTTTTCTTACAAAATAGGTCCAATCATCACAAAATTTGAATAACAGCATCGTGAGATCAGTCCATTAAATAATTTCTCAGATTACTGAGAAATTATAAAAGCGGATTTAACTGTTAAGTCGGCAAACGGAATGTGAGGGCATATCTTAGCAATGCTTTTATGTATTGACTGTCACGTATAATTAGCAAGATGAGCTGGAGTTAAGAAACAAGATTTATCATCGTTTGCAACTTGGGAGGGCTACCGAAAACAGGAAGTGAGGCAATACCTCAGCAACAGCCTGATTTTTTATCTTCAAATTTAGTTCATCTCCTTCGGAGCAAGCGCTGATGGTCCCAGTGGCTTCTGGTCTTCCTCCGTCACTAAGGTGCAGGCACAGGCACAAGCACAGGCAAATAAAGTGCTTGGCCCCCTTAATTGCTGCTTGCAGCTACAGTTTGATTAAGCTCTTTTCTTTTATTACTTTTACAAATAATTGTAAAGTGACTGGCTAGCTGTGCTTGTCCATTCATGGGTTATTAATGTTTGTATGCAGTTAACTGAGTGATATTAGACATCATAATCAGTGTCATGCATGTAGTAGGACTGTAAGCTGATGTATATGTAAACGTACAGAGCCATATCGTCTGAGGTAAACCCACACCAAGACTCTTAGTAATGAAACCTAAACCACGGTAACGTTTCTGTGGTCACAAAAGCTCTCTGTTCAAAAGAATGCAATGTCCTGATATCATACTGTTGTTACTGAGCTGATCTGTGTGTTTATATCTTCAAAATATGAGTAGATGGTAGTATCAGCATCGGGAAATGCATCCAAATCACTGTGAGTTTGAAATAAAACATTTTATAGAGTAACCCGAACTCGTTAAATGTCAACTGAAGGCACTTCTGCTCTGTGCGATGTAATTTAACGGTATCATTGCTTGGTTTTGCAGATGGTAAAATGCACTCGCCGACAGGCCTCACGGGGTCTGCAGAAGTGGTGGTAGAAGCGGAGCTGAGTGGAGGGGACGGAGAAGTGGCGTGGCAACATGCCCAGCTGTTCAGACAGAGTTTGAAGGACACTGAGACGTCTTCCTTTGAGATTCTTGTGGAAATGGAGGATGCTTGATAAGAGTGTAGTGGCCTTGTACCAGTTTTGTGGTTTGACAAGCGAAAAAAGAAAAAAAAAAAAGTCAGAGTTAATGTGAGTAAAGACTTGATGTGAAAAGCACAGTCTCACTTTTCAGATGATGTTCTTTTAATTAGAATATAATGACCATAAGGAATAGAAAGGTGCTCTAAAGTACTATAAGTAACATATACACGATTGACTGGCTAATTCTACTCTTTTTTTATTGTTTCTCCAAATTTGTGTTTTAATAAGTGATGCATCAATACAACGTTTTCTATTACTGATACAAATCCGAGAGCTCCCGATCGCAGTACTCTGTATCGGATCAGTACGTCCCTAATTTTAATCTTTAGAGCAATTGTATTTGTAATTATACCAATTGAAACATTGTTTAAAACTTGTACTCATGTGTACTGTAATGATCACCCAGTGATCATTTGGCAGCAGGGTGTGTGATGATGAATACCTCCAGTGTGTCAGACTTTTATCGATTATTTTCTATCTGTTTTTATTTGAGGCCATGTGAGACTCATACACTCATAAGGCCATGTAAAAAAAAACAACAACAAAAAACAGACCTCAACATTTTTGTCTTTATTTTTTTTTAATGGAATAATGTTTGTTTCAGTTACTTTATTATTCAGTTGTTTTCAATTACCTTATTAAATGAATTGTTTGCAGAGTCAGAAATATTCTTTACTGTTTAACTCTGTGCAACATCATTGTGTCTCTTAATGTGTCTCTCATTGTGTCTGTCTGTGTCTCTGTCTGTCTGTGTCTCTCTACCTCTCTGTCTATGTCTATCTGTGTACCTCTGTTTGTCAGTCTGTCTGTCTTTGTCTCTCACTGTGTATGTCTGTGTCTCCCTAATTGTCTGTCTGTCTCACTATCTATGTTTCTCTGTCTCTCTATGTGTCTGTCTTACACTCTCTGTGTGTGTGACTCTGTTTCTGTGTGTCTCTCTAGCTGTCTGTCTGTTTCTCACTGTGTCTATCTGTCTGTGTTTCACTATGTGTCTATCTGTCTGTTTCACTATGTGTCTATCTGTCTGTTTCACTATGTGTCTATCTGTCTGTTTCACTATGTGTCTGTCTGTCTCTCTTTCTGTGTGTGTGTGTGTGTGTGTGTCTGTGTCTCTGCGTCTGTTTGTGCCTCTTTCTCTCTCCGAGTATGCCTGCATGTATGAGGTGTCTATTGGTTTATCTGGTCGCCGGCGCCTCGGATTTCCTTCCTATTGGTCGCTTCGTGAGCGCCTCGCTTTCTCAGCATCCTATTGGTCAGCTTGTTATTTGTCCTTTCTCCTATTGGTCGGCTGAGATTCCGGGGCTCGTCTCAGCACCGACGCTGAAGCCGGACGGAGGGACGCAGCGCCAGTGTTATTGTTTCTGAATGAAAATCCAGGAAATGTGGCAGTAATCCAGCGCTGCACATGAGGACAAACACAAAGTGCTCTTATTGAACCTTTATTATAATGTAATGTAAATGTAAAGTGTTAGGCGTGTGTGTGAGTGTGTGTGTGTGAGTGTGTGTGTTTTGTATAGAGCGGGTGTTTGTTCGCCGGCAGCAGGAAGGAAAGTGTGTGTGTGTGTGTGTGAGAGAGAGAGAGAGAGAGAGAGAGAGGGGGAGAGTTGGTTGTGTGTGTAGTGAGAGGCGCTCAGGCCTGGTGCTGTACCGCGGGTCGATTTTAACAATAGCCGAAGTGCTCTCACTTCTCCGGGCTAAAAAACATCTCAGCTTCCATGTAATTCATTACAGCACACACACTCACACACCTCTCACTTTGCTTCACAGCTCACATGGAAGGCAATTTAACGCCATAACTGCATTTAAGGACTTTTTTTTTTTTTTTTTTGCTAATAAAAACTGCTCGTTTTTAACACCGTGGAAAGACACAATAGGAGAAAATGTCTAACAGTGCTGCGGGAAGCGGAGGGCTGAACTGGGTGGTGAGTAAAACGTTAAAACATATGGTTTTCACGGTGTAATTAACATGTTATAAACATAATATTCCGTGTGTGTTATCAAGCACTGTTATACCTTTACTACATGCAGAAACGCGCGAGCTCACTGAGGGTAACTTTAGCTTAGCCTCTAGCTAGCCTGTAGTATGTCGCTAGTACAATTTATAAGCGTCTAGAAATGTTGAGTGGCTGAAAACTCAATTATAAACAAAACACAAAATGATATTAGTGTTAATTAAAAAATAATAACATAATATTTCCCCGGACATTTTAGACCCCGTTTGTTAATTATTATTATTATTTTTTTACTCGGATGCTAACAAAGCTAGCAGCGCTCGAGACCCCTTTTGTTTCCCCATAGCGTCCGATTCACTGTGATTGACTTTCCTTCACACTTCTTCACAATTCCGTCTAAATGTATTGAATTAAATTTATTTGTATGAGCATAAATTCTGTAAAGATGCCGGGATGTCAGTAGACCTGGTCAGTGAGTGGCTGAAAAATAATGAATGAGCGCCAAATACGGGTTTTGATAGAAGACTCATACGGACAAAAAATAACAACAACAGCAACAACTTGGGGGTCATAACATGAATAAACTGTAGCAGAGCTCAAACAGACTTACAACACACTTGTGTATTTTGTTTTGGTTCATTATTTCATCGAACCAACACCAGAGATGAGCACTCCACAGAAATCCATCCTAAAACTCATCCAACTTCTGCTGGTGAGGGATGGATGAGGTCAGTAAACAAAACCCAAGGTGTAAATATGACCTTTGACCCTCGTGAGCACAACAATTGTGTTAAAAAAGTTTATTTATAACAGTTATTACACAGTGTTTCCGCATTTCAGCAGTGATACAAGCGCTTTATCCTGGGCTGGGGTGGATGGGTGGGTGGGATTTGGGGTATCTGGGTAATGATGGGAAGATCGGATTGTATTGCTGACTTGGATCTATGAATCTCGTTCAGCAAAATGAACGAAGTAATTTTTTTCATTTGAGCAGAATTAAATTCAAATGTAAAAAATTCTCAACGGCCAAAATTGCAGGTTGTCCCTGTGCTTCACGGGCTTCCTCCAGGTACTCCAGTTTCCTCCCCCAGGTCCACAGATGTGTGTTGTAGGCTGCTTGGCATCATAGTGTGTGTGCCCGATTGTGCCCCATCCAGGGTGTCCCCCGCCTTGTGCCCCGAGTTCCCAGGGATCGGCTCCAGGCTCCCCACGACCCTGTGTAGGATAAGTGGTACAGAAAATGGATGGATGGATGGATGATAATGCAGCCAAGGGCAAATTACGAGAAACAGAAATGATTCATTCACCACTCAACTGGGTCTTCTGGTCCGAGTCGTTCATTCTTTTGTCTCTGTACAGGAAACAGAAATGATTAGACGGAGAAGAGACATAATCGTTTCTGTTCCCTGTACAGAGCCTGTATTATTATTATGATTGTTATTAGTTACATTTATATAAGTCTGTACAGTTTTCACGTTACAAACGAACGAAAGGAGGTCGCGCATGAGTGTCCAGCACAAAATGAATCAGTTTCTGAGTCATATAAAAGATTCGTTCAAAAATTAACTCAATCGTCCGCGAACGACACACCACTAGTACGGTGGATTCGGAGTCTCTCCCGGGAACACTGGGTGCGAGGCGGGAATACGTTCTGGATGGGACACCAGTCCGTTGCAGGAGGCCATACATGCACACGTTCACACTTAGTGGTAGTCAGCATGTTTTTGTCTGAGGACACGGCGAGAACTTGCAGGACTCCGCACAGACCCGAGATCAGGATGAAAACGGATGCCCTGAAGATGTGGAGGCAGCAGCACTCCCCAATGTACCACCATGCCACTAGCAACGATGAAGAGAAGAACTATTTCCACTCTAATTATAACTGAGGCAAACAATTAAAAACGTGACCTGGTGTGCGTTGATCTCTAAGGCAAAGTATCTCGTAACTTGACAGGATGCGGTGCGAAATTATATATGTTTAAGGACACACTGATCAGAGTCAATACTTTCCTAAAATACTGGATTGATTTTCTGATCCATCCAGATTTATTTCAGGCGGTGAAGGCGGTGATGTCGACTTGCCCACTAACCCAGATCATGCATCTGAAGCACATGTGCAATAAAAACTTGCAGAAAACAGGGTTGGTTACTGAAAGGATGTTCAGTATCATGCGAATCAGTATTGGATTTCAGATGATACTCAGGGCTATTATATCAGTATATCTTAGTATGTTTTTTTGTGAGAATGCATAGAATTGAGGTTTCGATTGAGGAATATCTGTACTTATACATATTGCTGGAATTAGAGATACACTATATGGCCAACAGTTTGTAGACACCTGACCGTCACACCCATGTGTGTTTGTAGAACATCCCGTTCCAGATTTAGTCCGCCTTTGCTCTTACGATAACCTCCACTCTTCTGGGAAGGCTTTCTATTAGATTTTGGGGCGTGGCTGTGGGGATTTGTGTTCATTCAGCTACAAGAGCATTAGTGAGATCAGACAGTGATGTTGCGTGAGGAGGTTTGGGGTGCAGTCGGTGTTCCAGTTCATCCCGAAGGTGTTCAGTGAGGGTTGAGGTCAGGAATCTGTGCAGGACACTCGAGTTCTTCCACTCCAACCTTGGCAAACCATGTCTACGTGGAGCCTCACTTTGTGCACAGGGGCATTGTCATACTGGAACAGGTTTGGGCCTCTTAGTTCCAGCGAAGGGAAACTGTAATGCTACAGCATACAGAGGCATCGTATACAGTTGTGTGTTTCCGACTGTGTGGCAACAGTTTGGGGAAGAACCACATATGGGTGTGATGGTCAGGTGTCCACATACTTTTGCCCATATAGTGTATAATAACCCAGATAAATGTTTTCTGTAGACTTTTTTTTTTTTTTTTGCCAAGAACCGTTATACATATTGGATACATATTAGGAATCTAGACATAAGCAGGACAACAGCTCCAGGGTTCCTGGTTCGACCCTGAGGTTACTGTGCATGTTCTGCCTGTGTCTGCATGGGTTTCCTCCAGGTTCTCTGGTTTCCTCCCAAAAACATGCCGGTAGGTGTGAATAAGTGTAAATGTGATGGACTGACATCCCATTTAGGGTGTATTCCCGCCTCATTCCCAGTGTCGCCAATCCGGGAGCCTGACCAGGATAAAGCAGTTACTGAAGAATGAATTAAATAAATAAAGGAACATCTGGATATGATCGCACTGTATGAGCAACTCATACATGTTCAACATGCAGCATGAGCTCTAAACAACAACAAAATAAATTGTCTCTGATCTATAAAAAAAAAGCTTTTAAGGGGAAAAATTTGAAGATATGTTCAAGCAGCTATTTTGTTACACATGTAGCAGGATACACCAGTGATGTTCTCGGGCTTGGGGAACGTGTGCCTCAGTCATTTTCTCTAATCGACCCGCAGAAATCTCGGATGTTCTCACAGAGTCTGTAGTCCGATTTCGTCAGTAAGTGGTGGAAGCATGTCTAATACTGTGCTAATCTTAACAACAGACCCTCTTCGATAAGAACAATGGCACCAAGAGAGAGGAGGCGAACGGCGAAGGCAGGAAGAGCGAGCTGCCCAGGAAAGAGAGCTCCAAGAAGATGTCTGTGGAGCGTGTGTACCAGAAGAAAACTCAGCTGGAGCACATCCTTCTCCGTCCAGACACCTACATCGGCTCAGTGGAGCCTGTCACTCAGGTGAGGCCCAGTTCTACAGCGACTGTGATGGACGACCGGAGACGTTCTGTGATCCTAAAACAGCAGTTAAAGGCTGAACACGTTGTACTGATTGTAATATGGCACAAACTAGTGAGATTAGTGTGCACTCATTTCAATCTGTACTCATTATTTCCAGCAAATGTGGGTTTTCGATGACGAGATCGGAATGAACTTGCGAGAGATCACTTACGTCCCTGGACTGTATAAAATCTTTGATGAAATTCTTGGTAAGTTGATGCCCCGGTGCGCTTCTCAATTACCCACATCTCAGGACTGTGCCTCTGCAGTGTAACTGATTTTAGCAGGGATGCATCGATACCATCATTTTTAAAAAAAATAGTCTGAGGACATATTATTTAGATACCGATATCTAAGTAACGTACTTAGTAGTACTCAATCAGAGACGTCACAGAACATTTAGCTCTGTTTATGTTTCCACGGTTTCTATAGTGACCACGAGAAGCGCACACGTGCGTTTGCGACACGTTCTTTATAACGTTCGCCAGATTTGAAATGAAGTGCATCAGCAAGCTACGTTAGTTACCTCGGATCGAGTAAGGTTGCTGTATGGGAGAGCATTTTTAATTTTTTACTTCAGTCCCTCCAGGATTTTGCGATCGCAGAAATGAACACAAAATCAAGCAAACTCCATAGTATCCGCAGGAGCTTGCGATTTTTCAAAATGACCGCAGATTTTCCACAGACTTGGGCCAAGACGCGTCATGTGACGTCATCACAACGCGCATTCAGTCAGAGCCACACAATCGCAATCTCACCAAGACACTCAAGCATTTTGGTCACAACGATCAAAAAAAAAAAAAAAAAAACCTTCCCGAAATCCTGTACAGACTGATCACATTCATCGCATCGTAATCCCTCGTCCTTGTAAATGACCAGTAGTGGCTGGTCGTCAAGAACAACGTACCGGGTAAGAGCTGCTATTTTCACTCACTCGAGCCAGACTTTGGTCCTACCTCTGAGTTTTATGTTTAAGTAGTTTTAGATGTCAGGTTACTTCAGGTGTTATACAGCCCGTTCAGTATCGCACAGTTTTTTTTGCAGTTTTTTTTTTTTCGCTACTTGGCAAAATCGCAGTCGCACGAAATTGTTTTGCACGGTGTTTCGCAGTGATGTTTGTGTCAGCTGCACTCATGTTCGACGCACGTGAATCGAAGAGGGCTCTGGCCGAACGCGTGCCGTGACACAAAACGAAGCTCGTAGCGGTGGCTTCCGAGGCCTTTAAATACCGTCGCCCACTGATGATGTCATCATGGGGCGGAAGCAGCACACACATAGCTGAGGGAGGGCAGGAAGACCTGGACCGGAGTCTGGAACACCTGACCTGCACAGATTTCACACAGCAAACACACAAAACACACCCGCGGAATAACAGCGTCTTGGCCCAAATCTGCGGTAATTTTGAAAAGCTGCAAGCTCCCACAAATACTGCGGAGTTTGCTTGATTTCGTCTTCATTTCTGCCATCGCAAAACGGCGAAATCTTGGAGGGACTGTTTATAGGAAAGAGGCTTTAGTTCCTTGTTGCTTGATGTTTTCACAGAGCACAGTTTGCAGTCTGCTTTGCTCTGCTTGCCTTCATTAATCGTGGAATAAGTTCAGATCGGTGTTATTTTTAGTGCCACAACGTACACTAGGCTTACGTCACGCGGTATCATGTGGTTTCAGATGTTGTCATCGAAGCATTTCTGAGTACGGTATTGGACTGGTATCAATATCAGTATCGATGCATCCCTAGATTTGAGTTCTAATCATTACCACGTACAGTTGCTTTGCATACATACTGTTGTATACAGTATAATTACGGTACAGTGTGCGCCTTTACTAAACCAACAGAGTTAGAAAATTCCTGCCGTTTGAATGATTATATCATCCTCATCAGTTTAATCAGAAAATCATGAAACCTGCAGAGATGATTACTCCCAGTGTCGTATCCGCTTTCAGCCACACCGGTGCGGTGATCAGTGTTATGTTTAATGAACTGGTCTATTCATAGTTTCAGACTTAGCCTGATTTTCGTTTCTCCTCACAGTTAACGCAGCTGACAACAAGCAGCGAGACAAGAACATGAACAGCATCAAAATCACCATCGATCCGTGAGTGCCTTTTCCTCACTTCCCTCGAGAAGCCGAAGAATCTCAGCCTATTTTCACTTAAAGCGAAACATTCTGCCACTCAATGAATCATCTCACAGGGCTGCCCTCTCGTTCCCTACGCGCTCACGCTGAATAAATAAAGACGACAGCTCGCTGTGTTGTAGTGCTTTATTAAGGCACGGCGTTGTTCCTTTCAGCAGCTTGTTCATAAGTGTTCAGCGGCAGGGAGCTATTAAAATGCTCAGTGATCCTGCGCTTATTATTATTTGTTTTGTTTTTTTCCCGGAATGGAGCACATCACCGTGTCGCGCGGGCTCGTTATACTCCAGACCGGAGCGAATCTCCTTTGCCGTGGAGAGACTTCGCTATTATGTCTTCCTCGGTGCGGTGCAACTTTAGCAAATCGCATTAAAACCTTTTTTAAATGGCGATTCCGTTTTAAACATAAGCGACCGTAAGTTATCATCGTGTAGAACTGAGGGGTTGTGGTCGTGTGAGAGATTACGTACAGGATGAACGCTCGTTGCTGGTTTATTACATTACGCAGCAGAGTGGAAGAGATATTGCGCAGCGCTGTAATATTAGTAACGTTTATGCTGTCGTAAATTACATTTAAACTTTCCGTGGATGTTTTAGAAGAATACGTATCGTCTGCCTTGTAGGGCTGCAGCTAACGATTATTCTGATAATCGATTCATCTTCATCTACAAGTGATTCTTCTGGTGATTGATTTGATTAGTCGGATTATATAAAATATAATAAATACCAAACGTTTATAAATTTTTTAAAAAAATTAACATGTCACTAATTAGAATACAATATTACTGATGTTTTGGTCGTACAGTACCTTCGTTGTACCATTTTCCATCGAATACGTTTTTAGCCTAAATGAAGCAGGTAGTAAAAGGAGCTGTAGAAGAGAAGGGAAGAAGGATGGTGCAAATAACTAACAGACGCGTGTTAATGAAAATGTTAGATATTAGAGACGTTTAATTGAGCAATTTGCTATCTGAGACCTATGAGAGAGGGTGAGCTGTAGGAGGAATGTACTGGAGGGAGACGGGTAAGGAGCTGATGGCATGCAGACTATTCATTTCACATTCACTTCACCTTCAAACACGCGCCAACCGACTGTGTCCTTCTCACACACAAACACACACGCACATACAGATGAGCATATCACCCTCACCCACACACCACCTCATTTACCCTCATTTACTACTGTTGTTCAAATAGAGAGTTTTTTTTAGCCGAAAGATGGACTCACTTCTTATCTACCCTGTGTGATCTTGTTCTGTTAGGGAGTCTAACACTATCTCCATATGGAACAACGGGAAAGGAATCCCTGTGGTGGAGCACAAAGAGGAGAAGATGTACGTCCCCGCTCTGATCTTCGGACACCTGCTGACCTCCAGCAATTACGACGACGAGGAGAAAAAAGTCACAGGTAACTACAGCAGCTAAAGAGAAAGTGCTACATTAAAAACAACGAGCTGCTAAATAATATATGAAAGGCAAAGCGTGCTGCTGTGTTACCATTGCGCCCTGGGGTGAGTTTCTGTTTGCAGAGAGAGTACGGATAAAGTAATAATCCAGATTATGTCGCTAAATATTGAATTCAGGATGGCAGTTTTCTTAAGTTTTGTCTATTTAATTAAATTTAAGATGAATTCTTCTTTCGATCAAAATTAGACTGGTCTGTAGTCCCTTTTAAATGGCATATACTGTATAAGCACAGTTAATCATTTATTCATAGCAAACTAAAGTAAAATCAGCAAGGAATAAAACACAGCGAGGTATGTTGCTGTAGGAAAATAATCAGTTCAGCAATGTTACCGCCCCAAGACTGATTTTTTTTTTAATAACACCCCACCCCACAGTGTTTCATTCCCCTTATACCATGGCAATTTGCCAGCTACTACAATTTTATTATTTATTAAAGAATGATGTCATACTTTTTTTTCTTTTTTTTTTACATTAAAGCAGCTATAAACAGTCATCTCCGTGCTTTCTCTGCAAAACTGCAAAATACATCATCCTCTGTCTATTTAACACCGATTATACATCCTTCTTTGTTAAGTAACATTTTAAACTCTGCTTATTATTTGAAATAGATCGCATGAAGCATCCACCGTACAAGTCCCTTTAATTAATGTAAACCGTTATATTATACATTAATATAATTAATATAAACCTGTTGTTCGCTTTGCAGCCATAACTACTGTCAGAGCTGCTGTTATAGAAAATGAACCAACACCTCATGACCAATCAGATTGGAGAATTCAGTGCCGCTCTGCTATAAAATACGAGTTTGTGGGTCAATGTGCACTAAACAGTACCAGACTTTACCTAATCTAATCTAACGGTATCTAATCAGCTAAAATTCACAGACGTCACCAATAACACATCGATTATCGCAGAATAAAAATAAAAAAAAAAAGTTATCACGGTGCGATGAATTGTGTAGCACTAAAGCCTGTTTGTGCTGAGTAATCAGTATTCAGTATCCGGTACCGTTTGTAGCCTCGTACCTGTCGTCTTGCAATCCACATTTTCCCCGTCCTTAAACCCAAATGTCTTATCTGTGTTGTGCAGGTGGAAGGAATGGCTACGGTGCTAAGCTCTGTAACATATTCAGTACCAAGTTCACAGTGGAAACTGCCTGCAGAGAGTACAAACACAGCTTCAAACAGGTACCAACAACCGCTATTCCACAGAAATAAACCTTGTTTAAATTTCAGGAGAATGGCAGTCAAAATTGTGTGACGGAACGAGTTTTATATGAAATTTGTAGGGTTTTGTGACTTGCTGAGGTAAGTACTTGTTTAAAGGAGCACTTTGTGTGTGAGGTTTCTGTGGGTTTGACCTTTTAAAGCACAGATATTGTCTATCCAAGGTGGTGGAACGACGAGGTTCCTGGTGGTCTTGATTTAGATTTTTATACCAGGATCTGACACCTTTTGGAATTGAGTTTGGGGATGTGCTGTTAAATTCACAATGTGTAAGACTGTGTGTGTGTGTGTGTGTGTGTACAGTTGAGGTCATAAGTTTACATACACCTTGCAGCATCTGCAAAATGTTAATAATTTAAAGAAAAAAAAGAGAGGGATCATAAAAATTGCATTTAGTTTTTTATTTAGTTCTGCCCTGAATAATCTATTTCACATAACAGATGTTCACATATAGTCCACAAGACACAATAATAACTGAATTTACACAAATGAACAGGTGTGTGTTGTTACCTGGATGATAAACGACTGTTTGTATGTTTTGTGATAGTCGTTCACGAGTCCCTTGTTGTTTGTCCTGAGCAGTTAAACCGTCCACTGTTCTTCAGAAAAATCCTCCAGGTCCTGCACATTCTTTGCTTTTCCAGCATCTCCTGCATATTTGACCCCTTTCACAACTGAGGGACTCGTACACAACTATTACAAAAGGTGCAAACATTCACTGATGCTCAAGAAGGCAACACGATGCATTAAGGGGGGTGTAAACTTTTGAACAGGATGATCGGTGTAAATTGTTATTATTTTGTTTAAAGATCTTATTTTTCATTTAGTGCTGCCCTTCAGAAGCTACATAAGATATCTACATGTTTCCCAGAAGACAAAATAGCAACAATTTACACCGATCATCCTGTTCAAAAGTTTACACCCCCCCGGCGCTTAATGTATCGTGTTGCCTTCTAGAGCATCAGCGAATATTTGCACCTTTTGTAATAGTTGTGTACGAGTCCCTCAATTATCCTCAGTGGGAAAAGATGGATCTCGACATACATGGATCATATAGCGGCTGTGGGAAAGGGTTCAGGTATGCAGAACAGCAATCATAAAACGTAAAAACAGTCGCTGATCATCCAGGTAACAACACACAGTATTAAGAATCAAACGTATGTAAACTTTTGAACTGGTTCATTTGTATAAATTCAGTTATTATTGTGTCTTGTGGACTATATGTGAACATCTGTTATGTGAAACAGATTATTCAGGGCAGGACTAAATAAACAACAAAATGCAAAAAATGTTTATGATCCCTCTTATTATTATTTTTTAAAATAATATTATAATATTGTGGACTGCAAATTCTGCAAGGCGTCTGTAAACGTATGACCTCAACTGTAGTACATGAGATCAGCAGTGTGCTTCACTTATCTTGTCCATCCAGATTTTTTGAGTCGTTTGAGGACAATAGAGTCCGATTCCCTGTATAACAAGCGTTTCCTGTAACTTCATGTGACAGTATTGATTTTCTCCTGGTTATATTTCTTTAGATATGAGTATCCTTTGCATGCCATTGTGAGAAATCTCATCAGGAATGGAAGTTGTTTATTAAAACATGCACATATCAGAAAAACTCGTTCACTAATCGACGAAAAACCGTTTTGCTTTCTGTGCCTTAAAGACATGGCAGAACAACATGACAAAAACCAGCGACGCGAAAATCAAGCACTTCGACGGGGACGACTTCACCTGTGTCACGTTCCAGCCTGACCTCGCCAAATTCAAGATGGATAA
Organism: Cranoglanis bouderius; assembly: GCA_023630585.1. Classification (NCBI taxonomy): domain Eukaryota; kingdom Metazoa; phylum Chordata; class Actinopteri; order Siluriformes; family Cranoglanididae; genus Cranoglanis; species Cranoglanis bouderius. The sequence goes on along the minus strand of CM042546.1, from coordinate 4,507,630 downwards.
ACTGGACAAGGATATCGTGGCCCTGCTGACGCGCAGGGCCTACGACGTAGCCGGCTCGTGCAAGGGCGTTAAAGTCATCCTCAACGGCAAGAAGCTGCCTGTAAGTCACAGCATACTGCATGAAAGACCAATCAGACTGGGCAAATTGTATTATATCATATTATACGTAGCCGTGACCTTGTATGTAAGATCAGACATCAGTGCAGCAGTACCTCATGTTCAAGGAATACATAATCATATTGTTCCTTAAACACCCGTGTACTCTGTCTGAGATTGTACCCAGTTATCTTTTTCTGACTTGTAGTAATTCATTCATGTAGCCTGTAATCTTGGCAGTCCAAATCCTGTATGCTGCTAAGAGTTATCAGCACATTATCAGCATGTGCCGTTTATCGTAGCTGTCCAGAGGCTCAGCGTCACACGAGGACATGAACACGCAGCCTGCTTCAACTATAACGCTAAGCTGTCTTAGCGTCTGGGTACATCTGATCCGAATGTAGTCAGTCCGAATGCCTTCAGCTTATTGGATTAAATGTTACAACTTTAAAGAAGAAGAACCCCTAATTATAGAATTGCATGTTTGGATAAGGGACACAACTGAAACAGATGCAGCTGGAGGCTGTGGTTTTAACATTTTTTTTAAGCAGCTGGTGGCTGAAAACCACCTTGCATGCTTTTTAAACGTTTACAGTTAACCACACTGTTTTTTTTCCTCAAACAAACATCACAAGGAGCACAAAATTCTAATAGTTAAATAAAACATAAAAACACAGTACATGCAGATGTGTATAAATTGTAGTTTTAAACAGGTGGATGTGATTTAAATAAAGTGTTATTGAATAAAAAGTATCATACAACGGCACCGTTGAGACCGATAATAAACAAATTTTAAAAAGGTGAAGAAAAAAAAAAGAGATGGTCGTCCACGCACGACAAATACCATTACAAACCATCAGCCAACCATTAAAACCATTACCATTCACATTATTGGTCTTTAATGGTATCCACTAGACATAACATGCCACCAATAGAATGCAACAAATTACCAGTAGAGACCCACAATATTAAAACCAATACAGTTCCCATTATAACCATTAAAACCATTACAAATTCTATGAGGGTTTGTATTGGGGGTTTTTTCAGCAGGGTGGTGAAGCTTTCTCTATATAAATGTTTATTTAACATTTAAGGAAGGAGTCTCCAGTGTAAGCAGTAAGTTTTCCGCCACAGGAGAGCCTTCAGTCTCTTCATAGCAGTTATAAATTAAGTGATATCAGAATCTATAGGAATATAAAAAATATTTTAAAAGTCTTCTTCTTCTTTTCCTTTCGGCTGTTCCCTTCAGGGTTCGCCACAGCGAATCATCCGCCTCCATCTAGCCCTATCCCCTGCATCCTCTTCTCTCAGACCGACTACCTTCATGTCCTCCTTCACTACATCCATAAACCTCCTCTTTGGTCTTCCTCTCGGCCTCCTGCCTGGCAGCTCTAACCTCAGCATCCTTTTACCGATATATTCACTCTCCCTCCTCTGAACATGTCCAAACCATCTCAACCTGGCCTCTCTAACTTTGTCTCCAAAACATCTCACATGTGCTGTCCCCCTGATGTACTCATTCCTGATCCTATCCGTCCTCGTCACTCCCAAAGAGAACCTCAACATCTTCAGCTCTGCTACCTCTAACTCTTCCTCCTGTCTTTTCCTCAGTGCAACTGTCTCCAAACCATACAACATCGCTGGTCTCACTACTGTCCTGTACACCTTTCCTTTCATTCTTGCTGGTACTCTTTTATCACACAACAGACCTGACACTTTTCTCCACCCGTTCCAACCTGCCTGCACACACTTCTTCACCTCTTTTCCACACTCCCCGTTGCTCTGGACTGTTGACCCTAAGTACTTAAAATCCTGCACCTTCTTTATCTCTTCTCCCTGTAACCTCACTGTTCCACTTGGATCCCTCTCATTCACACACATGTATTCTGTCTTGCTGCGACTAACCTTCATTCCTCTTCTCTCCAGAGCAAACCTCCACCTCTCTAGAGTTTCCTCCACCTGCTCCCTGCTCTCACTACAGATCACAATGTCATCCGCAAACATCATAGTCCATGGAGATTCCTGTCTGACCTCATCTGTCAGCCTGTCCATCACCACCGCAAACAAGAAGGGGCTCAGAGCCGATCCTTGATTCAGTCCCACCTTCACCGTGAACTCCTCTGTCACACCTACTGCACACCTTACCATTGTCCTACTGCTCTCATACATATCCTGCACCACTCTAACATACTTCTCTGCCACTCCAGACCTCCTCATACAATACCACAGCTCCTCTCTTGGCACCCTGTCATTCGCTTTCTCTAAATCTACAAAGACACAATGCAGCTCTTTCTGACCCTCTCTGTACCTCTCCATCAACATTCTCAAAGCAAATATTGAATCTGTAGTGCTCTTTCTTCGCATGAAACCATACTGCTGCTCACAAATGCTCACTTCTCCCCTTAGCCTTGCTTCCACTACTCTTTCCCACAACTTCATTGTATGGCTCATCAGCTTTATACCTCTGTAGTTTCCACAACTCTGCACATCTCCCTTGTTCTTAATTTTTAAAAGTATTATATGTCATTCCCTAATTAACAAAACATTATAATCGTTGACAAACTGTTGTATAAGAACCATAAAGCACTTTTGGGGATGTAAAATTATTTAAAAAAATAATAAGCTTCGGGATGGTTAAAGTGAGCTTTCCGTCAGTTCTCCATCACCACCACCGTGGCGTTGATTATTTTCTCACCCCGGCATATTTATTCCTGACTTTTGGAATTATTTATTCCTGAACATGGATTTATCTTTGCTGTACGTATCCAGAACAGATTTGCACCAATTAGCCGATGCGTTAACTGACAGTGAGTTGCAGTCGTGTTTCACAGTAAACGATCGGCTAACTGGATTTCACACATTTCACATGTTCTCCGCTTGTGTGTGCTGCTGTAGGTGAATGGCTTCCGCAGCTATGTGGATCTATATGTGAAGGATAAGCTGGACGAGACTGGTGTGGCACTGAAGGTAGTAAATGAGGCAGTGAACGAGCGCTGGGAGGTGTGTCTCACCATGAGTGAGAAGGGGTTCCAGCAGATCAGCTTTGTCAACAGCATCGCCACTACAAAGGTAGCTGGAGCACTAGGGCTGAGCAATATGACCATATAATACCGATACTTTGATGTCTCACAATACACTTACATTTTCCGAGATATCATGCATATTGTGATATCTTGTTCAGAAAAAATATTATTAAAGTTTAATAAATTCATATAATTTTTTAAATCATTTTAATCATTACAAACATTTAATGGAAGTTTTGATTTGATGTTTTTACATTTTCTTCAGTGTTCCTTTTACATTTTTGAACAAATTAAAGTATCATCAAACCTTTTTTTGTGAAGTATCATCAAACCTTTGCCAAAACCTTTGCTGGCAATTTGTTAGCAAACCGAAATATCGTGATACGTATCATGTATCCGATAATGATCAAGTATCGCGATACGATTTATTTTGTTGTACCTCTATGGAGCACTCTTCCTTGTACCTTCACGTAAGGCCTGTGGGCCAGGATTTAATTTCTGTTGATTCTTCTCACAGGGTGGAAGACACATTGATTATGTCGTGGACCAAATTGTGTCGAAACTCATCGAGGTGGTGAAGAAGAAGAATAAAGCAGGAGTCTCAGTGAAACCATTCCAGGTTTGGACATTAAATTCTAGCATGTTTATTGAGATATTTCACAATATCAGCCATATTTTGGATTATTCTTTAAATGCACATATACAACATGATGATGATGATGATGATGATGATGAAGTGAGTTGATTTATTTCAGGTCAAGAACCACATGTGGGTGTTTGTGAACGCTCTGATCGAGAACCCAACCTTCGACTCTCAGACTAAAGAGAACATGACTCTTCAGACCAAAAGCTTTGGCTCGAAATGCGCTCTCTCCGAGAAATTCATAAGAGCGGTACGGCACATTTTGATATTAAGGTTGTTTGGGCTTTCGGTACAGTTCAGCCCAGCCTCAGTCTCATCTGCTGCTAGGCACCTGCCATAGCTTGCGAGGAACTTGATAATTAGCTGTTGTGTCTAGTTTGTGAAGAACATATTGCTCTCATAGCTGGAATTGAGAGCTACCTTTGTAGCTTTTAGCATTTTAAAAAATGTGTTTTACAGTTGCAATCAAAATGATTCAACCCCCATTGCAAATCAGGTTTATTGTCAAAATTTACAGGCTTTCAGCTGTTTGCAATGAACAAATCAACCAAAAACAATTGAAATAGTTCAACACAACGAATGCTTCAAGTGGTTTCCCCAAATTCAACTGAAAATGCAACTTATAATGACTTCTCCAGTCTCAAAATTATTCAACCCCCTGAAAAGAATCCCTCACAACAGCGCAAATATGCAAAACAGGTGTTGTCTCAAGCACACTTGATGCAACTAATCAAGGGCTTCATTAGTTGCACCAGGTGTGCTTGAGCTGGAACACATGAAGTACCTGAACTGGCTAGGGGCAGAAAATACATGAAATACCTGGACGGGGCAGAAAAAGGAAGCTATCAACGGCTGCAGCCAGATTTCTGAGAAGGCAGGTTGTGAAAAACCCTCGAGTGACTGCAAAATACCTGCAGCAAGACTTGGTGGCAACAGGCACTAAGGTTTCCGTGAGCACAGTATGGCGCATACTAAACGGAGAAGGTTTCCATGCCAGAACGCCAAGACGTACAGCAATACTGACCCAAAAGCGCAAGGTAAAGTCGGCTCAAATCACATAAATAAGCCACAGAAGTTTTGGGATTCTGGTCTGTGGAGCGATGAAACAAAACTGGAACCTTTCAGCACGATGGATCAGCAGTATGTCTGGAGAAAGAAGAGTGAAGAAAGAACACTCTGTCCACAGTCAAGCATGGTGGTGGCTCGGTGATGCTCTGGGGCTGCTTTGCATCCTCTGGCACTGGAAACCTGCAGTGTGTGGAAGGCAAGATGGATTCATTGAAGTATCAGGAAATCCTAGGAGAAAACTTCATGCTGTCTGTGAGGAAGCTGAAGCTTGGGCGTCATTGAACCTTCCAACAGGACAATGATCCGAAGCATACCACAAATTCCACCAAGGCTTTGTTGCAGAAGACGTCCTGGAAGATTCTACAGGGCCATCACAGTCACCTGCCTTGAACCCCATAGAAAATCTCTGGTGGGATTTGAAGGTGGTTGCAGCATGCAAACCCAAGAATATTACTGAACTGGAGGCCATTGCTCATAAGGAATGGGCTAAGATTCCTCAGGAACGCTGCCAGAAGCTGGTGTCTGGCTGTGCATCTCGTTTGCAGCAGGTCATAACAGCAAAAGGGTGCACTACTAAGTACTAAAGATGCTTTCCATGAACGGGTTGAATAATTTTGAAACTGGAGAAGTCATTATAAGTTGCATTTTCAGTTGAATTTGGGGAAACCACTTGAAGCATTCCTTGTGTTGAACTATTTCAACTGCTTTTGTTTGATTCGTTCATTGCAAACAGCTGAAAGTCTGTAAATTTTGACAATAAACCTGATTTGCAATGGGAGTTGAATAATTTTGATTGCAACTGTTTGTTTTATTCTTTAGGTATTATTATTGTTCTTAAATACGTGACACTGAGTGTAGTGTCTGTCAGTAACTGGTCTTTTATTGCTATTCAGGCTACTAACTGTGGCATCGTGGAGAGCATTCTGAACTGGGTGAAGTTCAAGGCTCAGACACAGCTGAATAAAAAGTGCTCTTCAGTCAAGCACAGCAAGATCAAAGGCATCCCTAAACTGGATGATGCTAATGATGCTGGTGAGTTCGGACCACTTGAGTGTTTTGGAGATGAATCCTGACACATATGGCATTGTTTTTCTGAGAGCTCAGACTGTCTGTAGATGATTTAACTAAAAGCAGATAGATGTGAAGCAGTCATGTTTTCATGCTCTTTGTGAATGCACTCTGACTTCTCTTAGACATGCATTTACATATTCTGAATACCTCCAGAATACTATAAATTTCCACGTTCATCTTATTCACAGTCAAATATATTATCATGAACCAAGTTATCTGTTTGTCCTTTGACTCTTTAATACTTAAGAGGTTTAGCATTTACTTCATCCTCTTCTATAACCCTTACTAAAGCAGTCCTATGATTCCTATCCTACTGGTCCTTTGATTCCTATCCTACTTGTGAATTTTTTGACATGTGCATGATGGCTGACTCTTTCTTATGCTAAGGTGGGAAGCACTCATCTGACTGCACTCTGATTCTTACTGAGGGAGACTCAGCCAAATCGTTGGCCGTCTCCGGGCTGGGCGTAATCGGACGAGACCGCTACGGAGTTTTTCCTCTAAGAGGCAAGATCCTGAATGTGCGGGAGGCCACACACAAGCAGGTGAGCACAGATGCCGTGGTCGTTCAGTAAAGACACATGCAGAATTGAGCTCGGTTTTACTTGCAGAGCGCTTTTATCAGTAGACTTTGGGAAAAAACAGTGTAACAGAAATAAGGAAGTATATTTGGATCAGTAATGAGCAAGCAAAAGGCAACAGTGGAAAAGAAAAACTCCCTGCATCAACATGAGGAAGAAAACTAGGTCTCAAAAAGGAACTCATCCTGAGATCCTGAGACTAGTCTGTACAGGTGTAGAAGATTAAGGACAAACAGGACTAAGTGTGTAATATGAGTACAGGACCTTCTTTATGATTACAGCAGCAGTTCATAGGTACAAGTCTACAGTATCTAGGTGAAATTATCCACTGAAGCAAGAGCGAGACTGTTTTTGGGAAGTACAGACCTTTACAGTATCCATGTGGGAACAGCAGCAGAAAGTGAGAATGGAAGTTAAAAAAATACACACATTATTATGAATTATATTGCTGCACAAGTTAAATAATGCACAATCTAAATAGCATATGGATGCACGTTCTGTTTAATTGGATTGTTTCTTCTGTTTGAAGATCATGGAGAACGCAGAAATCAACAATATCATTAAGATCGTCGGCTTGCAGTATAAGAAGAGCTACGACGACGCAGAGTCGCTGAAATCTCTACGCTATGGCAAAATCATGATAATGACTGATCAGGTATGTTACGTCGTAAACAGTTCCTCCAGGAATTGGCAGATTTTGCGATCGCAGAAATGAACACAAAATCTAGCAAACTATCTAGATAATAACTAACTAGCGATATTCGGAGGAGCTTGCAATTTTTCAAAAGTACCACAGATTTTCCGCAGATTCGGGCCAAGACGCGTCATGTGACATCATCACAACACGCATTCAACCAAAGCCCTCTTCGATTCACATGCGTCGAACATGAGTACAGCTAAAAGGTCTCATTTACCGACAAACATCACCGCGAAAGACCGTGCGAAACAATTTTGTGCAATTGCAATTTCGCCAATTCAAGTAGTTTTCTGCAAAAAAAAAAAAAAAAAGCAGAAAAACTGAAGAAAAAGAGCCGCAGCAAAATCAAGCATTTTTGACCGCAACAATCACAACAAAAAAAAAAATCCTGTATGAACTGCTTAAACATGTGCTATAATCTGTTGTACCTCTGTGCTAATGCTAACAGACAAAATGTTTGCGAGCATGGAGTTCATTATGAAGATTACATTAATTTTGCTGTTTTTTTTATTAGGATCAAGACGGCTCGCACATTAAGGGCCTGCTCATCAACTTCTTCCACCATAACTGGCCGTCCCTTCTGAAGCACACGTTTCTGGAGGAGTTCATCACCCCGATTGTCAAAGTACGAACTGCCACATTCCACAACGCAAAGAAAGTGTTGCATGTCTGATCCGGATTCAGCTTTAATATTGATCGCTTTGTGTACAGGCCACTAAGAACAAACAGGAAGTTTCCTTCTACAGCATTCCAGAGTTTGACGAGTGGAAGAAGCAAACAGAAAATTACAAAACATGGCACATAAAGTACTACAAAGGTTTGTATTCATTTCACTGAATCATTTTATAAAACAAAATGTGCATGTAGATTAATCCCATGATTAATTAACGATGTTATTTAATAATGTGATGCAATAGGTTTGGGTACCAGCACGAGCAAAGAGGCAAAGGAATACTTTGCTGATATGGATAGACATCGGATTATGTTCAAGTATGGAGGCACAGAGGACGATGCTGCCATTACTTTGGTAGGTTTCAGAGGTGGGAAGTGACAAAGTGCAATTACTTTGTTACATTGACTGCGAGCTCGAATCCCGATGATGCCACAGCCATCCGTGAGACGAACCCGAGAGAGCAAAATTGGCCTTGTTCTCGGGAAAGGAGGGGTGGCATACTCTCTCTCCCCTATCAATCACAGCAACACTAGCCAATCATGGGCGTCTGTGAGCTCATGCATGCGGAAGTGAGCGGATAGCGCTTTCCTCCGAGTGTGTTACGCCACCCCCTGACGTCGCACGACGTTGCATGAGCAGCAGTTCGAAAAGATACGGTCGGCTGGCTTCAAGTGCCTCGGAGGAAGCACTTTCACCTAACAATTCTGACGTTTACTTAGTGTCAAACACTACATCACTACATTTCTGTAGAATCTTATATTTGTATAAGTCATAAGATGACATTTTAGCATCACACACCTTCAAGGAGTCATAACAAATCTACACTTTTATAAATCTGACAGCAAGAATGAGACATAATACCCATCACTGTAAACTATCTGCTGTTTATTTTTATCACGGCAGTTTGTACTGAGGCGGCTAGCTGCACCTATAAACAGAGTATTTATTTAAGAGAGTAGTTGGACTTTTATTTGAGAATTTGGATACTTTTACCACCTCTGCTAGGTTTACATCTCAAGTTTAGAATGCTTTGGTCTTTTATTTTCAGGTTAACTCTGATATTTCACATTTGGTCGAGATATTATGTAATATAACAAGTATAAGCACCAACCTCACCTAATAGGACATTATCAGTATCAGACAGTATCAGAATTGTCTTCATCAGGTTGTAATCAGAGGACAGTATAGTAATCGTGCTCTGCCTGTTTGTCCCGTCTGTAAAGGCCTTCAGCAAGAAGAAGACAGATGACAGAAAAGAGTGGCTCACTAATTTCATGGAGGACAGGAGGCAGAGGAGGATGCACGGTCTGCCTGAGGTGAGACCTACCTTTCACGTCCACCTGTCCATCACATATGCTTCAGAGAGAGATTCGGGCAAATAAATAAATAACAAGCCTGTTGAGCAAAATGTCATTCTCAAGTATGAAGACACCACTTTGAGAAGATCAAGCTATTAATATGCGGTGTTTCTATGTTGCTTGTTTATTTAATTATTTTTATTTATGAACTTGTGAAGATAGCATGTAGTTTTCTCCAGGCAGTGGGGATTGAGATGTAAAAAAAGTTTTTGCCCCTTTTAGTCTTAGCTCTTGTCGTATTCTGACACGGGCGGCCATTTTATAATGAAATGCTTTTTTTTTCTCGTGTTGCAGCAATACCTGTACGGCACCGCAACTCGGCACCTGTCCTACAACGACTTCATCAACAAAGAGCTGATTCTCTTCTCCAACTCCGACAACGAGAGATCTATTCCGTCCCTCGTCGATGGTGCGTCTCCAGTTATAATGTTACACATGACAGTTACACAGATTGAGCGTGTGTGCATGTGTGTGTGTGTGTGTGTGTGTGTGTGTGTGTGTGTGTGTGTGTGTGTGTGCGTGTGGCAGAAAGGCACTTATAGGTCTTTTGTGGCATCTAAAATTAATTTCTTTCAGATGCTTTTTTTCCATGTTGTTATTTCTATTTCTCGAGCATGGACATGAGTATAAGCAGCGCTACCTAATCACTTGTCTAAAGGCTTAAGGTGACTGAGGGTGTGTGTGTGTGTGTATATGTGTGTGTGTGCAGGTCTGAAGCCGGGCCAGAGGAAAGTCCTGTTTACTTGTGTGAAGAGGAACGATAAGCGGGAGGTGAAAGTGGCTCAGCTGGCTGGCTCAGTAGCAGAGATGTCAGCTTACCATCACGGCGAGGTGTGTGTGTGTGTGTGTGTCTGTGTGTGTGTCTTGTGAGGCTTTTTTTCTTTTTCCACTGGCCCCCAATCCAATACTAAAAGTTTTAGCTGTTTGGTGTTTGGTTCCTGCTCATTTCGTGTTCATTACATTTACCAGATCACATGACACTCAACACGTTTGTGCTGTCAAAGGGAAATTATTACTATTATTATTGTTATTATTATACAAATTATTTCTGTGGCGTAAATCCAGCTTGAACTATGCGTTCACATTAAAATCTTGTCATGCTGAAAATTTTTCATCATCACTGTAAGTGTTCTTGTTCTCTCTAAAAAATTAACTAGAATCCCAAGTACTATTGGCTCCTGTTTGGGCCACTTCTTGTATTTGAATGCGCAGTGAACAAAGGGCCTAGATAATGTTAACATTGTTAACCTAACTAGTTATAAACAGTAATACATGCATCCTGTCTTGCATTATAGCGTACACTTGTTTATAAAGCATCACCACAGAGCAGCTTAAAAGCATTAAACGAATAATGTTTTTGTCATCACTAGCAAGCTCTAATGATGACCATCGTGAACTTGGCTCAGAACTTTGTCGGCAGCAACAACATCAACATCCTGCAGCCCCTGGGTCAGTTCGGCACCCGCATCAACGGAGGCAAAGACGCGGCTAGCCCTCGTTACATTTTCACCATGCTCAGGTTTGTCAGTCTGTGGAGAGGTTCTTTACTGTGTAAGGGGCTTGGTCTAGATCATACGTTCTCAGCCTTGGGTTCTCAACCTCATGTGGGGTCATATGAGATGCAGACGGGGTTACAGAGGTTTTAAAAAAAAAACTTTTTTACCAACATTTATATAAGGAAGCTCTAAACCAATAATTCTGACTACAGAGTAATTTATAATAATAATTAAAACCTCTTTTAAGCCAGACCATTCTTAGGTTTACGCTACATTAATACGGATAGATCTGAAAACTGCATTTTCGTTTTAAGACACTCTCCGTCTACACTGGCCTTTTCAAACGTTTTCCAAGAATTGCTTGTGCACACTGAAACGTCTGAAAACACTTACGTCCCTATACTGCGCATGCATAAAAACGTACGAAGCTTCGGCCTGCTTCACTTCCGTCAGGCGTTTATTTAAAAATGCAATCTGAAGGTTGTAAGAAGTGACGTTAATCTTTATCAACATTATCAAACTGGATAGCAGACACAACAACTGCAGTACAACATCATCCACCATCTTGTTTGTTTTGAGTTGAATGGGTCATGTGACTGATCATTGTTTTTGAATAGCTCTGTTTTCTCAGTCCACACTACAACACGAAAATGGCGTTTTCAAATTTATCCACTTGGGAGAGCGTTTTCGAAAAGCTCAGTTTTCGCTGGGCAAAAACGCTGTCTCTTGAAGGCCAAAATGTAGAGAAAAAGATGCGTTTTCAAATTCATCCGGATTAATGCATGGCTTTAGCCTAGGCCATTTATTCAACTATGCCTCTCTCATTAGACTCAAATCAATAGAAATAAGCACACACTGTGGACTGTACACATCCTTACATTACTGCGCCGTAAGTTTTCAAAGTAGTATGCCTATAACTGCAGGCCTACTGAGAAATAATGGAGGGATTGTGAGAAATTGGGCCTCTTAAAATAGAGTCACTGTTAAAAAAAAAAGAGAGAACTCCTGCTCCTGATATTTCTTACACTCTCTCTGTCCCTGTGTTTCTCTCTCACTCACTAACAGTCCACTGGCCAAGCTGCTGTTCCCACCCGTGGACTCCAACCTGCTCAAGTTTCTTTACGATGACAACCAGAAGGTGGAGCCAGAGTGGTACATTCCTATAATCCCCATGGTGCTGGTGAACGGAGCAGAGGGTATCGGGACCGGCTGGGCCTGCAAGATCCCCAACTACGACCCGCGAGAGATTGTCAACAACATCAACCGCATGCTTGACCAGCAAGATCCTTTGCCTATGGTAAATACTCACTCTTCTAGTGCGACATCAGAATTGGCAGTAAAGGCAGTTAGCATCAGCGTGTTACATTGGTTTGTAATGATGATTCAGGTCTTTACACACCTTTTGTAGTGTTCTGCGCTCTTGTGTTAGATGTACTGACATTACGAGTTCCCTTTCTGTTCACTTGCCCAGCTTCCCAGCTATAAGAACTTCAAGGGAGTGATCCATGAGCTGGGCCAGAACCAGTATGTGGTCAGCGGTGAGATCTCCGTCCTTGACAAGAACACCGTCGAGATCACAGAGCTTCCGATACGCACCTGGACTCAGGTATGCTCAACCATTTGAGCAAAGTCAGTCACCATGCATTTAGGAATCTAAATGGAATAGTCAAAGCTTGTTTATCATCTAATCAGTATTTGTCTATAAAAACAAATGTTGCAGAGAAAAAAATTCATAACCTTAAAATATAACAAGTTATATGCCATAGATAGACACTTTTATACCACAGCTGTATTGAAATCTCAAATCTGATTGGTCTGAAGCTGTTGATTAATTCTCTATAATAGCAGCTCTGGCAGTAGTAGTGTCAGCTATAATTCAAATCACAGGTGTATATGAATACGTTCGTATGAATTTATGTGGACGCTCCACATAATATAAGGCTAATAATAAATGGATTAAAAAAAAAAAAAAACATTTATGGCAGGAATCTCCAGTGTCAACACTTTGTAACAGACAGTAAGTAGTCTTCAGGACAGTGCTTTGTGCTTTCCAGGATGTTTGTAAAATGACAAGCTGCAGTTTGTTTGTTTGTTTGTTTGTTTGTTTTTTAAATAAAAAAGAGAGCCTGGTGATGGACCGAGCGTTTATAGCTGCTATAATGTAAATGATAACAGGAACTAACCTGTCAGACATACATAGTAAATAGTACATTCACCGTAACTATAAACAGTTAAGATGGACGATGATTCATTCGTAATACATTTTTATTCGTTGGCAAATTGATGTGGTGTAAGAGGAATAAAACACTTTGGCACTTTGGGATGTGCTGTTATAGGAAAAACAATAAACTTAGGGGTGGTGTGATGCATTGGTCCACATCACACCAACCCAAAGTTTATTATTTTTCTACAGCAGCACATGGTTTGTTCCTTATGTTCAGCCTTTACATTATTATAAATAAAGGATGAAGAAAAAAATTAAGAATAAAGAACACCACACAAGTATAATTTATCAGTAAAGGCTAATTTTGTCATGGCCCACCTTGTACCCATGGTCCGATTTGAGGAACGATTTTCCTTCTTTATCTTTCATGCAGGCATACAAGGAGTCAGTGTTGGAGCCCATGCTACAGGGCACAGAGAAGACCCCAGCGCTCATCTCCGACTATAAGGAGTACCACACAGACACCACAGTGAAGTTTGTGGTGCGCATGACGGAGGAAAAGCTGGCCCAGGCTGAGGCAGCAGGCCTCCACAAAGTCTTCAAGCTGCAGTCTTCTCTCACCTGCAACTCAATGGTGAGACAGAGTATTCTGCACTCACGACCTTATGCCATGAATTTGTCATACCACAACCAGACAAGGATCTGTTGTTTAACGTTTGATGTTATTTTTTATAGGATCTGCAGAATCATGAGCTTTTCTATCCGTTCTTTCTGTCTTTCTTTCTGTGGGTTCTATTCATGTAGGTGCTGTTTGATCACATGGGTTGTATGAAGCGGTACGAATCTGTGAATGATATACTGAAGGAGTTCTTTGAACTGCGCTTGCACTATTACAAACTGAGGAAGGACTGGCTGGTTGGCAGTCTGGGTGCCGAGTCAGCAAAACTCTCCAATCAGGCACGGTTTGTGCTTGAGAAGATCGAAGGGAAGCTTTCAATCGGTGAGATTCTGTTGTTCAATAAAGTTTTTTTTTTTTTTATGGATTCGTTTTGCTTTAACACCTGCCACTATGTAGTGTGGTTGGTTTTGAAAGCACTGCATAGCTTTAACTTGTTTTAATTAACTTGATGACTAAAATACAACAAAATGAAAATACTTTGTACTCTACCGTCATCTTCTTATCTGCTTTTTCTGCTTCCACTGATAATGAGTGATCACGGCATCCCACGTGGATAGGGGGATGACCCGATCTCTCATTGTGGACGTCTGTGTTTGGGCTGAAGAAGCTTTTAAATAGTGTTTTATATTTAAAGGGCAGCTTTTGAAATGTTTGGCGGTTGAGAATGAAAATGGGGAAGGAAAAAATAGGAAACTGGCGTGACCAGTGATAAACAGGTTACTGTAAACACATGGAGGCTCGGTGTGTTTGTGTAAGGACACGTGCAGACATTCTGTTTGAGTAACGGCCTCCCATAAAACCACGGATCTAAGTTATAATGCTGGCTCAACATTTGCAGTGGGGTTTTATCAGTAATAGGCTTATTGTCGTGCATAAATTGGTCATAACAGTTTAACCTCCAGCCATAAATCTCCATAGTTTTATTGCTGCTAATGGAGAAGGAGATTAATAGACCCCTATCTGATTTGATTACACTTTGACTTTTCACTGTCTGTCATGCAATATTAGTGTTTCCTCTTTCAGTCATTCAGTATAAAACATTATAATTTGCTCACAGCAAGTTTGAACATTTTAACCGTATTCCAGAGAACAAGACTAAGAGGGATCTGATCCGGATGCTGGTGCAGAGGGGGTACGAGTCTGACCCAGTGGCAGCTTGGACCAAAGCTCAAGAGAAGGTAGAGGACATACTCATTAGAGAGATACACCTTAAATCAGAATTATGTTATTAACCTTAGAGGTGTCCAGGTTAGCTTGAAGACAGATTGGCATACCTGTCACTTATGAAAATTAAGACATTTCGCACATGCATTTTGTTACTAACTCACAAAATTAAAATATATCAACTCATGTTCTGAGCAACATTCTCTTCATTTAGCTACCAAATGAAACAACTCAATTTTTTGAGCAAATGACCAGTTTATCATTAATTGAATTTGTCATTCAGGTTAGCAGGTTAGCTTAGATGTTTGTTAGGCCCTAACCAGGCTGTAGGTCAGATAACTGCTACGAGCAATAGCTTTTTGGAAATAAAACGCTATATATACAGACAAAAACGTTGACAGCACTTATTTAAAAGTGGAATAATTATAAAATAAGTGTCACTTGGTTCCAGCCGATGGCTGAGGCTGTCATAACACTATTTGGACTTCAGGAGCTGGGGTAGTGTAAATATTACCGGAGTATCTCTGGGATTTTAGTCACATGTCAGTTTTATTTATTTATTTTTTTACGAACTGTGCTGGAAAATTCACGCCACATTTTACCGTACATAAGATGACCTGTAGAAATAACCTCATATAATATGAACCATGTCCGGATTGATATGTTGGTAAAAATTCCGTTATGACCACCCACTCATTCACTGGATCGTATTTTTCTGTGATCTCATCTGCTCACTCCAGGCTCTGGAGGACGAGGATCGTGACGGCAACATGAGTGACAGCTCACTGGACTCTGGCTCTTCATCAGGTCCTAACTTTAACTACATCCTCAACATGCCTCTGTGGTGCCTGACCAAGGAGAAGGTGGACGAGCTCCTCAAACAGAGAGACCTGAAGGTACATCGCGACAGAAAATACGACATCTCCAATAAATAGATTGGTTTAAAATAGCTTGAATTGAAACGGCGTTCAGTTTAAACATCTTTTAGGCAGCATGTGCAACCTTTTTGCATTTTGCATAGGAGCTAAGCATTTTTAACATTGGAGTACGCTAGTATGAGTTATCACAGAAATATCTAGAGTTTTTATTTTCACCAATAAAAACTACAGATGAGCCAATCAACTTTTGAATATAGAATGAAGGACAGTTGTGTCTGTGTTTGAACTCTCCAATATTAAGACATTCCCTGGAAGCCCCACCCCCTGCCCCCATCTCACATTAGTAAACTTTTGGTCGATGTTCTTGTCTTTACTCGATTTTTCCACTTGAAGAAGGTGCGCTCCGTTTCTGTTAGAGTAAATGGATTTAAATTCATTAATGTGAAATAAAATCTATCAATATACAGTACTGTGCAAAAGTTTTAGGCACATGAAAAGAAATGCTGTAGAGCAAAGATGCCTTTAAAATAATGAAATTAAATGTTTCTACATTTAAAAAAAAAAATATAGTAAAGAGCATTAAACAGTAGTAAATGAAACAAAGTCAATATTTGGTGTGACAAAAAAATTAAAATGAAAATAGTCTCCGGTACAATCAGTGCAGTTTTATAAGGAAATGAGCTTGGTAAGTTTTATTGAGCATCTTGCAGAACCAGCCACAGTTCTTCTGGACACTTTGACTTTCGCACTCGCTTCTTATTTTTGCAGCGAAACCCAGCAGCCTTCATTGTGTTTACTGTCTGAAAAGTGTCTCTTATGTAATATGCTGCTTTCTTTAATGACATACAAACATTTTTCTGTAACATTTAATTTTGTGCCAGAAAACTAATGTTTGGGAATCTAAAATGTTTTTTTTTGTACTGACTTGATAATGTAGACGTCATAAAATAAAAAATCTATAACAAAGTTTGTACTAAAAAAAATAGGGTGCCTAAAACCTTTGCACAGTACTGTATGTATAACGTAGCTAACGTTAGACAGGTATATAGTTAACATTAGCTAACTGTTTTATTTAACTATGGCCCCTTAAAAAATTGTCAAAAACAGTACTTTTGGTTTTTGTTTGAGAAAAAAAAAATCAGAAAATATTCAACAAAAAACATAGACCTACCATGAAATGTCACTTGTTAAGTATTTCTAGTTAGTTATCATTTCACGTTACATATGGTCAGTGTTTTAAACTGGTGATACTCGTGATATGCTCCGAAAAGCTTATTGTCTTATCCCAATAAACACAATGAACGCGTCTGTTTTTCTGAGGAAATTAATTTTCTCTATACACGTATAACGGTCTGATTCTGTGTTTGACGTGTTTGTGTAATTTCAGAAAGCAGAACTGAATGAACTGCAAAGAAAATCTCCAGATGATCTATGGAGAGGAGACCTGGCTGTGTTTATTGAAGAGCTGGATGTGAGTGTTACACAACACAGCTATTTCAGGCACTGAGTGTTCAGTCATAAATCACTAAACTCCAGAATAGTTATAAACATGAGCAGTCAGCTATTCTAGTGCTCATTATATCGAATCACAAAATACTGGCTGTAATGATTTTGCTGCAGCTTTTTTCAAAATTTCGATGCAACTTGTGGAGTATTTTTGTGCTTTTTTTGTGGGAAACTACTTGATTTGGCGAAATCGCAATTGCACGAAATGGTCTTTCACGGTGATGTTTGTTGGTAAATGAGACCTTTTAGCTGTACTCATGTCGACGCACGTGAATCGAAGAGGGCTTTGGCTAAATGCGCGTTGTGATGATGTCACAGGATGTGCCCTTTCTCCAAATCTGTGGTAATTTTGAATAATTGCAAGCTCCTCCAAGCATTGCAGAGTTTCCTTGATTTTGTGTTCATTTCTGTGATCGCAAAATCACGAAATCCTGGAGGGACTGGAATATAACTTAGTTTGCTTCACAGGGTGTGTGGTGATTGTCGATCCTACCCAGCATGGTAAAGCAGTAATGATGGCAAGTGACCCAAAGAAAGCCAACTGTCACAAGACTTTAATCTCAGTGCAAGTAGAGAGAAGTGCTAACTTTGTCATACAGTGTCAGAAATTATAATTACAATACAGGTTCATGCTAAAATGTTGTGCTACTGCTACTATGAATTCTGTGTCAGGATGAATTTTTGAGCTCATTAATATTCAAAATGATATTTTGGAATAATAAATTTATTCAGTCAGCATTGTAGTTTTCGTCACATGCTGTTAAGTAAAGCAAAAATAATTTCATGCATGCATCAGATCAGATGTTTATTTAAATACAGAGTAACCAATCGTTCCACTTTTTTTTCTGGTGGGCAAAAGTTGAATGAATTGGATAAGCTGCATATATGTGTATGTTTGTGTCTCTGTGGTTACTGAGACTAATCCCTTTTTTTAATCTCTGTATTTTTCCCTGTGTCAGCGGGTGGAGGAACAAGAGCGAGAGAACAACAGCATGGGAAAAGGAGTGAAGCTGGTCAAAGGCAAGGTGGGCAAGCCCAAAGTGAAGAAGATCCAGCTTGAAGAGACACTACCATCGCCCTTCGGCCGGCGAGTAGAACCGCAGATCACACTCGCCATGAAAGCTGACGCCTCCAGGAAGATGACCAAGAAGAAGAAGGTGAGAGAGAGAGAGTTTAACATTTATGGCATACTTTAGAGACGCATTTTTAAAAATTATATAAGTATAGTGCACTAGGTAATTTCTTCAGCACCTTTATCTTGCATATTGTATGTAACAAACATCTGTATATAATGAATTTTGTTGTGTGATTTATTTGACAAGAAAACATTTTTGTGGGTAAATAAATAAAAAATGGAAAACATTTTTAAAAATGTGGAGTATCTAATACTTTTATTTGCTTATGAAAGTGGCACAGTTGCAATACTGTGGTTTATGTGGTTAATCTTTATATATATATATATATATATATATATATATATATATATATATATATATATATATATATATAAAGTAAAGTTTGCATGTAAAAAAAAAAACCTTTAAAGGAGTTTGACAGCCCTAGTTTATTTTTATCTGAAATGTTTGGTACTGCTGATATAAATTTTTTAATTATAAAGTCAATTTGTGCATCAGTGCAGAATATTTTATTAGAGAATTGCGATGCATTAAGAAATGAGTTGCTGTTTGTGGGTGTTGTAGATGTGCTGCTGGGTGTTATGGTTGTTGACACACACCATGTGTGGGTGTGTGGGTGCTGCTGGCTGTTGCTTTGCATTCAGATTTTGTTGTTTATCTAAGAGTGTGATGTTCATCCAGCCACTGTATATGTATATTTAGTTCTTTACTAGGATTTAGTGTCCAAGCTAAAGTGTATGTATTTTCCAGGGTGATGCAGAAATGTCAGTGAAGGTGGAATTTGATGATGACGGCATAATGGATGCGAACGGTGCAGCAGGAGACAATTCAATGATCTCACCGTCTGGCCAGCCAAACCCCGGAGCCAAACTCAAAGCCCCACGTGTTAAAAAGGAGAAGAAGGAGCCTGGTAAAGAATGAAACAACACTTATTTGTGGTCATTGAAACTGTATTCCGCTTTACACACATTTATCTAAGTATTACAGCATATCCCACAGTTAAGAAAAAATAATTTATACATGACTGTTCTATATGGCATGCTTTCCAATCAGGCGCTCCTAGACAGAGGAAGACTCCAGGCGCAGTGAAGGTCACACCCAAGAAGGTGAAGAAGAGGAACCCCTGGTCGGATGATGATGACAGGTCTGACAGCGACCTGGACGAGAGCGAGCAGCCTGTTATTCCCCGAGACACGACGTCCAGGAGAGCTTCAGGTGTGTGTTCATCTTTTTCCCCATTTGCTCTTCTGTGCAGCTCTTTTTCCCTTTTTAAACTGAAAGCTGTACTGGTATGATGCAAGCTAAATGCAAGTGGAGTGCTGTGTGACTGCATATCTCCTTCCCACACAACTCTCCACCGGCTACCAGTTTCATTTAGGATTCAAAAACGGCTGCTAAAAGTGAGAAAAATGATCAATTGACCTGGAATGAAATATATCCCTCTGGTCTGGATTGAAGCGGAAAGTCCACATGCACAAACATAAGAATGTAAAGGAACCTAAATTATTCTGCATGGAAGAGTGGAACTTGTTAGGCATTACAGGAAGAGATTAGACAGATTAGGCAGAATGTTCGTTGTAAGGGTACCGATAATTTTGAAACTAGCGTTTGGTTTTGCGTATGCACACGTTTGTAAAACATTTATAAAAGTTATTTTTTTATATATAGTAATTTTGCTAATTTTCATGATGGGTGCCAATAATTCTGGAGGGCACTGTATATATTTTTAGAATGTTTAGTAAATTTATTTATTTATTATTTACAGTACATTTTAAAAAGCTCGGTTGGTTGTGAAGTACTTTTCGTATTTTTCAAATCCTGCATTATGTATTCAGAGATGCATTTATAAATAAAACATGTTCTGATTATTTTATTATTATCGTACGAAGGCGTTTTAGTTCCAGGTAAAAAATAAAAAATAAAACAAATTAAGATTACGAGAATAAAGTAGTAATATTTCGAGAATAAAGTCAAAATTACGAGAATAAAGTCGTAGCAGACTAAACTCATAATATTTTGAGAATAAAGTCAAAATTACTATATACATACATACATACATATATATATATATATATATATATATATATATATATATATATATATATATATATCGATAAATAAACGAACAAAAAGGACAAAATGTGTATTAAAAATATATTCAGTTGCACTTTGTTTTCTGTCCACTCCAGAGCAAGAAAATACATATTTTGTCATTTTTGTGTGGTTATTTCTTGAGAAATAGAAGAGCGAACCTCAAATCTGCTTTATTCTCATAATCTTAATTCAATTTTTTTTTATGTGGCATTAAAACGCCGTCGTATTATCGAAGTGTGTCTGCTTTTAGATTTGTAAAGTTACTCTCTTTTGTCTCACAGCTGCCAAAGCTAAGTACACCTTTGACTTCTCTGAGGAGGAAGAGGAGGATGCCGACGCAGACCAAGATAATGAGCCACCAGCTTCACCAGTCCACTCCTACAAAGAGAACTTCAGCACTGCACAGAATAACAATGATGAAGATGATGATGACGACGACGACGATGATGACATATTCCCTCCTAAACCAGCAATCACTTCGTATGTGCATTTTTCACGCTCATGCACCCTTTGTTCTTCACAGTTGTATTTTATCCATGAACCAACTTTCAAGAAAGTTTAAGAAAACATTTTTACTTCTTTATTTCATGTTGAGTGTGTTGACACCTTGTCTACATTCATTTAGCAAATTATTGTATTTGTAGGTCTGCCTCAGAAGCCAAGAAGAAGGAGCCAGAGAGCATATTCTCTTCATCCAAACATGCCTACTCGGAGAAGAGCAGTGACAGTGGTGCGTGTGTGTGTGTGTGTGTGTGTGTGTGTGTGTCTGTGAACAGGACCAGATTCACATCAGCATAGATATGCCATGACTCTGTATTTACCGTGTTACAGAAGTGAAGTCTGACAGTGATGACGACAGGGAAGCGGCGTTCTCATCCTACTCCAGCAGCTCAGCGTTTGAAAAACCCTCTCCTGCTAAGAAAGGTAAAATTGCAACTACTGCACTTCTCTGTTTGCACACTTCAGCCAAGACAGTTGGCAAATTTTATGTAACGGAACTGCATTTACTATACACTCACCGTTTATTAGGAACACCTGTACACCTGCACATGACATGGTTGTTGGTGCCAGATGGGCTGGTTGGAGTATTTCAGAAATCTCCCGGGATTTTCACACACACACACACACACACACACACACACACACACACACACACACACACACACACACACAGTCTCTAGAGTATACACAGAATGGTGCAAAAAAAAAAAAAAAAAAAAAAAAAACATCCAGCAAGCAGTAGTTGTGCGGGTGGAAAGGCCTTGTTGATGAGAGAGGCCAGAGGAGAATAGCCAGACTGTTTTGAGTTGACAGGAAGGCTATGGGAGCTAAAATAACCACTTTTTACAAGCGTGGTGAGCAGAAAAGCATCTCAGAACACACAACATGTCAAAGCAGATGGGCTACAACAGCAGAAGAGCACATTGGGTTCCACTCCAGTCAGTTAAAAACAGGAATGTTTTTCCTGAGACTATAAAAACGTTGAAAAACGTTGTCTGATCTTATTCCAGTCTACTAAAACTGCCTAGTTTTGCCTTAGCTTTAACTGTGAACATTAACTAAAGCTCTTGACCTGTATGTTTTTTTTATGCATTGTGCCGCTGCCACGTGATTGGCTGACTGGATAATAGCATGAATGAGCAGGCGTGTAAGTGTTCAGTGAGAGTACATGAGACCGTTATGAGACCGTTAATTTTATGTTCTGTGCATGTTATGGCACAGGCTGCATCATAGGGTTGTGATTATTCATTTAAAACAATATTTTAATTTCTATTCAAACATATTGCTTCCGTCTCTTTTCATTACAGCTAAGAAGCCTTCAGAAGTGGCACGGAAGCCACGCAAACCTCCAGCCAAACCCAAGAAACCCGACACCTCTGTGTGGGACTCGGACTCAGACACGGCAGCTAAGAAGCCCCCATCTGCTCCATCACTTAAAGGCCCAGGTAAAGGCAGGGGGAGGAAGAGGAAGCAGTCTGACTCGGAGGAAGATTACAACCCTGTGAAGAAGACTGGAAAAGCTCCGGGCAGCAGAGTGAGTGACTCGTGAAAAATAATTCTGTAGCAGTGAGGGATTTTCATTAGCTTGTAGTACTTTCCATAAAGTCATATAGTATTATTATTCAGCCATATAGTATTAATGGTCCCCTGACATTAGCATTATATCACTTAGCGATTATTTTGCTGATGGCCTCCCTGCAATAACACCTCACACCCAGCAGGGGCCCAATAATTTAGTCACTTCACTGAATCATAAAATTGTAACAAGTCTGGATTTGATCTGTCATTTGTGCACTGTTGCTGCTGCCATAGCTTTCAGTTCTCCTGGTCACTTTGTCACTTACTCATGTAACGGCTTGAGCTTTAATGAAAGAGACATCTGTGTGTTTGGGTACAGAAGCCGAAGAAGGCAGCGTCAGACGAGGACGATGATGAAGTGAACAGTAAGAGTTTCAGCCGCTTGGACACAGCCCGTGACCGATCAGGCCGAGCCAAGAAGGAGGTCAAATACTTCGCAGAGTCTGATGATGACGACGAAGATATGTTCGATTAGGCAGCTTACCAGTACTCTCTCTCTCTCTCTCTCTCTCTCTCTCTCACACACACACACACACACACACACACACATACACACTCGCTTGTTACATCTTCTGTCCTTTGTCCTGCAGACTTTTGTACATTTCTTCACTTGCCGGTTTTATTTTTCTTTATTTGTGATGTTAAATGCTTTTTACTGTGTAGCTGTTTTACAATTTTTTATTATTGTTGTTATTAATAATATTATTATTGTTGTTATACAGTTTTTTTTTTGTTTTCTTTTTCATCAAACTGTATTTGTCCTAAGCAGCTTTTAGAAATTTAGACTGCGGTGCTCCAGCACATTTTCAATGTTGAAAGTAAGAGACAGTGTACCTTTTGAGATGAACTTGGAAATAAACATGAAATGTAAAGGTGTTTGTGCTTTTTTACATTTGCTTCAGCTCTTATGGAGACCTGTGATCATTTGTGGAAATCTACTTAACCCTTTACTGCATGGTGTTGACATGGCAACAGTGAATTACTGTATCTCCAATTTTTTGACAGGCAATAATACCAAAACTACTATTTTCCAAATGTAACTGGAAAAGGGGGGCTTTAACTTTGATATAACAAAAAAAAAAAAAAAAAAAAGCCTTGTCACATCACATGGCATGGCAAAGGTCATGATCGGAGGGCTCTCAAAATTTGAGTAATTGTTATGTAACGGTCGGAGGGAGGCAGGATGCAAGCGCAGGGGAAAAGTCAGTTTATTAGGAACAGTTTCTTCAAAAGTAATGGAACACCAAAAAAAGGGGAAACAAACCATAATCCATAAAAAGATAAGGCAATAATCCAAAAGAGATCATCCACAAGGCAGTAGTTTAAAAAGAGATAATACGTGAGAATGAAACAAAACAAACTAGAAGCAAACACACAAAACTCAGAGATGGTCTAGGAGCTAGGAACTGGGAGCTATGGTCTAGGAACCATGAACTAAGGGCGAGAGAAAGCGAGAAGGTAGCAGGCGTACAGCACATGCTAGCAAGCACTCTGCTTACTCTAATCTACTTTAATACTCCGCAAGGAAGCGGAAACGGATGGAGGTTTAAATACACAAACAAGTCAGAAACAAAAGACGTTAAACACTGAACACCTGAAACTAATCATTAAACCATAAACGGCAAATCTACGAATGAGCAGGGGCGGAGACATGACACAAACCAGAGAACCAATAAGTATAAAGGAGGCGGGGACATGACGTAAACCAAAACACAAGCACATGGTGATATAAACAAAGCGAGAGTTCATGAATGCATAGTCCAGCGGGGTTTTTGTGAATGAAGCGTGGAATGCGGACGTGCTCGCGTAGCGAACGGCTCCGAGAACGAGGGAAACTCTAATTATAACAGTAATTTTATAATATGTAGGCAAAAAAATTGCAACACTTATCTAAGATAAGTTAACATTTTGTTTTTTTTTGTCATTTAAACAAGTTGATTTATTTTGAGTATTCTGTTAAATTGTAATTGTTGCCATATGGCAACAACGTGTGATAATGGAACTGTGGTATGTGCTTTCATGAATCGAAACAGGCCTACATAGCAAAAAAGACACCAGGCTTCTCTAGTGTTATATTTACATTTTTTCACATTCAACGTAAGAAAAACTGTTATAATTTCACATTATTTTAACTAATTCAAGTAATAAAAATCCAGTATTGTTTTTTTTTTTATATAAATGTAATAATTCATGCAGTAAAGGGTTAATATATCTCTATATAAGATGTGTTAATATATCTATATCTCTAACAGCAGGTTTTTATTAATTCACTCTTTCTAATACATTATCGTTTCTATAGCAACAGCTTATTCACAGGGACTCGTATGGCAGATGCTCCAATAACCGTACTGTTATTTAATTAAGAAATCTGATCATTGATATGGTGGAGCATTTATGGAAGGAGTCTCCAGTATCAGTGCTTTGTAACAGTCAGAGGTAAAGCTGTAACTTTATGTAAGGACATCAGGATGGACGGCTCTGCGGCTTTCACCCTTTTTTGTTCCACAACATGAAATGTAACTAGAAATAGATCAAAATTATGGCATGCTGTTCTTTAATTAATAAATTATATAACCATTGGCAAATTGCTGTGGTAGAGGAATGAATACTTCAGGAAGTGCTGTTATTAGAAAATCTACTTTAGAGTGACATCAGTAATCCCGCTTCACATCAGTCTGCCTCACACCACCCTGCTTTTTTTTATTTCCCTATAACAACACACCACATTGTGTTTTATTCATTACAAGAAACACAAACAGGCACAGTGTCCAAATATCTCCGCACATCTTTATTTTAAAATAAATATATTTTCATTATTTCACCAAGAGAGATCATGGTAAACAGCATATGAACATACAAAGCATTGTTAATGTACAAACAGGGCATGGATGAGCAAAAAAGAAAATGAACAAAAACCAGTAAAGATGGATGCTGCTTCTGTGGAGGTTTGACCGAGTCAGAAGCTGAACAGGTTTATTATTAAAGTCTTTCAGTCGTGCTGCTCCGATCCACGAGTCCTGCAGGGTTCATTTAGTCAAGCAAAATATTCCTATAACACGACTGGGGGGAAAAAGGCGTCCGTGACAGGTACACGTGATATTTCTTTGACTCCAAAATGGTGCGCTGCACAATAGGACGGTGTGAGAGTCAGCAGAACTTCACGGCTTCTTTTTAGGGTGGTTTTTTTCTTTAAACTTTTCCTCAGGATCATTCCATTAAAGACTCTGTTCAGTCCAGCTGCTTAGAGGAAAATGTGACCATGTCTCAACATTGTAGCTGAAAACTGTAAGTGTTAGAAATAAATTTGTTCAGAAGAGAGAGAAAAAAGAGCAGTGCAACTGAACTGCGGGACTGTGAGCATCGACTGGAGTTACGTTTTGTTTCTGTCACATAATTACACGTTCTATGAGATGATGTCACTCAGGGCTTCATGAGTGGCAACAGTACTTACAGATATTATTACTCAAGAATGAAGAAATACATAAACCTCTCTGTCTGTGCTTGGTACAGCATGTATAATACATTCAGTGTTATAACCAAAACATAATATTCAGTCGTGATGATCTGAAAGGCCACAGATATCCACAAGCTGAACAAACGTACCACCTTACCAGAACCTGGGAAACTTTCACAACATAAAATGTTGCCTTCATACTGACCAACACCACCATCATCAATAAAATCATGAATAAAACCAGTTCTTTAACCAGTTCTTTAAAGACGTAGATTTGTTTAGTTTTGCTGTTTGGAGCTGAGGCTTCTGAGGCATGAGGGAAAAAAAACATTCATGAGCTGTGAGGGAAAAACTCCACTAATGCACTTTCCCTGTGTGTG
Source organism: Cranoglanis bouderius (assembly GCA_023630585.1). Lineage (NCBI taxonomy): Eukaryota > Metazoa > Chordata > Actinopteri > Siluriformes > Cranoglanididae > Cranoglanis > Cranoglanis bouderius. Next base: position 4,481,390 of record CM042546.1, on the reverse strand, counting down.
AGAGCAAGAACGAAGAGGCATCTTGCGATTGGGTAAAAAACAACAACTGTAACACTGTTATGTAAAGTCATTTAAAACCGCTGCAAGTGAAAAATGTTTGATTCCAGTCTCTCATGGTTGAACCTGTAGGAGTGACATTTACCACCTGACCACATTTCCTAAGTTTCCAGATTCCCCAAAGGATCAGAAGCTCTGATCATAGTTCCTCTGTCTTATACATTTATATAGTTTATATAAATGTTTCAAGAGCTAGTTTTAATTAGTTTTAAGTAAATTTTAAGTGCCACTGTAATTTCAGAATCTTATCATCACGTAAGAAGTGTGTGTATAAGTGTGTTTGTGTGTGTATACAAAGTAATTTCCTTAACAGGTATTTTTTTTTTTTTTTTTACAAAGATAGCTTAACTTGAATAAAAGAGCTTTGTTTTTAAATCAGCACTGTGTTTTGTGAACTGTGCGCCATAATTGAACTGTGTTTTGGGCAAAGAACAGAGAATCATTTATTTTACTGCCAAAAACTACAACCCCAATTCCAAAAAAGTTGGGACGCTGTGTAAAATGTAAATAAAAACAGAATGCAATGATTTGCAAATCTCATAAACCCATATTTTATTCACGATAGAACATAGAAAACATATCAAATGTTTAAATTGAGCAAATTTTAAGGAAATTTTAAGGAAAAAAATAAGGTAATTTTGAATTTGATGGCCGCAACACGTCTCAAAAAAGTTGGGACGGGGGCAACAAAAGGCTGGAAAAGTAAGTGTTACTAAAAAGAAACAGCTGGAGGAACATTTTGCAACTAATTAGATTAATTGGCAACAGGTCAGTAACATGATTGGGTATAAAAAGAGTATCTTAGAGAGGCAGAGTCTTTCAGAAGTAAAGATGGGCAGAGCTTCACCAATCTGCAAAAAACTGCGTCTACAATTTGTGGAACAATTTCAAAATAATGTTCCTCAAGTAAAACTGTGAAGACTATGAATGTCTCAACATTTACAGTACATAATATCATCAAAAGATTCTGAGAATCTGGAGAAATCTCTGTGCACAACGGACAAGGGTGAAAATCAATATTGCATGCCTGTGATCTTCGGGCCCTCAGGCGGCACTGCATTAAAAACAGGCCTGATTCTCTAATGGAAATCACTGCATGGGCTCAGAAACATCTCCAGAACTCATTGTCTGTGAACACAGTTCACCGTGCCATCCACAAATGCTGGTTAAAGCTCTATCATGCAAAGAAGAAGCCATATGTGAACATGATCCAGAAATGCCGCCGTCTTCTCTGGGCCAAAGCTCATTTAAAATGGACTGAGGCAAAGTGGAAAACTGTGGAAACCATGGACGCCGCGTCCTCTAAACTAAAGAGGACTAAAGAGGACTAAAGAGGAGAGGGACCATCTGGCTTTTTGTCAGCACTCCGTTCAAAAGCCTGCATTTCTGATGGTATGGGGGTGCATTAGTGCCTATGGAAAGGGCAGCTTGCACATCTGGAAAGGCACCATCAATGCTGAAAGGTATATACAGGTTTTAGAGCAACATATGCTTCCATCCAGATTCCATCCCATCTTTATTTCTGAGAGACTCCACCTCTCTAAGATACTCTTTTTATACCCAGTCATGTTACTGACCTGTCGTCAATTAACCTAATTAGTTGCAAAATGTTCCTCCACCTGTTTCTTTTTAGTAACACTTACTTTTCCAGCCTTTTGTTGCCTCCGTCCTGACTTTTTTGTTGCGGCCATCAAATTCAAAATTACCTTATTTTTCCCTTAAAATTGTACATTTGCTCAGTTTAAACATTTGATATGTTTTCTGTGTTCTACTGTGAATAACATATGGGTTTATGAGATTTGCAAATCATTGCATTCTGTTTTTATTTACATTTTACACAGCGTCCCAAGATTTTTGGAATTGGGGTTGTACTGAAGGAGGATTTGAGATTTAGGAAATCACGCTGAATTTATCCTTTTTCGGGAGTAAATTCCACATAGACACTTTTACTGCATTTGGTTTCTTCCCAAATCCCTGATTTGATCCTGAGCTCAGGTTACTGCCTTTGTAAAGTTTTGCATGTTCTCCCTGTGCCTGTGAGGGTTTGTCTGGATACTCCAGTTTCCTCCAACCTCCCAAAAACATGCTAGTGAGTGGATTGGCTACTATACATTGCCCCTAGGTGTGAATGTGAATGCATGGTGCCCTGCGATGGACTGGTGTCCCATTCAGGCTGTATTCCTGCCTCATTCCCCGTATTCCTGGGATAGGCACCGGATTCACCACCACACTGGCTAGGATAAAGTGTTACTGAAGGTGAATGCATGAATATCAATTCAATAGGAAATACAGAGGTTAGATCAGCTTGTACTTATACTTAGGTTAGAAGCAAAAATGCTGTTCCTATGGACTTCCTCTATTACTAATGAAAGGTAATGACAGTTAGTCATTAGCTGGTTATAGAGTGAGTGCATGTGCAATGTTTTCCTGATATGAAACAAATGAAGATACAGAAACAAAACGGTTAAATACATGAATATAGAAAATATTAGACTGCCATATTGTCTTTATGCCAGGACATTCCATATAGCTGTATTTTAAAGGAATTTATATGAAGAGCCTCGTTTAAAGATGCACAGCTGAGTTTATTGTCCATTAGAGTGACTACTGAGCTGAAGGTCCCCAAAAATCCAGTTGGAAACGTCCATTCTGAGCTTGAGCTGCCCTTTATAGTGCCCTCTAATGGTCAAAGGTCATCTGTTCATCTTTAAACTTATAGCCGTGGCCAAAAGTTTTGAGAATGACACAAATAGTAATTTTTACAAAGTCTGCTGCCTCAGTTTTTATGATGGCAATTTGCATATACTCCAGAATGTTATGAAGAGTGATCAGATGAATTGCAATTAATTTCAAAGTCCCTCTTTGCCATGAAAACAAACTTAATCCCAAAAAAACATGTCCACTACATTTCAGCCCTTCCAAAAAAGGACCAGCTGCCATCAGTCAGGATGTGGCCCAGAAGTTGATTGACAGCATGCCATGGCGAATTGCAGAGGTCTTGAAAAAGAAGGGTCAACACTGCAAATATTGACTCTTTGCATAAACTTCATGTAATTGTCAATAAAAGCCATTGACACTTATGAAATGCTTGTGATTATACTTCAGTAACAGTTAGTAATATCTGACAAAAAGATCTAAAGACACTGAAGCAGTAGACTTTGTGAAAATTAATATTTGTGTCATTCTCAAAACTTTTGGCCACGGCTGTAGTGTTTCACCTCAAATGATAATATTAAGACTGTAAAAAAGCACCACAAAGTGTATCATACAGAGGTCTATTCATACGATGGTATGTACAATGCATGCCGACATGAAAAATGGCTGAGAGACATTTAGAGAGGGAGGGAGCTGAGGGCGAACTAAGAGCCTGTCATGCAGGTTTAGCAAAAATATACACCGCAGACCTGAGGAGTTTCACCTCTGTGTTAGGCATTCAGTTACACACAAATGTGCTCGCATACACACTTGAGTGCGCTGCAGGCTGTGCATTTTACATGTTCCATAGTACGAATGCTTGAATGTTTTTAAGCGCAAAGCACATTTTCATCCTCACCGTCCTTGTTTCTAGTGTTTTTGTAGTCATACGTGAAGAAAGGTGGGCTGAGTTCTTTTTTTAAAAAATGTTTACACTGGGGATAAGGTAGCATTGATGGTCCACTTGTAGTCTGCACAATAAAAGAGACATGAGGTTCTCGCTACTCTACTTTCTAAGGTTCCTCGCTCGACGAGGAAGTGGGTTCTGGAGAGGGCGACGTGGCAGACTTCAGATCGACGGAGCTGCCGTTTTCTTCCACGCTGCTCTTTTCCAAAGAGCTCTGTCCATCCTGGCCCTCGGAGTTCTCCAGCATCTCCTGGATGAGAGGAGGCATGGAACCAGGGATCTCCATCTTTAGAGAGATGACTCGCTCGGCACCTAGAGACAAATAAGCAAGGGAGGGAAAGCTACATTAACGTGTTCATTCATTCACTAAGTCATCGTTGTCCAGGTTGCTTAATGCGCTGTTACCTTTGGCGCTGATGCTGCGGAGATCCGTGATCTTCATAAGGGTCTTGGGGAACATGTGGGGCTTGCTGGGCCTGCGCTTTCTAACATAGATCTTCAGCGCTTCCAGAAGAGGCTCCTGGAGCTGGTCCACCTTGGACGGCTCCTCCAGATCCTGACGATCTGTTCAGGTGTCCACAAAGTAACAGGGCATTGACAAGTGTCAGATTAAATCCGATGGGACATTTCGGTTAACCACAAATGAATCACAAACTCTGTATACATGTGACTAGACAATTTGTTGGAATCTTAAACATCATTAGAATGTTTAGTACTTCCATGCAATCAATGACTGATGTGTTCAGCACACCAACATCATCATGTGATGATGTTGTGATGATTCCTAGTGATTCTCTGCAGACATTTATACTTTAGTTCCTGCTTGTTTTATCTTCAGTCCTGGCTCAATAAGATTCATGAAAGCTGGAAGAATTAACCAGTCAAGAACATTCAAACTTTATCCATGAAAAGCTCTGTTGCTTATCAGCACTCTTTGGCTTACTGTCTTGCTGCAAAATAAAACACCATCCACTGATCAGGTAACATGCTTCTTTATTACTTCAGCTATCTGCAGTCCGGTTAACAGTAAGAAAAAGTGTTGTGTCAGTTTTACTGGCAGCCATACATGCTAATGCAGTGAAACCTCCTCCATCATGTTTCACAGATAAAGTGGTATGTTCTGGATCATGAACAATTTTCCTTCCTTTCCATGCCTTCTTATTTTCAGTACACTGGTACACATTTATCTCTGTCCAGCCTCCAGATTCAGAGGTAAAACAGAATCTTACAGCAAATATCTTAGCATATGTTGGAGGATTCCTCCATTTTTACTGAATAAAGAGACCACATTCCCTTGGTTTCTATTAGAGGTCGACCGACTGATCGATTTTGCCACACAGATAGGCATCTCTGCAGTACCCTAGTTTCTACATTTCGTCAATAAACATAAGAACTATGGCTGTTTGACATTGCAAATGGACAACTACTCACTACTACTTACAACTTACTACTGTTTTTAAAACAAAACTGGAATACATTTGTGATTTTGTGAAGCTTTTTCATTTCATATTCAGTGGCTACATCTGGATGTTTTAAAGTTTATTTTCTTGTTGGAAACTGAGTGTCCATACAGTGGAAAAGCAGGTTGCAACTTTCACAACCCTGAAGCTTTCAGCCAGAAAGAAAAAAAAGATACAAGACATTCTGTGAGCCCTGGGCTCATCTCTGTATCACCTGTTCATAAGATTTGTACCAGAACTGTATGGGCATTTCATTTACCATCTAGCAAACTACAGTATGACCAGGCCTTTCTGTGCTTAAGGTGTACAGTTGTATTTTTTCTCCTAAAAGAGCACTGTTAAACTCTGTGATGCAAATAACAATTAAAATACTGCCAACCTACTTGTTTCCCCCAACCTACAACTAATCCCCCCTTCCAAGACTAGCATGCCTCGTGAGTTGCCTGAGGTGCTCTGTTCTGGCTCGGAGTGGAACTAACAGAAGTTTGAATGTAAGCAGAAGCTTGAAATGAAGAAAATAATATAATATAATAATGAATCAGGTTTTTCTACAGTATTATATGATTATTATTGGTCTAGAAACACTTTTAACCTTTTAAACTGCTTAATGTTTAATACCAGTCTTTGACACACCTACATCCTGGATAATGTTCTTAATCAGTTCAACAGTTTTACTCCATGAATGAACTTATTTTTCGGTCAGTCACGACTGTGGTCTTCACACATCTAAGAGGTTTTGCTTGCTCTCCAGTGTGTACTTGCTTCGTAACATATGAAAACATCGCGCTTATCAAAATCGATTGTTTAAATCTCTAATCCAACTCTCCACTCAGGTTTGAACAGATGGATTAGGAGGGATATGTATAAAAGGCTTGTTTATTGGGTATGGGTGTAGTCAGAGATGTACACTTAAGTCCAATATACTGATATGTGCAGCTGTATGAATAAGGTATTGGGGTTAGGTGTCCTTATAGCCAGTAGGTGGCAGTGTTTCAATAAAAACAGCCTCTCATCATCTCCCACTCTCTGAGGGGGCAGAAGTGCTGTTACAGACTGTGCACAACTTTTCTCTTTTCTTAACACTCTTTAGATTATGCAAGAGAGTGTAACACCCGGTGCGCTGCCGAGCTCTCAGACCTCCGAGACAAATATACAATGCTCACATAAGCATGGCTTATTCTGACACCAAACCGTGGGAATGAGAAGGCTTTGTGTGTTTGCGTGTCTGTATGTGTGTGTGTGAGTTCTGGTACTATTATAAACTCCTAATTTGCGGCAGGAGACAGAGAGACAGGCTGGAGGCTCTAATTTCCTTCGTAGAGGGCCTGGGGATGGTTTATGCAGTCTGTAAATAATTGGACAGTGATAAACACCCACAAGAACAGGAATCAGGTGAAACTCAATAATAACACACACACACACACACACACACACACACACACACACACACACACACAAACGTCTCATCATTCTAGCTCCAAATTTACCTGCTGCTCTAATGGAGCTCTCTGTTTATTGTCAGTCCTACTAAGCTAGCTTATGAGTTAACCCATAATGTGAAAAGAGAACTAGCGACACACACTGAACTTAATTGCTGTCCAGTTTGCTCTGTCATATTTTTCTGCAATTTCTGCTTAAAGTCAAGGTGGGGAAACTATTGTTATCATTGTGTTATCTCATGTTACGTATTCATGTGCATTTTTAAACAACATACTGTATAAACGCTCTGTACAAAATTTAGTCTCATCCACCAGCAGAAGCACATTATTGTACAATGTCAGTGCACACCTGGATGAATGTATCTTAGCATAACGTCGGATTATATATAAGCAAAATGATCTGCCAGTAGAATAAGACATTTAATAAAAATATCTAGAAATCTTGGAAATAATCTAATAATCTACTATAATAATGAGAAAGATAAATTTGCCTCTGTTCAAGATATTTTTTACTTCCCATTTTTTGCTGGATTATGACTCCATATTGGAATGGCCTGTGAAACACCAGAATACAAATACAAAATACTAAAACAAACTTTAGCTGAATTTGCACTCTAATCAGTGGACGAGACTTTCCTGGACGAAAAATGAGTTGCATGTGTAATTTCTGTCCTAATACTTGGTTACATCTCCCCTAGGGCTGTAGGGCATCTCAAGACCGGACTCGAGTCCAATACCAGACTTGAGTCCAGTTTTGAGACATTTTCTGAATAGACTTAGACTTGTCTTGGACTTACTTACTACTTGGATCGTCTCAGTCCTGGACACTGATCTTGGTCTCGAGCGAGAGTTTGTAAAAATAATGTTCAAAGTACGACAAGAAGTCATACCTTCTCCTAGAAACAGCCGAATCACTGGCACAGTGTACAAATGAAGCCTAGCTGAAGTAAAGGCTTGGCCTCAAAAATGATTTAATGGTTTTTGGTCTTGATGTTGACTTGGCCTCGCGTTCATTCGGACTCTATGCTGACTTGGCCTCTACCCCCTGAAAACTCGGTCTTGACTCAATCTCGGCTAGTCCTGGTCTTGGAATTGTCTTGACTACAGCTCAAGCCTCCCCGTGCTTGAATTCACCAATCCTCTCCAGTAAAGATTCCACCAGTGTCTTGATCCCCATAAGTGCTCTTTACGATTGAAGTCTGGTGATTTTTTCAGGCTAGTCAAAATTGTCCCGGTGTTCCATCATGCTCGTTGAACAATACAGATTTCCATACAGATTTGACCCTATGCCTCCTACAGTCATCATTGTGGATCTTGACAGTGTCAGTACTGTCAGTGTTCTCCTTGGAAAAGATGCCCAACCTTAAACTTTAGAGTCCGACAAACTGGTTTTATATTCGGCCAAGTGTTCAAACTACTGACTTGTATAACAGTGCCACTGTCGGTGGATGCAGCTTTGTTTTCTGGGTAGCTTATATACAGTACGTATTTAAAAAAAAACCACCATCCCCCATTCAAGAAACTTTTGTCGACCTAAAGCCCCAAAAACAAGACAAATGAAATAAGTCAGATGCTAGTTCTCCTACTAAGTGATGGGACATCGCTTAGTAAGAAGAAACTAATTTACTTTTCCTAATTTGAAACTTTAAACATTGACCATGACATTGGGGGAAAATACTGCATGCCAACATGTCAGCAGTGAAACAGGACAAATGGTAATCACACATTTGCAATGACAAAGAGAACAAACTGCTGTTTTTCATTTTATTGTATTAAATTGAGATACACATAGCAAAACTGCATCCGAATAAACTACGGCTGGTGTTTGGTTTTCAGACCTGCTGCTAATCTAAAGTCAGCGTGTCGAGATGATTTCGCAGTCATTATGTCACGTGCAAGGTGATTGTAATAGAATATTCACAACAGTCATTTATTTACAAACAAAAGATACAAAGTTTAAAGGGGAAGGTGACCTTTAACTACTCTATTGTCTAAATCATGACAATTTTTGACAATATTGGCTGATTTGTCATTGTCATTGTTTAACATCCTTACTGTTTAAAATCGTGATGTATGTTTTTAGAGCTTATTGTCCATCCTTGGTGTGATATTATGCTATGTTTTGGATTGTAAATATCAGAGAACATTCACACAGCAAAAAAAAAAAATAAAATAAAATAAAAAAATAATAAAAAAATAAAAATAAAAAATCCACAAAAAAACGACACTTTCCCTTATAGAGAACCAGAAATAGGTGCTAGTTAGCTAATTAATGATACAAACAATCTCTTTAATAATACACATCTAAGGTCTGCATGAGTACTGGCTGTATAAGGATGGATGAGATGAGTAAATACTAACCAGTACCACAGTACTAATCAATCAAGAGCATGTGTTTAGTTTAGAAAGACCATCATGTTTCTCTGTTCCTGTTTCTTCTGCCAACGTCAACCATCATATAAATGATCAGCAGATGTCTATAGTTCAATACTAAGGTATATTGCAGTGCATGTGTAGTCTGCAGTTAAATTTATCTCAGGAGCCCCATTCCATCACACACCACTGACAGCTCACTACGCCTTGTACCACAGCGGGCATGCTGACTGCTTGTATGTGTGTGTGTGTGTGTGTGTGTGTGTGTGTTTGTGTTTGTGTGTGTGCCCCACCTCCAGAGATGAGGCAGATGGCCGAGAGCAGGCCTGTCTCCGTGTCGTCCATTTCGATGGGCAGGAGCTGGTTGGCGAAGGTGAACACCAGGTCTGTGAGCGGCCCGAATCCGGCGTTGTGCATCTGTGTCCGGTTTAGCGTCAGTCCATCTGAGAAGGTCATGGTGTCCTGATCCGGTGTGTACCGTGTGCAGATACGCAGGATCTATGTCCACACAAACAGACATACATACAGAACAGACGAAATCAACTCCACACTACATGCACCATAATTATCCACTTGAAATTTTTATGCTGAATTTTTTAAAAATTGTTTCTTTCGCAGACTGGCCTGATTTTACATATAAGCAAATTGTGATTGTATCTATCACATGACCTTATTTACACTCCCACTGTACAGCTTTATAGTCACCTGATTTAACAGAACAGAAAAGCTCTCAGTCTCCTTGTGTGATGTTTTTCATTAATGGATGACTGGAATTAATAGTTAATGTTTATAGTCATTGCATTGTTTTCATCAGTGGTTATTCCTTAACAGTTCTTGAAAACTCCATGTTCTTTTGATTTTAAGGCAGTTGTGCATTAAATAAGGAATACAACATTACAGTGCATGCTGCTACAGGAAAACAATCAATGACCTGGTGGTGTGATGCGGCCTGATGTCAAGCAAATTATCCCAAAGTTGATTATGTTCCTATAACAGCACACCAAATGCATCTTTTACCACAGCAATTGGCTAATGTAATCAATGTTGTATTAATTAAAGAACGACACGCCGTCGCATTTATAGTTACGTCCAATGTTGAAAAACATCAGAGAAACAAGTCAGTTCCCAACTTACATTATAGCACCTACACTGATCAGCCATAACATTAAAACCACCTGCCTAATATTGTGTGGCTTTCCCCCCCCCGGCGCCACGACCTCTGTAGGTGTGCTGTGGTATCTGGCACTAAGACGTTACCAACAGATCCTTTAAGTCCTGTAAGTTGCGAGGTGGGGCCTCCATGGATCGGACTTGTTTGCCCAGCACATCCCACAGATGCTCGATCGGATTGAGATCTGGGGAATTTGGATACTGCATGCCAGGAACACCCCACAAGACCTGCCGTTTTGGAGATGCTCTGACCCAGTTGTCCAGCCATCACAATTTGGCCCTTGTCAAAGTCGCTCAGATCCTTACACTTGCCCATTTTTCCTGATTCCAACACATCATCTTCAAGAACTGACTGTTCACTTGCTGCCTAATATATCCCACCCCTTGACAGGTGCCACTGTAACGAGATAATCAGCGTTATTCACTTCACCTGTCAGTGGTTTTAATGTTATGGCTGATCTGTGTATATACAGTCATTCCTTCATCAGTCTCTCTCTTGTTCTCGCTCTTGAAATCAGTAAAACAAATAAGATGCAGCTTGTCATGTCAAGAAAATGCGAATCCCTCCTGCCTGAACATTTTCCTTTGTCGACAAGCATAAATTTACAGCTTTACCTCTAACTGTTGCAAAGTGCTGACACTGGAGACTCCTTCCAAAAAATACTAAATAAACATCTCCTCATAAAAAACCTATATCAACAATCCCCATATAAGTAACTATAGAATTGACAATGTGTTAGAATTAGTGCATTGATATAAACCTGTGATATAAACCAGATGGCACTACTGTCTGAGCTGCTGTTATAGAAAAGTAATCCACACCTTTTAACCAATCGGATTTGAGAATTGCATGGTATAAGTCTATGTAATTGCTAAGTACCACTGCTAAGTCGTGAAGAGAACAGGAGTGATAGTGGAATAAATGTGGTAAACAAGGAGGGATTCTTGTTTGCTGTTGACTGATAGTGTCATTTAGAAGAA
>CM042546.1:3562809-3850309 GCA_023630585.1 Cranoglanis bouderius | reverse complement strand
TTTTGTACTGACTTGATCATGTAGACGTCATAAAATAAAAAATATCTACAACAAAGTTTGTACCAAAAAAAACCCCCCCAGGGTGCCTAAAACTTTTGCACAGTACTGTATATTCAAAAATGTAAAAAACCAAAAAAAAACAAAAACGTTTTTAATTCACCAAACATTGGTGAGTCGAAATATCATAAACTGTGTTTTGTTCCCAAATCTCTGTGTTAAAACCAAAAAAAAACAAAAAAAAAACCCCAAAACAAACAAGCCCAGGTACACATTATCTTATTTATACTATATGACTAATGATGATGAAGTAAGAGCCTTGTCGCACCTTGACCTCTAAACCCCGGTCTTCACGCTGCCTATAGGAACAGGGACACTGAAACAGCTCTACCTTTATATAAGATGTGTATGATGATGCTGATAATAGCTGGGCTGTGTTGTGTATTCCTCTTCGCCAGCTATCATGAATAATATCAAAGATGTTTCATAACATGTTATATGTGGGTGGGGGGGTCGTCTGCAGAAGCCACAAGCCATGAATGTAGGACACAACTGCCATCAGCAGCCTGCCTGCCTGCCCACATCAGGATTAACCATTATCTATTCATGTGGCCCTCCACACTCTTACTACTTCCTCCCCCTGCTCAGCAAATAAAAACAGTCCTTTTGCATAAGTTTAACAATTGAAACTAAGCATCATTGAGCTAGGGGTGCAACTCAATACCATGCAATGCCAACTATCTGTTTAATACTCTAAATATTCGTACCTGTATCTGTGTTCACATTTAAACTTGAAGTGGGTGTGGCCTAATGTTTGTGGGACTGTTTTATTAAATCCTGTTTTCATAGTTATTATTTTTGTTTGTACCTAGCTTTTCTAATGAATATCGAGTTGGTTCTATTTTGTTCTTGCGTCCTGCAGGATCCCATTCGTGATGCACCCTTCCAGTCTCGCCCAGATACCCCGTGAACCCCTGTGGCACGCTTTCTAAACAAACAAACAAGCAAACAAACAAACAGAATAGTGTGCATCCTATTTGTATCTGTTTAGAACACCTATTTAACCTGAATAATGTATTCATATTCGGTTACATCCCTGCAATAAGCAGTATGTGATCCCTCAAAACTATGGTTTTGATTGTGTCTCTCGATGATGCAGCTACCAGATCAGAAAGTGAATCAGGTGACTCCCAGGTGAGATCCTCTTATGCATGACGCTAACCATGAAGGGAGGCTTGAATTAAGAGTTAAGAATAAACTTATTTCTGCATCTTTACACAAACACACCAATATACTGTATACACACACATGTAAACGTATACAAAGGCAACTCATATATCTACAGAAGACTGTAAGCAGAAATGTGCTAGTTCTCCCACTATATTAGTTGCCATTTCTGTTTGTCTTATGTGCTGTTTACAAAGATTCCTGTAGTGGAGGCTTTAGTATATTTTATAGTTATTGCTTAACATAGAGGTTGTATGTACAGTAATTGATTTCATTCATTCATTCATCTTCATTAACCTGGATATGGCAGCGGTGTATCTTGGGAATACTGGGCAAAAGACTGGAATGCACCCTAATATAAATAATATTAATATAATCTATTTCATATTCCCACTCCGTTCAGCTCAGTGACTAGTTCAAATCTTGTTACTTCATCTGAAATACTGAACCTACCAATGCATTTGTAGCTTCATTAACACTCATATAGTCTGATTAGAGCTCTCAATAAACACATTTCCTTTTACTGAATAAATCACTGGATCCAAGTCCATATCTTAGTTGCTTAACTGATCGTTTTTGAAGACTTTTGTGGCTTCATTTTAAATCCCGTCATCCAATCAGTGCCAACTGACCGTTCCTCACTTTTCTGTAAATAATATTAAAGATGTCACTGCTATGATAGAAGCCTGCTGAATGGTTGTGTTCATTTTTTCTATGGTGACAGTTTTTGTTCTGGTCCAAATGACCTATCACTGTTTGGTTTTAAAGCAGGTATGTATGCATGTATACACCAATTACAAAGATAAATCACTACATGTTGCACTGTGTCTAATTATACAGTACAGCACTTTTTAACCATCATGATTCTACAAAGTGCTTTACACTGTGTCTTATTCACACACTCACACACACCAATGGCAGCAGAGCTACCATGCAAGGCACTTGCCTGCCATCAGGAACAACTTGGGGTTTAGTGTCTTGCCCAAGGACACTTCGGTATGTGGGCCAGGAATCAAACCGTAAACCCTACTATTAGTGGACAACCCGCTCTACCACCTGAGCCACAGCCGCCCAGCAGCAGCATCCATCCATCCATCCATTTGCCTATTTCCTGGGAGCCTATCCCAGGGAACTCGGGGCACAAGGCAGGGGACACCCTGTACGGGGCGCCAACCCATTACAGGGCACAGTTGCACACACATTCACACACCGATTCATACACTATGGACAATTTGGAAATGCCAATCAATATAATATAATATAATATAATATAATATAATATAATATAATATAATATAATATAATATAATATAATATAGCATTTTAAAGTGCTTTACATACACATTAGACACATTGTTGTAAACTTAGATTAGATATTTGTGTTAAAGCATGGTTTAACACAAATTAAAAGAACCAATGTGAATTATTTAATTTATGAGAATGACAAAATAAAATAAAACCGATGACTATGAATAGGCCAAGTTAACTTTTTTTCTTCTTCTGATTCTTTGTAACACTATTCCAGAGTTTAGGGGCAATGTAAGAAAAACATTTTCCATCAACTGAGCTTCTACTAATGGTAGTCCTGCCTCAGCTCAGTGAAGTGTTTGTGATGGGTATAATATTTCAGGAGATGGGCAAGTTATGCCAGAGCTAAACCATTCATGTGATGAGTTTTTATTCATTCAAGCTTTTGTGTCTAGTACACCTAGCATTTCATTTACATTTACACATTTTTATCTCCTATTTTATATAGCGTTCCTCTTGAATTGGACCAAATTTACAAAAATAATCGTGCATCATCTGCATAGAAGTGAAAACCAACATCACATTTGCAAATTACATTAAGGAGCTGGATATAAATGAAGAATAATAGCAGACCTAAACCAGAACCTTGTAGGACAATATAGTCTACTTTTTTTAGGCTCTGAAAAAATCTCAGTTTATGCTTACAAACTGGTAACAGTCTCTCAAATAAGTTGCTTGTCCATTAAAACGTCATGGTCCAGGGTGTCAAATGCTGCATTCAATTCCCATGGGACCAAAACGGAAAAAGAGCCACAATCTGAGACTAGTTGGAGGTCTGGACGACTTTAGCCAACGCTAATTCTGTATTACAAGTCTTCCAGTCTTCTTGTTTTAGGAATGAACACAACTTCGGGTGAAAACTTTCTCCGAAATTGTAGAAAACGTGTTGGGGATCGGACAGTAATTCGAGAGGTTAGCACTGGTTTCTCGTGTACGTTATTTTAATCTTGTGTGCATCATTCTGAACTTGTGATCATGAACACACGTTAACTGAAGAACATTATCTGCAGGCATTTTTGTTTATTCCTGGTTCTATGTCTTTCTTTTCAGTTTTTGGCAAAGCAATCCCTACTTTCTAAAGTAAGACAATATGGCGCAAGCTGCAGAGCTGTAAATGACTTTCCTCTTTCAAGACAAATAAACAACAAATATTCCCATCAGAGGTTTTTTTTTTTTTTAAAAAAAAAAAAAAAACCAAAAACCAAACACTTTTAGAATATCATTCAGAGAACAAAAATAGTCAAACTGATACAGACTAATCACAGTCATCTTGTTAAGAAGAAATTATAAAGATGGGTATATGCCAGATTATGAATGGTTAAGGTTAGAGAAGAGCTCACTTTACTTATGATCTTCACTCAATTAAAAATAAATAAATAAATAAATAATAAAAACAAAATTTTTTTTTACACGAGATATGGTTATTGTGTCTCCGTTTCCCCGACTCCTTCTACTTATCACTGCCCTCACAGCAGCAACTGAAAAAAAAAAAAAAGAGTTGAATTAAGTTAATTTATATTTATTCAGTCAATGTCAATTAAGACGAATTAGAAGAATTGAAAATGAACATGAAAAACGACCGACTCTAACCTCTCTAAAAACAGGTGCCTGATCTATTCTCTGTCAGGTGCTTTATTCATGAGCATCACTTTGAATGAAGGCTATTAGTATCCTTTACTCAGTCATTCTCTCTTCCTCCGGAAGTGTGTGAAAGAGTGAGCGAGCGAGTGAGTAAGGAAGTGTGTCTCAGGCTGTGTAGGTTTGATGGTGTTAATAATAGCTTATGTGTTAACATTCCTGTCAATCACAGAGTGTATGTTTATGTGTGTGTCACAGCACAATCTCACAAACTCACCAAAGCTGGAGTCAATACGCTGCAGTTCTCATCAAAAAAAAAAAAAAAAAGGATCATCGGCTGGCAAAGACCAGCCATTTAAAAAGGCAGCTTTAATCTACAGAGTTGTTCAGAATAGGGCAATTGAAAGTGACAACAGAATATCCAGAATATGTGGGTGGATTGTACTGTTATTTTGACCATGAAGAGAGTGCAGGCATGTTGTAAAAAGCCGGGCAGTGACAGATGCTGTCGCCAGAAGCTCACTCTTTTTAACTTTCAGTCAGAAATTCAGAACTCGGTGCGTGATAATCTAATCGCTCATTTGGCCCTATATCACGAAGCAATTTAACATTTCTAGTCGATCTCCAATATACTGTCTATACAGTGTATTCACATAATCTGTGTGCCAATGCATAGGGCAAGAGTGATTTATATCAAATATAAAAACTTGTGCAAAGCACAAGTACAGTGATCCGTCATCCTGAACACATCTTTGGTAAGCATTCTGCTATTCCCAGAAGGGATTTCCAATATCACATCCCTGCTGGTCCAGTTCACACAGTGAGAGAGAGAGAGAGAGAGAGAGAGAGAGAGAGAGAGAGAGAGACAGAAAGAAAGATATAAACTGAAATGATAGACATCTCATTATGCTTTTATGTGCTGCTAAGTGCCGTGGGTCTGCTGGCTGGTCACATGGTATGAGCCAGAGAACTTCAATGATTTAGCGAGCCATTGTCCCTTAGGCAGTTTACGTTCCCCAACGTTAATTAATTTCTCCCTCGTCACTTCCCTGCAGCCAGCTCGTCTGTTCTGTTCAAGGTAGCGACTAATGTGCCCCTTTCAGATTTCTCCTTTTTTTTTTGAGAGAGAGAGAGACCTTGTCTCTCGCTCGGGGAAGACAAGAGCAGTGTGTGATAAAAGATGAAAAGTATAACCTCTGTCCTGATGATACAGGAGCAGTTGTTTTTTTTCCCTCCATAATTTAAAGGCTACGCTGATCACTGCGTTGTACACCTCTGATGTCCTGCTGTTTTCACACCTGTCAATCTTCCAGTGTGAGGTGGGTAATAATCGGCTTTCCTCGGGGAGATAAGAGCATTAGACACGCACGGCAGTGAAAGGTCACGCTAACCTACAGCAGGCAGTCTATGCACGCCGTTTGCTCTGACAGTCAATGAAAGAGTAGAAGAGTTAAAAAAATATAGATGAATGGTCATGGCCTAGCTCTTGCTCCCTCTCTCTCTCTCTCTCTCTCTCTCTCTGTCTCTCACACACACACACACACACACACACACACACACACACACACACACACACACACACACACACACACACACACACACATATTCTGTGGTCTCCTTCTTCCGCTCTCTTTCTAAATTGAGTTGGTTAATTTGAAACCCTGTATGTCATGCATGTGAGAGAGAATCGAGTCAAAGGGAACTGGCACGGGACAGGGAGCAAGTCTACTAAACACCCCCACAGAGGAAAGTTACAGAAAGCCTAAGGAATTATTACTTCATCAGCCATCATGCTTGTTTTATTTAATCTCAGATCTCAACACATGTATTGAAATAATAGTCTCATTATGGTCTCAGTTCTAGCTCACCCATTGGTCAGGACCATTCTCAGATGATTAACCAGCAAAACAAGTAAATGACAGTGAAATGAGCCAATCATGTTTTTAGTGGGTGGGGTCATTGTGTGGGAAAACATGTCACCCATGGTGTCTGGGCAGCCAAAGATTGTCACTGACTAGGGTGTCCCAAAAGTCTCCATACCTAGTGGAAATTTTAGCAAAATATCTTCAGAAATTTTTCATAGTCATAGTTTTCATAGTAGTCATTGTTTATAATGATATATATATATATATATATATAGGACTGTGTAAAAGTTTTAGGCACCCTATTTTTAGTACAAACTAAACTTTTATTTTATGACTTCTACATTATCATGTCAGTTCAAAAAATGTTTGTACGTCATTAAAGAAAGCAGCATATTATGGAAGAGACACTTTTCAGACAAAAAACACAATGAAGGCTGCTGGGTTTTGCTGCAAAAATAAGAAGCGAGTGCGAAAGTCAAAGTCTCCAGAAGAACTGTGGCTGGTTCTGCAAGATGCTCAATAAAACTTACCAGATCATTTCCTTATAAAACTGCACTAATTGTACCGGAGACTACTATTTTTATTTTAATTTTAATTTTTTTGTCACACGAAATGTTGACTTTGTTTCATTTACTACTGTTCACTGATCTTGTGTTTTATTTTAATGTAGAAACATTTAATTTCATTATTTTGAAGGAATCTTTGCATGTGCCTAAAACTTTTGCACAGTACTGTATAACTTTCTTTTTCAGATAGCCTTTGAGAACGCCTTTGACGAAAGAAGAACGTATTGAAATCACTCTCATGGCTGGATCAGGAAGCTGTCGCAAGGTTGCGATGGACTTTAACAGGAAACATGGCGAGCACATCACACACTGCTGCCAAACTTATTAACAAATTCAAAAAGACTGGAAGTGTTGCGGAAAAAAAACGAGAAGTTTTGACTTAAGCTCATTTTCACTACAGAAACAACATAAAAAAATTGTTTTGTTCACTGAGCATGATAACTATCATGTAGAAGTATGGCACATACATTTCTGTGTTTCTTGCCATGGGTTAGTAACAGAGGCGATTACTTCACCACTACACAGAAAGCCCCGGCTTCCCCTAACATTTCATTAAAATGTGGCAATGATATGAAGAAATGTGACTATAATTTTCATCAATCTTTGTGAAATTCAAAATTTTAGTGAATAAAATGCTCAAATATCCCACTGCAATCAACACAGCACCTATAGAAAACCAGTGAAGCATGGCTTCTGTGGGTTCTATGGCAGGTTTAAGTACAATGTGTTTTAATGGGAGGAAAGAATAACACTAATTAGACAACAGGCTTTTAATACGTCATTTTGAGTCCCGCCTGGACGCTGTGTGTCTCTGGAGGTGAATGGGAGCGTGAGCGGGTGGGTTTTTCCATAGGAAAAAAACATCTTAATGTTTATTGTCTGCTTGTCCCACTCAGATGCACGGCTGAATAATTAGAAGATCTCTCAAAGGGCCTGAAACTCGTAACTAACTGCCAATCACTGAAACGGTAATGAACATTACAACCAACATCTCAAACATATTGGTGTCATTTAGAATCACAGTAACTGTATCCATAACAGTTTTACACAAATACAGGTGTCCCAAAAGCCTTAATACATAGGGGACTATGTTTGCCAGCACCACGTCGGTTGTGCCTTCGTCAGTGGATGTTCGTGGACATCCACTTCTCGGTTGGTCCGCAACACTTCCAGGCTTTTTGAATTTGTTAATAAGTTTGGTGTTAACGCTCTCACACTCTCTCATACTGGTCACTGGAAGTTCAACATGGCACCGCATGGCAAAGAACTCTCTGAGGATCTGAAAAAAAGAATTGTTGCTCTACATAAAGATGGCCTAGGCTATAAGAAGATTGCCAACACCCTGAAACTGAGCTGCAGCATGGTGGCCAAGACCATACAGCGGTTTAACAGGACAGGTCCCACTCAGAACAGGCCTCGCCATGGTCGACCAAAGAAGTTGAGTGCACGTGCTCAGCATCATATCCAGAGGTTGGCTTTGCAGAACAGATGTATGAGTGCTGCCAGCATTGCTGCAGAGGTTGAAGGGGTGGGGGGTCAGCCTGTCAGTGCTCAGACCATATGCCGCACACTGCATCAAATTGGTCTGCATGGCTGTCATCCCAGAAGGAAGCCTCTTCTAAAGATGATGCACAAGAAAGCCCGAAAACAGTTTGCTGAAGACAAGCAGAATAAGGACATGGATTACTGGAACCATGTCCTGTGGTCTGATGAGACCAAGATAAACTTATTTGGTTCAGATGGTGTCAAGTGTGTGTGGCGGCAACCAGGTGAGGAGTACAAACACAAGTGTGTCTTGCCTACAGTCAAGCATGGTGGTGGGAGTATCATGGTCTGGGGCTGCATGAGTGCTGCCGGCACTGGGGAGCTACAGTTCATTGAGGGAACCATGAATGCCAGCATGTACTGTGACGCACTGAAGCAGAGCATGATCCCCTCCCTTCAGAAACTGGGCTGCAGGGCAGTATTCCAACATGATAACGACCCCAAACACACCTCCAAGATGACCATGTCTTGGTGATGGACTGGCCAAGCATGTCTCCAGACCTAAACCCTATTGAGCATCTGTGGGGCATCCTCAAACGGAAGGTGGAGGAGCGCAAGGTCTCTAACATCCACCAGCTCTGTGATGTCGTCATGGAGGAGTGGAAGAGGACTCCAGTGGCAACCTGTGAAGCTCTGGTGAACTCCATGCCCAACAGGGTTAAGGCAGTGCTGGAAAATAATGGTGGCCACACATAATATTGACACTTTGGGCCCAATTTGGACATTTTTACTTAGAGGTGTACTCACTTTTGTTGCCAGCGGTTTAGACATTAATGGCTGTGTGTTGAGTTATTTTGAGGGGACAGCAAATTTACACTGTTATACAAGCTGTACACTCACTACTTTACATTGTAGCAAAGTGTCATTTCGTCAGTGTGGTCCCATGAAACGATATAATAAAATATTTACAAAAATGTGAGGGGTGTACTCACTTTTGTGAGATACTGTATATATATATATATATATATATACAGTATCTCACAAAAGTATATATATATATAAAATGAAATGAAATTTTCCGTAATTTAAATAAATAATTACCATAAAGAGCAGTAAAGAGCAGTAAACAGTAGTAAATTAAAAATATAAAAACACACACAAAATAAGACTAAATAGCAAATAGTTTATGTTACATCTATGCTCAGTAGCAGGTAGCACTTTCAAAGTTTGAAAGAGATTTAAAAGAGATTTGAAGATTTGAATTTTAAAAGCTAGAGAATTCTTAACTTTGAAATATATTACTCTAAAAACATATAGAGAATTATTTTAGACATATAAAATAAACTAATAAAATTATAAACACATTTTAGAATTTTCTATATTTCTGCATAAATATAGTCCTAAAAGTAGACAAAGAGAAACCTATTAAACAAATAAGACAATAGCAATAGCAGTAACCGCAACTAAACGTGTCCGGTAACTGTTGATCAGTCCTGCACATCGGCTTGGAGGAATTTTAGCCCATTCCTCAGTACAGAACAGCTTCAACTTTGGGATGTCGTTGGGTTTCCTCACATGAACTGCTTACTTCAGGTCCTTCCACAATATTTCTATTGGATTAAGGTCAGGACATTAACTTTATTCTTCTTTAACCATTCTTTGGTAAAAACCATTTAAACCATTTTTGCTTATGGTCATTGCCTTGCTGCATGACCCACTTTCTCTTGAGATTCGGTTTTCGGATGTCCTGACATTTTCCTGTAGAATTTGCAGGTATACTTCAGAATTCATTGTTCCATCAATGATGGCAAGTCATCCTGCCCAGATGCGGCAAAACAGGCCCAAACCATGATACTACCACCACCATGTTTCACAGATGGGATAAGGTTCTTAAGTTGAAATGCAGTGTTTTCCTTTCTCCAAACATAACGCTTCTCATTTAAACCAAAAAGTTCTATTTTGGACTCATTTGCCTTCTTTGAAATGAAAAGTTTTTTTTAGAGATTCACATTTTGAATTTTTTTTTTTTTTTTTACAATCAAGCATCAAGCATATATTTTTTCAGAAATTCAGATTAAATTATTTTAGATTCAGATAATTCAGATATTTTAAAACAACAACAACAACAACAACAACAACAAAAACTTCATTACAGTAGCCTGCTGTGCACTGATTAACTACAGTAGATATCGGTTCATTGTGATTTTTATGTATGACTACAAATTGAAATAAAGCTGATGTGCTGTTTTGATTATGGCTATAAACTGCACAAAACAGCAGTAGTATTGTATTTTGTATATTGATTAACAAGGGAGCGTAAAGTGGCACAGATCCAATATCTGCTCTAAAATGGTGTTTAATCTTTACAGGTTTTCCTCTGTGGTTGGCTTCATCAACTGACTGGGATTGATTTTTTCTTATATAATACATTGACTTGTTTCCATTAGTGGCTGTTCATATACGGTTGTTCACACCCAATGTCCTCTTTTTATTTTAAAGAGTTTGTATTGTGCTTTATTATTACTAAGAATGAATATTCATTCATTCATCTTCAGTAACCACGTTATCATGGTGAGGGTCTCAGTGAATCCAGAACTTTTTCTGGGCGTGAGGCAGGAATACATGCCAGTCCATTGCACTCATTCTAGGGACAATTTAGCATAACCAGTCCATCTTACCAGCATGTTTCTGGAAGGTGGAAGGAAACTGGAAGTGGAGGAAACCCATGAAAAAGAATATGCAAAATCCCACACAGACAGTAACCCAGGCTCAGGATTGAACCAGGGACCCTGGAGCTGTGAGTTGCAACGCTACCTACTGTGCCATCACGCCATCAGGCTTTCTCTACTTTAGAGCTAGTCTATCCATGACAACAAGATTATGATTGTGCTCCTCGCTTTACTTTGTTTAAGCACCTGGAAACATCAGTTGCTCAAGTTAGCTGGAATACAGGACCTTACAGTAAATAATCTCCACAAGTGATCTCTCTCTCTCTCTCTCTCTCTCTCTGTTGCACACACCAACTCTCTGGTATTATGTAGCCACTTAGTGTGCATGTGTGTAAGCAGATGATTGAACATCTGTGTGTATGTATGTAAACATACGTTCACATGCCATCTCCTTAACATTACCAGAATGTCTTGTCATGTGTATAGAAAAGTGTGTGTGTGTGTGTGTGTGTGGGCATGCTTTCATTATTATGAGCCAAAATGTTTCTTTTTGGTTACTGAAGTTAACTGTATGGTTAGATACATAGCCTTGGTTAGCTGCAGTAATAATTAATGGAAGGTCCTCACAAGGTTAGTAAGACAAATGCGTGTGTGTCCAGTTTGTGCAAGTGTATGCAACGATTTAGAACAGAGTAGTCCGTAGATGTGTAAGCTCATGCTGAGGAGCAGAGCATCCGCAGTATTTATTACTATTAGATCTATGCAGGTGTGAATAATCATACCTACGCATCCACGTTTGAAAGAAGACCTTAACCAGCTGTTCATTCCAAATCTTAGAGCTGTTGTTCTCTTTGATAGGCACACCCTGACAAATCCTGAATAATCAATTATTGATTAGTAGATCTGAAAGTTTGATGCTCTGCCTAGAGGCAGGATTAACCTGCGATGTGTGTTTCTCTGCTACAAACCACATCATCACACTGCTACATGCTGTGAAGCTCCTGGTTCCTACAGTGGCTCTGTACTCTGGGACTTTTTCAGATTATCACGGCTTTGCAGCAAATCTTCCAAACTTTTTTTTTTCCCCCCTTTTGGCTAATGTAGGGTTTATAGTTTTGTAGAGTTGTGATAATAATCTGGTAGTCACTACACTCAAAACAACACACACTACAATCCTACAATCCTAGAATCCTACAAATATCTCCACAATCAGCCGCTTGTATTTATATCCTACGTCCTAAACCCCCCCCCCCGCTTTGTTTCCTTTATGGTGATGTGCTGTCTGACCTTTCCGGGGTTACAGTAACCGTTGTCATACTCACACTGGCCTTTAGATACAGGTGTCTGTCTCTCACTCTTTCTTTATCTCCGTCACACTACAGAGGTGAGTCCTCTACTGATTTATTTATGATGTGACTTTTAATATTATTCACTTTGACATATCACTGAATGCATCACAAATCATCCTCCAGGCTGTTTATGTGTGAGTGTGCATCTGCCTATGTTAGACAGTATTAGAGTTCAACTGCATTCTTCCTCATCACACAAACAAGCTATATATTATCATAATTAGGACTGATTACAAGGTCCACAAATATAAGAAACAGTAGATACCACATTAGTTGCTCCTACTAGCTACAGTGACACATCAACATGTCCACCATATTAAAAATGTTCAGATAGTTTTTTTTGTTATAAAATTTGACTTGTTACATTATACTTTTTTTTTTTGCATATTACAAAGAATGTAAGTATACTGTACATGCATTCTCAATTAATTATTAGAAACTAGCAATAAAGTAGTGTGACAAGTTTTTATAATTTAAAGACCTGCCATTTTTAGCTCGTGTTTTACCACATTTTATACATTTGAAATCTAATACACTACATTCAAAGTAATAGTCATTATAGTCTAATAATAATAAATCAGAGAAGAGATCCCAGAACAGTTCACGCACATAACAGAAAAATCAGAAATGAAAAGCTTGCGAGTGAGAATTCAATAAAATCACAGTCGGTTTCAAAGTAAGAAAAAAAAAAAAAAAAAGAATAAAAAAAAGGGAAAGAAGTCATATGGAGATATTCCAACAAAGTCACTTATGTCATATGACACAGTGTTTGCAATAAAATAAATATCACTCTCATACAACAATAATTTGCTATAACCTTCTCACTGAGTCAGCACATGTTCAGGAAGACAAGGAATCCTGGTGGTTATTCAGGTTTCATAGAACCACATGTACATGTATAACCAGCATCCTAGGAACCCCTAAAAACACCTGGATAATATATACCAAAAATGTCATGAGGAACAGGACTCCTCAGAGCGTGTCCTATGACTGCTGAATGTTAACCTTGTAGAATCTGGAGAAGGTGCATGGTGACTCCCAGGAAGCAGCAGGACATAATTACTGGAGCAGCACACCTATAAATAAGGAGACATGCCTCGTAGAGTGGCAAGACACAGTAGAGGTTGGTCTAGGCCAAGGTGATGCCTTTACCTACCCAGTGGAGCAGTCTCAGCTTAGACAAGTGAGTTCCCCAGTGTCTTACTCCACAGCCAACGAACAGTTGGTCTGAGGATTGGATGGCTGCGGTAAGGTCAAAATAACACTGTAGGGCACAGCAAGGAACTCTCTCCAGACTCACACTCATTGAAGACGAAGTTGGGTAATATGGCCTTGGGCAGAAATCCTGGATTTAGCCACAAGGCCACCCCAGAGTCATCCAACCAAAGTATGCAAGACATATAAGACTAATGTGCTGGGGGCTCTTGCTTTCAGAAGTGTTTACAGGTCTGCTGTTGGTGACAGATGATCTGATCAATTGGAACAGCAGATCTGTTCAGGGAGGAAGCCACCAGGTTGCTCTGATAACTAGTGAAAACAGCAATGGGAACCAAGGTCTTGTTAGTCATCGTGGGGCCACAAGTAGGATCCTATGGTTTAGTTGTTGACATCAGTACAGCATGGGAGGAATCAGTGTCAGTGGTACAGTAGGAAAGGTGGGCAACATCAATTAAATTTGACCTGTGGCCAGATTCTCTGGAGCAAATACTGTTGGGTCATTTCACCTAAAATTTTGCTGCAGTATGCTGTTTTTCAGTATTAACTCCTCATCCGTTACAGCTACAATCTCGATCCTTGCTGTTTTTCTGACACTTGGTCTAATAGCACTCATTTTTAGTCTAATAGTGAGAGCAGTGTTTTGTGCTGTTCACATGGTGTACATATTGACTCTGTGGTCCTTTTGGGGCGGTTGTGGCTCAGGTGGTAGAGCGGGTTGTCCACTAATCGTAGGGTTGGTGGTTTGACTCCTGGCCCACATGCCTCCACATGCTGAAGTGTCCTTTGGTGAGACACTGAACCCCAAGTTGCTCCCAATGGCAGGCTAGCACCTTGTGTGTGTGAATGAGAAACAGTGTAAAGTGCTTTGTAGAACTGCTAAGGTTAAAAGGCACTATATAAATGGGGACCATTTGCTCTAATAATATGCATTCATACAGCACACAAGTCTACAATGCAAAAGTGTGTTGCCTATATGTACATTTCTTGATGTATGTACATAATTCTACATAATTTTAATGTAATTGGAAAAATTGGTTTCGAGAATGAATTGGTTCCTGATATAAAGCGCTTGTGGGCTGCCATTTGATGATCCCGGGTGTATAACAAGTACTGAGGCATGGGCTGCCACAGTCTGCACTATTTTGACTTGGCATTGTCAAAGACCTGTACCTCTGCGTGCAGAAGCTACTCTTCCAGATTTATAAGCCATCTAAATAGTGTATCTACCACACCACTGTACAGCCTCGGCAGATGAGTTGCCTTTAGCAATGCTTGAGGCCTAAGGAGATTCTGTAGATGGAGAGAGATGCTTGACCTTATGATGGTTGATATAGCTAACTGTCACAACATTGTCTGAGTGGACCAGCATGTAGTGAACTTCTGAGAACTCCCAAGAAGAACTTTACAGGCAGATGGACTACCTTCAGTTCGGCCTTACATCCTTGAGTGGATGTGTTCCAGATGGCCAGCTCATAGGTGTGGGCACACAGGAGCCAGTTGTCCAAATATGGCAGTATCATGATGCCAATGACCATCAGGAGAGACAAGGCCACTGCATACTTAAAAATACATCTTTAAAATACCTCTGATGAAACGGAGAGGCCAAAGGGCGGGACTTGAATTGGAATGACTGCCCTTAGAAGGTAGACCTTAAGAAGTGTCTGTGTTCTGGGACGATGGGAACATGAAAATAAGTGTGCATTGTGCAACCCTGCTTAAATTTAATGCAAGGCAGGCAGACTCCCTGTAGGCACTAGAAAATAGAACCAGGATGTGGAGTGCTTTGGTGGACAGAACACTGGGATGCTACAGCATGCATGATTTACGCATACAAATGTTGCACAGTATAGTAGCCTTTTTGGAGAAAATCATGGTCAACACTCGTGTGTAAAATTCAATTCAGCTCAAACTGGAAAATTACTGTATGTTCTAATATGAGAATTGTCAATCATTAATCTTACAGGACTCAATTATTTTCACTCTAATTTTGTTTTGATTGTCACTAAAGTGGAGGGGAAAACTGCTTTGTAATTTTAGAAGAAGAAAAACCCCACAATAGGTTATTTACTGTTTTTGTTGTTATATAAAGACCGAGTACAACATTTAGACTCACCACGTGACAAAACTGAATGTTTGGTGTGTCAAATTGATACCTCTGAACATTCAAGGTCTTTCTCTCATCACTGGGACAAAGAAAAAGAAAAAAAAATATTCTTGCATTGCTTTCTATTTCCAAGAGTACAGTATGCATTCATGTTCTGGTAGTGTGTTTATAATGTATTGGGAATAACATTTACAGTGATTCAAACTGAAGCACTAACAAAAGTATGGTTCTAAATCCACTGAACCTAAAGTACCATAATTCCATAGAGCGCTTGAAAAAATAAAAGTCAGATTTCTATGTAATGTAAACGACGTGATGAAGATAGCAGATAAGACAGGATTTTGTAAAGCATGTAAAATTAAATGTTCAACACTCCATTTTGACTTTCTTCTGATTAATTTATGGATGACTGGGCAAGAGTTCATGGTGGTTCCTACAGTGAGAAGGTGGGAAACTGGGAACGGATCCTCGCTGGCGAGCTGCCTCCAGCACTGCACCCATGGCTGCTGCCATTTGTTTCTCAAAGGTCTTCCAAATACTATATCATATCAGTACTGGGGTGCAGAATGTTGCTGAGCTGCTCTATGGGGGACCTCCATATTAAATTCTACTTACGGGTCTGCATGAGTATTTTGAAGGATTAAGCTCAGATAAAGGCATATGTGAGAAAGGAATAACGTACATCTGTGTGCCTTTGCATTCCAAACAATCATGGGTCATCAGATAAATCAGATACTTGACTGTCAGCATGCTTAATTAGTGTGTTGATGGAAAGCTGTCTGATTTAGTTTGCATAGGTTTGTGTGTGCGTGTACGTAACCAACCACATGTACGCAGGAGAGTGTGAGGGAGCTGCGGCGTTGCCTGAATACTGCGCTGTGATTTGTGTGAAGGGTGTATGATGTGAAGTGTGAATGTGTGATTCTGTGTGAGAGAAAGCGAGGGAAAGCGAGAGATACAACCTGTGTGGGTGGCTAGGTGCCTTTCTGTTGTCATGTTTAATTGAGTAAGTGTATGTAGTGACTCTTCGTGTGCCAGTGAATGTGTATGTGCGCACAAGTTTGTAATTAGACGCATTTATGTGGGGAGAGGTATATTAAAAGTAGTGTTGACCCCTAACCACCCAATCTTCAATATGGCGAATTCATTCCACTGTGTTTTCAGGGTTCAAGGCTGTTTTATGCAGGGGATTTTTTTTTTTTTTTTTTGGACAATTAAAAATAAATAAATCCAAAAATGCCTCGTCAGATTTATTACGAGATTCTACAGAACACAAAAATAAAAATAAATAAAATAGCTTTTATGATGTATAGGTCAACTATTTCATTTTAAAATCTGATGTGTTTAAACCTTTGGTCTGGTTTACTGGACAGGTGTGAACACAGCAAACACACTCCAGTGTGGACTGAAGCAATCAATCCAATATCACCTTCAAGAAGGATCTTAGGTCTGATTGCGGTGAGAACCCAGTTTAACCCAGGT
This sequence comes from Cranoglanis bouderius, assembly GCA_023630585.1. Lineage (NCBI taxonomy): Eukaryota > Metazoa > Chordata > Actinopteri > Siluriformes > Cranoglanididae > Cranoglanis > Cranoglanis bouderius. The sequence goes on along the minus strand of CM042546.1, from coordinate 3,833,461 downwards.
CCATCAACTGCATGCAGAGGTAAACAGAGCAAACACAGAACAAAACGGGACCGAAACACTGAGAAAGCAAACCGTTTAAACTTGCATAGCAACCAGGAAATTACACACTGAAAAGGCAAACCTCACAAAGAATCCTCAAGCTGATTAAGTAGATCCTGTGACTGAGGAAAAACAAGAAACAGGTGTGTTAGAAATCAGGTGAGTGTGAGCGTTGTAATATCCGGTGTCAGGGATTGTAAGAGGATGTGGATGCAAGTGCAGATTTTGATTTATTGTAAGTGAAAACGCACGAAACACAAAGAGCAAGAAACTAAACGAGGACAGCGAAGCAGGGCAACAACATGAACATGACCTGAAGAAGGTACAAAGATATCGACAGCAGAAAACCAAAGACACAGAGGGCTGTGCAAAACATGAATAAATACTATATTTAATAATATTTATACTAGCATTTAAGTATAAATACTTAAATACTAGTGCTAATTAATATAACCACGAATGAGGTGCAAAGCAGTCATGCGATGTGAGTGACGTGATCAGGTGGTGTGCAGTGGCTGATGGGAGCGGTACATCCCATCCGTGCTGGATTCGGATCAGTGGCTCCTGGATCAGCAGTGAATCCGGATGTGATATTTTCCATAGCTGGCTCTAAGAACAGAAAAAAGGAAGTGCTGGATACAGTTAGAAAATGCTATTTTATATTTTTATTTATATTATTATTATTATTATTATTATTATTATTATTAATGATTTATTTATTACTTAGAGCCTGAGCCATGGGCTCAGTTGATTTCCATGATTTTTCTGAATGCTTGCGAAAGACTAATGAATGAAAAGACTTTATTTCAAGCACATTTCCATTTGTGTACCCTTCATACAGGCCACAAATGTTTTCCTTTTTCTGGTCTGCTTGAACCTCGCAGAAAACAAAGCAAACTTATCAGTTATCATTCTGAATGAGAAACAGACTATTATGTGAAGAAGTGCCAGTAAAATGAAAAAATCAAAGAAACAACAAATTAAAATGTAACACTTGCTTGGTCTGTTTGCATAGCATTTCTCTGGAGTCTGCAAGATTAATTCAATTCAGTTTTATTCGTATAGCGCTTTTAACAATGGTCATTGTCCCAAAGCAGCTTAACAGAAATATATAAACTCAGGATATAGATTTTAAATGTATGAATTTATCCCCAATGAGCGAGCCAGAGGCGACGGTGGCGAGGAAAAACTCCCTGAGAGGATATGAGGAAGAAACCTTGAGACGAACCAGACTCAAAAGGGAACCCGGGTGACACCGGATAGTGCGATTATAAATAAATAAAACCCTTCTATAAATGTGCTAATACTACATGGTCAAATAGTGCAGTTGTGTAACCAGGAAAATTCATTAGTTTTTACATGAGGACTGTTTTGTTGAACTTCTCCACTGTTCACTGATGGAGACCTGAGTGCAAAACTGTTTGTGGTCAGTTGTAGTCGTAGCCATCACAGCATAACAGTTCATATGAATTGAGGTCCGAAGCCATCTTTATGGTTTTTAGATTAGTCTACACATGGCTCAAAAGAGACCATATTTTATACCTAACTCGTGTCACTAATCATGACTGACCACCAATCAACTACTATATTAGACCACAGAACATATTATTTGGAATATAAATCAAACAACTTTCATTCTAATTCACCGTATAGTGGATAGCATGACCCTGATGCTTTAATGAAGATCTTTCGAACACACTTAGCACTGTCTGAAACTATATACGGCTGTAAAATAAAGAAAGAAAGAAAGAAAGAAAGAAAGAAAGAAAGAAAGAAAGAAAGAAAGAAAAGAAAATTACTGATTTATATTCTCACTATCCGGTGTCACCCAAATGAGGATGGGTTCCCTTTTGAGTCTGGTTCCTCTCAAGGTTTCTTGCTCATGTCGTCTCAGGGCATTTTACCATGCCACCCTCGCTTCTGGCTCGCTCTCTAGGGAAAATCTAAATCTATATCTATATCCAGATATCTGTAAAGCTGCTTTGTGACAATGTCTATTGTTAAAGGTGCTATAATAATAATAATTGAATTGAACTGAACAGTTGGACAACAGCTGGTCTTGTTGCTGGTGACAGAAACATTCCTAATGTAATAGTTCTTACAGAAGTATTCTTACTTTCAGGCCAGAAATATGGATTACTTTTTAATTTAATCAAATTCACAGAATATGTAGGTGGTAGTGGTATTGGGTCATCTAATTGTGTATACAGAAAGGACAAAAAAAAATCCTCCTGAGGTGCGGGAAAGCTGTATGTCGAACAGGGGAGCTATTTTTTAAGACACCAATTAAGTTTTGATTTCAAGCATGCAGAGAGGAAAAGAGCAAGAGAGGAAGAGAGGAAGCTAATCCTTAATGTTATTCAAGTGTAAAGACTGTGTTAAAATGCTTAAAGTTATGGATGTTTGTGAGTTTTTTTGTTTGTTTGTTTGTTTGTTTTATTCTTTGCTTCCTCATTCCTTCATTTTCCTTCCAAGCCTTTTTACTGAACTTCGTGTTTGAAGCCAGGAAGTGTTTTATTTCGGGAGTGTCCACCACAGCTCTCAGTGAGGTGCTACCCCTGACTGTCTTCTGGACTTAATTGTGTATCGCAGTTGTCTTCTTACATGTGTGAAATTAAAAAAAAAAAAAAAAGAGCGAAAGAAAGCGATTAGGAGAGGCTCATGTATGATATGCACATTTAATAAGCCCTATTAAATCAAGTGGCAGCTCCTCACCAGGCGAAGAAAAAAAAAAAAAAAAAAGAAAGTTGGTTGCTGTTTAATAGTTTCACCGCAAGCTTATATAAGCCTTTTAATTCTGCTGTGCTCCTGTGCTGGTTTCTTCTAGGCAGTGCCGGGAGAGAACTCTCCTTTGCTCTGCCGAGAGGCACGCAACAGCAATTATTGGCTCTCTGGAGTCTTAATTAGCTAGCCGCGTCGACCTAGAGATGCAGGCGATGGAGGACCATGCACGCCTCGGTCAACAGCCAAACAAAAATAGATAAAGAAAAGAGTATGGGTCCAATTAATGGCCAACTTCAAATGAGCAGTGAGAGTGCCAGACATGTAGGACATGGATGCCACTTTCTCTCTCTCTCTCTCTCTCTCTCTCTCTCTCTCTTAATGCATCCATGGAACAATGAGTGAAATCCATGTGGTTATTCCCCACATACATGCAGTGGTAATGACATGATATCCTGAGTTGAACAGAAGATATAATCACCTATTTACAGTTTTTGTCAGTATTGCCAGTGTCTTCACATGTGTCAGAGAAAGTGTAATAGGGAAAACTAGCTGGTGGTGGGAATAGGCAATGACTAAATATTGAGGAAATGGAAACTTTTATTTATTTATTTTTTTTAACATAGGGTGGTATGACTGGACAGGAGGTGGTGTTGCTGCCTCACAGCTCCAGAGTCCAGGGTTTGATCCTGGGCTCACGTTATTGTCCGTGTGGAGTCTCTTATGTCCTCCCTTTGTCCAGGTGGATTTCCTCCAGGTTCTCCAGTTTCCTCCTACTTTGTAAAAATATTAGGTAGATTGGATACTAAACTGCCCCTAGGTGTGTCAGCATATGATGCCCCGCAATGGACAGTCCCATTCAATGTGTGTTCCTGCTTTGAGCACAGGATAGGCTCCAAATCCCACACCGCCCTGACCAGACTATCCTGTACTCATCCTACGACTCTTATTCACAGTACGCTCACACTATTTCTTTTTTTTTTATAACACTTTCAGTACTTTTAGTTTGCTTTTTCTCTATATGACTGTAATGTGATGTATACGCCCACTGTCCAGCATCACCCAGAACACAATGGTTCTCTTTTAGTATGGTTCCTCTCAAGAGTTTTTCCTTCCTGGAGTATTTATTAAGGATCTAAATCTACATCTGGATTTCTGTAAAACTGCCAAATTCTAGGAAAGATGATCCGGCAACTTTCTTCACGATATGGCCAAAAGTTCGTGGACACCTGACCGCAACACGTCCTATTCCAGATTTATTCTCCCTTTGCTTTTATAATAACCTCCACTCTTCTGGGAAGGCTTTCCACTAGATTTTGGAGCGCGGCTTTGGGGATTTGTGTTCATTCAGCCACAAAAGCATTAGTGAGATCAGGCAGTGATGTTAGGTGAGGAGGTCTGGGGAGCAGTCGTTGTTGCAGCTCATCCCAAAGGTGTTCGGTGGGGTTGAGATTACGGCTCTATGCAGGACACTCGAGTTCTTCCACTCCAAACTTGGCAAATCATGCCTTCATAGAGCTCGCTTTGTGCACAGGGGCATTGTCATGCTGGAACAGGTTTGGGCCTTGTAGTTTTCGTGAAGGGAAATTGTAAAGCTACAGCATACAAAGACATTCTAAACAGTTGCGTGCTTCTGAATTTGTGGCAACAGTTTGGGGAAGAACCACATATGGATGTGATGGTTAGGTGTCCACAAACCTTTGGCCATATACTGTTGTGTATATCTTGACTAGGGGTGCAATGCAAGGCCACAGTCTGTATTTGTTTAGTGCTACAAACATCCATATCTGTAACTGTATTTGGATTTCAACTGGAAGTAGGCATAAACTAAACAGGAAGATTTTTCAAATTGATTAAATATGAACCTTCTATTACGCTCCTGGCAACACTAAAAGACCTCAATATTAAACCACCTAATAATATTTTATCAGATTTACTTCAGTACTTCAGTTGGCTTTGTTACAATCTCAAATTGGGGGGTACAGAGCTTAGTGTTTAGCACGTTTGTCTCACACCTCCGAGGTTGAGGTTTCAATTCCTGCCTCCGCCCTGTGCGCGTAGAGTTTGTATGTTCTCCCCATACTTCGGGGGTTTCCTCCTGGTACTCCGGTTTCCTCCCCCAGTCCAAAGACATTGTGGGCTGATTGGCATTTCTAAAAATGTCCGTATTGTGTAAATGGGTGTGTGATTGTGTGCGTGTCCTGCGACGGGTTGGCACCTCGTCCAGGGTGTCCCCCACCTTGTTCCCTGGAACAGGCTCCCCGTGACCCTGTGTAGGATAAGCAGGACAGAAAATGGATGGATGGACAATATCAGAATAGTTTGGTGGACAGAATCTACTGCGAAGCTGCTGCTAGTCGCTAGTCAAAATAACATCCTTTAAGTGGCATTTTATTTAATGTCCATGTGATTTCCCAGTAAGATTTTATTAAACAGTGATGTAAAACGGAAACTAGAACTATGGTTTGATGTTGAAGCTCAAGAAGTGCAGAGTTTAGGTCAGGCTACTGAAGCAAACCAATGACAAAAAAAACAAAAAAACAACAACCCTAAAACAAAACAAAGCAACACAACAACAACACAGAATAGTCACTTCCTTTTCGTATCTGTATTTGTATTCATTTAGAGCACATTAACAGTTTGTTCCGCTTAATGTTTTTATATTCAGTTACATCCCTAATCTAGACCTAGTACAGTTCTCTACAGTGATCTGAGGAGAATTAAAAGAAATCACAAACTAGACCCAGCTAAACAGTAGCTTTGCAATGCATCAATATATGATATGTTTTATTCAGAATGAAATGTTTTTTAAAAATTTTTTAATGTATCTTGTCAACATTACATACAGTGGTGCAGCAGAGAGCCTAACATGTGAAAGAGGAAATGCACCAGAAAGGTTAATCTGGCGGTGTTTAAGGCAGTGATGATCCTAACCGTGTAACAGATGCTATCAGCATTCTTTTCTACCACATTGATAGGCGTGCTTCTAATGACACTGATGTTCCATCAAACTCCTAGAAGTCGTGCTAATGATAAAGAGAGGAATGGTGCTAATGAGGTCGAGCGATGGCAAGAGACACCAGGTGATGATGAGTGTGTGATGGCGCTGACTCCTGTCTCTGCCTTAGGCAGGCTTATCAGATTAGCATTAGCATACAGGCTGTGCCGCAGCTTCTCGTTAGCACTGATATGATCGAGAGAAGCGCTGGACTTTGTCTGCTGTGGGTTGTAGATATGTGTTAACATTAGTGCATGACTCCTTTAGTTTAACGTGTATGCACGTTTTGCATATATGTTAATAGTTTGCCCTTCACGCGCTAGACCTTGATGGCCGACGCTAACAGTGTGGGTGTGTTTCTTAGTTTGCGTAGTGCGCATGTGTTTATTAGTGTGTGTATGCGCTGGGCACGTTGCCAGGTTCTAAGTGACAGCCACCCTCCCTCATTGGCGCATCTCTGTCTCAAAGACTAATGGCACACAGAGAATCAATTACCACCCCATGCTGGTGCCATGCCAGAGTGAAGGGGACCTAAATACATTAACCTCTACCATCCCAGCCTGGAGTATACATCCCACACAAATACGCAGATATGCAGGATTAAGGAGACCGTGCTGTGTTACACAGAGGAGGACTGGACACTCTCACATGCACACTCATTCCCTGTCAGCGGCAATGTCCTTGTCCTTCTTCGTTCCGCCAGAGCTCCGTCATCAAGCCCTGTGGGACACCGCTCGCTGAATAGGGCATTCCTGACGTTCCATAGACACCACAGCCGCACCCCTTCATTAGAGAGGGGGAGAAAGAACCCCATGGGGTTTGGAACAGAATATGAGTGGAAGTGTAGGCTGGTAAGGTGGAGTGGAGGATGCTGAGGAGGTGTGTCACTGCAGGAAGCTAGGGGATTGATATGTATGTGTGAGTGTGTTTGTGAGTCTGTTTGTGTCTGCATGTGTGACAATATATGAAAGTATGTGTCTGTGTGTATGTGTGAAAGAAAAAAAATCACAATAAAGGATTCCATTGTGGAACTTCAGATGGCTTTGCCTTTGTTCATGTATAAAGCTTTTGAGTTTCAAAGGCACACACATACACGCACACACACACACACACACACACACACACACACGCGCGCGCGCACCAAATTCTTAAAGCAATGGAGCGATGGGATTCAGAATGGAGGGCAAGCAATATTTCATTCCCTCTCTCCTTCAATCTTAAATGCTCTTTTCAAATTATCCATCAAACAGATGAGAATTTCCCGTCTTCATCCACTTTGCACTGCCTGCGGAAAGAGAGATAGTGAAAATGAGAAAGAGATTGGGAAAGAGAAAGAAATGGCTAGGAACACAGTAGATATTCAGTCAGTGGTACTCTGGGTCTTTCCTATATTGTGAAATGAAGCCTTGAATATCTATGAATACTTTTCACCTTTGCTCATTAGTACACGCTATGCCTGCAGCAAAATTAATTTGACGACACATTTACAGTTGACTTAAGTGACATAAAGGCTAGAGTAGGGATGTGACTGAATACCAATCCATTATTCTGATTGAAAAGCGTTCTAAACAGATACAAATAGGAGTTTGTATTCGTTTGTGTTTCAAAAAGTTTGCCAGAAAGGTTCATGGGCCATGTGGTTGAGACTACTGGTGCGCACTGGGACTGGGATCACGGGTTACTCAACAAAGAAAGTCGTGCGAGCGGGAGGTTATTACTTTCATGTGGGCACGAGCGAGCAGTCAGATACGAAGTGAGTCACCGTGTGATGCATTTACAGCATCCTTAGTGACTGCCTGGTCAAGGTCGAGATGGTTTCAATTAGGCTGCTAGTTTGTTTATATTTCAGGAAATAGAAGGAACTAAATTCTCTAGAAAACATCGCAAGCAGGTACAAACAAAAATAATAACTGTGAGTGAGATTTAAAAAAAAAAAAAAAAAAAAACATTTTCCCGTACATCACTAGCTGAGGCCAATTATGAACTTGAGTGTTGCAGCTGAGGTTGAGGAACTGTCAGAGCCAGAATTTACAGACCATGCTGACATTGCTGTTTTTCTTCTAGTGCTTTCCGTGGGCATAATGGTGAGGTTCTTATTTAATTAAAACAAAACAAACAAAAAAAAAAACAATGAAACTAACAAAAAAACAAAAACAAAACACCATCAACTTTCACGCTGGGCCACGCCTACTTCTGGGTTAAATCCGAATACAGATATGGATATTTGGAGCAATAAACAGATACACAGATGCAGATACAGATATGGCATTACATTATACCCGTAGGCTACAGGTGTAGGTGATAGTAGGGACTGTAGTACTGAGAAATATTTCAGCAAATTTCAGTTTTGTGTTCTTGCTATCCATTGACGCAGGAAGAATGCTCTCTGGGGCTTAAAAATAAGCAGGAAGGCGAGGCAAGCCGTTCTCACTTTCCAAGTACGGGAAAGCTAAATAGATTTTATCCACAAATATTTTCATTTCCTCAAAACCACTAGTATATCCAGCCAAGGGGAAAATAATTAAGGATTGAAATTTAGCAGACTAAATTGCTGTACAGAGGATTACTTGGAGGAAACTATTCAAAATAGTTTTGCTATGCATGTTCTGAAAAGAAAATAGTATTGGTAGCGATTTTTTCTTACAGCAAAATATAAGTCTCCTTTTGTTTGAGTACAAAATTTGAATTGTGGGCGATGTTTATTCAAGACGTGACAGTTCACATCTATTAAGCCAACAGCGTACTGTATGTGTTAAGTGCAGTATGTTTTTACAGTACGCTTTTTTATTTCCTTCCCTAGTTTCACTGCTCTTCACAGAGGTCTAATCCTGGTCCAGCAGCACTATGTTTTTAACAGGTGTCTCGGTTTAATCCTGTCCTGGAACGGCGCCATTTGTGGATCAGCGACTTCATGACGCTGTGTAAATGTGTAAACAAGGAAACGGATGTGTTCATGCAGGTATTGTGATTGCCAGCAGGCTTGCTGTTGATGTGTGTGACACATGCAATAATCACCTCGGCGCAGGAGGTTTGGGGCCAGCAGTTTCGGGAACTGATGGCCGTTTCCACAAATTAGCAGTCCTGCGGCTGTGGCTGTAGGAGAAAATTTCTTCTGTGGTGCTACGCAAGATTCCAGTGGTGCGAGCCCATCCATTTGCTCATCACCGGGGTCAGCTGCAGCAGTCTGAGTAGAAATGTTCATAAACACACACGCACGTGTACAGTGCACTCTCATATACACGCACACGCACACACACGCACACGCATACACATACATGCACACATGCACATTCATCCAAAATAAAAGAATAAGGAGAACAGTCCAGTCCCTTTATACACTCTTCTTTACCATAATGACAGATTGCTTGGTGTAAGAATTGTAACCACAGAAGATTTTAGTTGGTCAAGTAGACTCCTTAAGGACACACAGTGGATAGACAACGCCTGCTCCCTTGAGACCGCACACACTCCGAGCGAATCCAGATAAGCCTTCTCACTGAGAATCATTCAACACATGCAACTGTTGGAACGGATGAGTGTTTGTTCATTAGCGAGTAGAAGCTTCCTGCACATGCCTGTGCTTGCAACAGTAAGAGCAGCATCACGTCCTGATCAAGCTGCCCAACTTTGTGAAAGTATGTTCACTATGCAGATTGTGGTTCTTGTTATGCAGGAGTCTTTGACTCTACTTGTGTGTGTGGCACCGTACGAAGACTAATCATTAAGTTTGCTTTATGTTGGTGTGTGTGGGTTTGTGTGTGTGGTTGGACCTCACCCTGGGGGACAGGCAGCATACTGGCAGCGTACATCCATCATAAAGTTGGAGAATTTTAATATGCATGATGTGTGTGTGTGTGTGTGTTTGTACTCAGACTTCAATAAGTTTATGTGTGAGCGTGTTTTTTTTTTTTTTTTGTTTGTGTGTGTGTGTGTGTGTGTGTGTGTGTGTGTGTGTGTGTGCGCGCGTTGGAGCGTGCTGTAGAACCCCACCCTGGGGACAACACAGCGGCATCTCGTTTCACATGAAAAGCAAGAGACTTACAGGGAAGTTGTGTGTGTGAGTGTGTGTATCTATATGTGTGTGTGTATGTGTGTGTGTGTTCTTTTTTCCTTCTTCCCTCTTGCCTCTACCCCAACAACCCCTCCAAATAAATAAGAATTTTTGATTACAGTAACAAGCCCATAAATTATGCAGGTGCGCAGACGATGAAGAGCGCTTGAAAGACGGCCCCCTTTAACCTTTTCTTCCCGGCACTGGAGGAAAAGACTGTTGACTGGGGTGCATTCCCACCCTCAGAAAAGACTCAGAAGGGCCACGATGAGAAACACACAGAGATGGAGACAGAGGAAGAAAGAGGTTGGGTGAAGAGCACGTTGCAAAATCCCAGGATTGCGTGTGTATTATCTCACCATGTCTTTTTTGATGATATGATTATGACAACTTAATACCAAAAACGCAACCAGATTTAGACAACTATGATTGGAAGCAGACACATAATGGGGCATGTATTTATTAACTGGTGCGCCAGTGATTGAAATGCGAAAAGACACGAGGAGCATTGTAGCTGTAGGAAAACGGTCCAGTCGGAAAGATCACCCCAGGACAACGAGAATGGCGGAATCAGGAGACCTGCCTGCTAATGCATGTCTGTGGAGCACAATACTTAAGTGTGTTGCATTCCGCTTTCCCTGCTCATAAGCATACACACATACACACACCCGCATGCTCACACTAGACACTTCAGGCAATTTGGCGCCTCCTCAAATCCCATTCCCCAGTACAAAGAGGCATTGTAGTTAGTATCGTTAATGAGCTCAATATGCCCTCCTCAGGAATGTGTGAAAATAGGGGCCCAAGCAGTATGTGTGTGTATGTGTGTCCTCATTCCCACACTCTTAAAGGAACTGCACACACACCCCCCACCTCAACCCACCCAGACACAAATCATGACTGGCATACAGATGCATACAGGAAGAAATGGGGGGCTGAGAGTGGCACAGAATGGCATAGCAGCAGGCATTCTGGCATCGGCCCAGAGCGTCTAACGGTCCCTACTCATGAAGACACACAAAGACAGATGGTCTTGAAGGGTAGGGCCACCTCAGTGGAGTCTGTAAGTTGATCTGCTTGAGTTCCTACTGAAGAAGATGGATAAAAGAAAGAAAGACAGAGCACGTCAAGGCACGGCCTTCCACATTGCACTCATATACTGTATACATATCTCACCCCACCGTTCAGTTTTGTTTACAGGTGAACACCTTCTTTGTTTAATTTGCATGTTAAGTAAAAACAAGACAAGGCATGCTATCATAGCAAAACAGTCCCTCCAGGATCTTGCGATCACAGAAATGAATGCAGAACCAAGCAAACTCCGCAATATTCGGAGGAGGACCTTACAATTTTTCAAAATGACCGCAGATTTTCCGCAGATTTGGGCCAAGGCGCGTCGTGTGACATCATCACAAGGCGCACACAGCCGAAGCAATCTTCGATTCACGTGCACTGAACATGAGTACGGCTAAAAGGTCTCATTTACCAACAAACATCACTGAGAAAGACCGTGCAAAACAATTTCGTGCGATTGTAATGTTGCTGACTCAAATGGTTTTCCACGAAAGCTCCACAAGTTGCATCGCAAATGTTGGAAAAAGCCGCAGCGCAATCGAGCATTTTTGGCTGCGAAAAACCTCCACGAGACAAATTCTGTACGGACTGGCAAAATAATTAACAATATAGTGTTCGATTATATTTCTATAACAGTAGGTTCTGAAATGTTTTATTCCTCTTATACATCTGCAATATGACAAAGATTACATTGTGTAGCTGCAGTTTTGTCTCTTTACAGTTACATTTATTGTTGTGAAACGTCCATAAAGTAACTATAAACCGTTCTCTCTCTCTCTCTCTCTCTCTCTCTCTCTCTCTCTCTCTCTCTCTCTCTCTTTCTCTCTCTCTCAGTTCGTAAAACAAAAAAAAACAAAAAAAGGAGCTTCTCATGTTACCAAGAAACCACAAAGCTTAAAGTCCTCTCTCCTGAAGACTTTCTCCATGGCAGAATACTTAAAGGAACAGCTTTACTTCAAATAGCTGATGCAGAGACTCTTTCCATAAATGCTAAATAAACCTCTCCTTAAAGAAAGTTGAATTATAGTTTATCATATCATTTTCACCTGTTAAATAACAAAATAGGATAAAGTGTTTATTGTTAGACTTTAATTATGTCCCAAAGTCCCTTTTTAAAAATTATTTATATAGTTATTTGTTACTATAGAAACAATAACGTACTAGGATACTGGATAGAGCTGTGCTCTTATATATACTGTATATCAAGAACTCAGCAGTGTTGTGTGTTGTGGTATAAGACAATATAAAAAAAAAAATAATCTAGAAGTCTTGTGATGCTCATGAACATGTGCGCATACAAACCTTATATTTGATTTCCATAGCTATAAGCACAAATTCAAGATGGTAACATAATGCTATGTTATACACTCAAGTCACAGTTTAGTCTGTCGAAACTGCTGGAGACGAAAGTCCCCCAGGAGCAATGAGGAACCAGTCTGAACTTTCACTGTCGCTCTTCCTCTCCTTCCCCGCAGGCCTGTTCACCTCAATCCACCCCAAACACCTGCCACAGAGAGAGAGAGAGAGAGAGAGAGAGAGAGAGAGAGAGATGACAGTGGGTGTTTTCTTCACCTCCACACATCTGCAGAATGCAAAGATTGCTCGATACAATGGGCCAGCTCCAGCGTCTGCATGATTGTATGTGGTCCTAAAGACACACACTTTTTTTTCTCTTATTATTTATACATATAAACTAGTATCACAAAACAGGCCACAGAGGGAGCTAGCAATCAATCCATGCCTTGTCTCCTCCACCCATCTGAACGAACCATTTACCACAAGTTCAAGTTTCTTTTACAGTTTCCCTCCATTCTCACGCATGTGGCTTCTTCATCCTCCTCCTTCTCCTCCCTGATCCTTAAATAGGCTCTGGGTTATGAAAGAATTTCACTGTTAAAAGAGAATATCTAAAAGCCAAAGCCGTTCAGTTTCCGTTTTGCTTTGGGTTTGATTTTTTACGAGACATCGCTGGTTCTCCCTTTTATGTTTGCTGCAACTTTCCCTCCTCTCTCTTCTCTTTCCCAGCTCTTTCTGTTTTTCGGCGGACTTGTCCAACCATTAAACCGTTTCATCTGTTTAGCCAATTGATGTTGGTTAATTTAGCATAAAACGAGGCAGCGACGGTGAAGGCAGTAGATGGGGCCCTGATGTTAGTGGCCCGCGCTCTTCAATCATCACACACTGCCTCAGTGGGAGATGGGGGATTTCGACGCACACAATACGACAGGTTTTGACACAAAGTCAGGGCTGAAGTACTGGGTGAAAGAGATAGCGCTGTATAATTACAGGGTGGAGGTTTGTGTGTGTGGATCGTGTTGGTGCAGGTCACTATCAGTGGTATTTAAGTGCATTTATTGCGTTATACCCATTCAAGCATGTAATATGGCTCAGGATTCGCATGCTTATCAACAGTGCTTGGTGCTAGTGGTAGAAATGACTTAGATGACGCAGACTTATTTACATGGTCGAATTTGTACTTACAAGTAGTATCAATAATAATGTATCCAAGGGCATGAAGATTAAACTATAGCAATATGTATCAGCAAACACACACAGTACATACACGAACTGAACTGGTATAAATGGGCATGGCTAAGCCCTCCCCCTGTCTTTAAACATTATAAAGACTTCAGTGTAAAGTTTCATTCATGTCAAATGTCTTAAAGTAGTTATTTTGCCTTATTTTGTCAAAGAAAGTGCAACAGCACCACCAATGGTGGCAAGAAAAATACACAGAATGGTAAGAAGTGAGGCTGGGGCTGATTTCTTTCTAGCCTAGACTGTAGATTAAGCTTCTTTTGGGCTAATATGCTTTGATGACACATCCATATATATCCTTATGTGAAATACAGTCATGGGTGTAATGAATGTGAACAAGGTGGATTATTTATCCGTTATTTATCCTCCTTTTTTTTTTCTTCCAAAATGTCTCGGAGGAGAATGTAAAAGTAGACAAACAAATCCAATTACACAAAAGAACAAATTACACAAAAGGACAGATGACAAAACCGTATGTGTTTGAATGAAAGAGTTATGGCTTTTCTTTCTTTTCTGTATTCTGTATAGTAGGGCATTACAGATTTTAAACGCTTCTTAAAAAAATTGAATTCATGAATGCAGCTGCCTATCTGCCTTTAAGAGTGTGTCTAATAATTTATCCCACATCACTGTGATATAATGCATCGCTCAAGCCTAATAGTTTCACTGTCAAGCACTTGACATATTAGATTTTATCCCTTCCATCTAATTCCATCACTGGTAATGCATGTTATCAAATGAAAACCACCTTATACATCAGGTAAATGGGCCAGGGCAGAGCTAAAGCACAAAAAGAGGAAGGTTTGTGAGGGGCATAGAAGTTTTTGTGACAGAAATAATCACACTTTCTCAGATAAATATAATCACTCGCTCATTTTGTGAGTCTAATTTGACCACATTTTACCCTGCAAGAGTTGGTCATACCTCAGTACTTTAACCCTTGTGTTTGTTTTTTTCTGTTTACACATTACTAAACAATTAATATCTTTGTATTATATTTATGTGCCTTCTACTTCTATGTTGTTTTGATCCCCTGTGTGGCAGCCTAGGAAAACCCATCAGATGTTGCTCTGACTGAAAATATTTATGGAAACGTAAATATATTTTGCAAAATGGTGTCTATTTACATTACATAGCCAAAAGTATGTGGACACCTGACCATCTGGGCCTTCCCCAAACTGTTACCACAAAGTTTAAAGCGCATAATTGTCTAGAACGTCTTTGTATGCTGTAGCGTTACAATTTCCATTACGAACGTTACACGCTAACCTCTGTGTGTAAACAATAAAATGATGTTAAAAAGTGATGTTTGAGCTGCTAATTATTAAAATCGTTTCAGTCCCTCTGTCCTGGTAAATTGCAGTGCGAACAACGACGTGCATTTTTAGAGGTAAAGCAAAACATACTGTAATGTTACACAAGAAATCTTTCAAGATTAAGGCAAAGAATTTAGGTTAAATGAAGTGTCACTAACCTTTGCGTATTCTGCAAATAGGATGTGTCCGAAGGTGTTTAATAAGGTTGCTGGTGTTCCCCTTTTGGCTTGAAATCTCTGTAGGCGTTCACGGCAGATGGGTTTCCCTCATCGATAGGCTTCCCGGTCTGATCAGGCAAGATCCTAAAATAATTCCAAATTTCGCTATGTGAATTGGTCGTTCTTAAAAGCTTCTCACGCTCAGACGTCATATTCAAATCCATTTTATTCATTAGGAGACATCAATGCAGAATGAACTCAGATGTGGAATCTGACGGTTTTCGCAGACATAAATGTTCAAATGAACGTTTTAGCAAAAATAGTATTAACTGCCGCACATACAACATTACTTATGGTACTACTGTACTGACGATACTACCGTTTAAAGAAAATACAGTGGCATCACCTGTATTTTGAAGCTTTAGTATCGTGATACTACCGTAGTACCGGTATACCGTGCAACCCTACTTGTGACTGAATGAGCAAATCCCCACAGCCACAGTCCAAAATCTAGTGGAAAGCCTTCCCAGAAGAGTGGAGGCAACAACAACAACAAGGGGGGAAGTAAATCTGGAATGGGATGTTCAACAAACACATATGGGTCTGATTGGTCAGGTGTCCACATACTTTTGGCCATATAGTGTATCTACTTATAATTTAGATCATTCAGAGTAGTGCATTCGTGTCATCTAATACATAGCATTGTGTGATTACTCTAGTGATATTACACTGATAGGACACATATACTGTACACACACACACACACACACACACACACACACATACACACACACACACACACACACACATGCACATATTTGTTTCAGGCCACTCTGTGTACCTGGAGGGCCTGGCTGACATACAGCTGGCTGGTCACACTCCTGTTTCCTATTTCCTGCTCCAAGCCACCTGAAGGGAACTGTGTATATGTGTGTGTGTGTGTGTGTGTGTCCTGTCCTCTTGCTGTTCTTTTTTGCCCTGGCATCCTCACTCACACCCACTGTAGTTTGTAGAGCCCAGCAGGCCTAAAGGTCAGAGGTCACATGATGCCTGAGCCCATGCTGCTCCTCAATCAGTTGTGTGAGTAATAAAGGCAGTAAGGAAAAACTGATCACGTAGCAGCACTTGTCTCACCTTTAGGACAACTAGCAATGATTTGCTCAGAGAGAAGTGGACATAATTTTAGTTCAAGAGTCTTATGAAGTTATGAGTAGGTTTGAGCGCAGTGCAGAAATTCCACAATTCAGCTCAATACCAGCTTCTTGACACTGGAAAAAAAGAAAAAAAAAAAAAAAGAAGTAACCTTTTCATTAAAATATTTATTAAGTAGAGTGGTAGTCCAGGGCCTTCTTCAATAATAGCTTGTAAGGGTACTTAAGCGTCATTGAATTGGCTTGTGTAGAATGAATGAGAGTTCATATTACTAGCAAGAGATTTCTGAGAATTAATGGAAACACGAGGACATTCTTCATACGGCTTCATGACACCTACATAAGACCTTCTCGACAATCTGACATACATCTATATCACATTTTATAATGGCTTCCAAAAGATATCAGCTGTAATAAACACTACTTAAGACACACTAGTTATGGATTTTATTTTTTCCTATATGAGATTTTTATGACTATCTATGGCAAATCCATGACATCGCCATACGAGTAAAGTCAGTTTCATCTAATTATTTATACGATTGAATTATTTAAAAAAAAAAAAAAATGTATATATTATCTGATTTTTAATTGAATTCGGTTTTAATGATGCCACATCATCACCATTCTTTGACCCTTTACCATTCTGTGAACTTTACTAAGATATCATCAACTTGCTGTCAAACAATAAAAGCAATCTTTATCTAAGCTGTAATGTGTCGCTATAAGCCTATATAAATGTCTATTATAGGTTTGTGTCACATGTCAGCAAGGGCTTACATAGGTTTGGTGTAGCTCTGTAAACACTGGCGTTAAATAAAGTGCTACCCACTGAACTCATGAGGCATCCTTTGTTAAGATTATTCACAATCATGAATCATGTAAATCAGTCATGTAATGTCTGTGCCGTAATATTACCATTCTGTGACCCAAGTATTAAAGTTTCTGAAAGCACCGTTTTCAGATACGGGACATCAAAGTCTTGACATTCTTTTAACAACATTAAAATGCATTAAACAGGGGGCACGGTGGCTTAGTGGTTAACATGTTTGCCTTGCACCTCCATGGTTGGGGGTTTCGATTCCCGCCTCTGCCCTGTGTGCACGGAGTTTGCATGTTCTCTCTGTGCTTCGAGGGTTCTCTCTGGGTACACCGGTTTCCTGAGGCTGATTGGCATCTCTAAATTGTCCGTAGTGTGTGAATGTGTGTATGATTGTGCCCTGCGATGGGTTGGCACCCCATAAAGGGTGTGCCCTGAGTCCCCAGGGATAGGATCCAGGATCCCTGTGTACGATGAGCGGTACAGAAAATGGATGGCTGGATGGATGGAAAATGCATTAGACCACACAATACATGCTTCTGTGCAACCAAACACATCTTATAAGTCTGCAAGCTGACTTTCAGTCCTGCTTATACTGAAACCTTCAGTTTATTAAGCACATTGTATGTATCTAGCTAATGTCAGTAATATTTAATGCTAATGTAATGTGATATTAGCCACAATAGTAACTTTCCACTGAGCTGGAGACTTTCTAATGTGGCCGAATGTTTATACATAGTAAAGCCAGTTAATACAGCGGATCTGTACTGGGCCTGTTTTGTACATTTTTTTGTACTTTCTTTTCGTTTGGAGAATATGTGTTTAGCTGTAAATCTACAACTAAAAGTTACTTTCTCCTCTGGCTTGCCATACTTCTCTGTCAGAGTAAAAATAGAACGCGGATATTGATTGGTCAAGGCTGCCTATATCACGTTCATCCTATGTTTATCCTGGATGATGGTTGGCTGGCATAAAGCCAAGTTTATTCAATTCAATTCAGTTGTAATTGTATAGCGCTTTTAACAGTGGACATTGTCCCAAAGCAGCTTTACAGAAATATATAAATTCAGGATATAGCTTTTAAATGTATGAATTTATCCCTAATGAGCAAGCCAGAGGTGACAGTGGCAAGGAAAAACTCCCTGAGACGCTATGTGGAAGAAACCTTGAGAGGAACCAGACTCAAAAGGGAACCCATCCTTATCTGGGTGACACCGGATGGTGCGATTATAAATAAATCTCTTCTACAAATGTGCTAATACTACATGTTCAAATAGTGCAATTGTGTAACCAGGAAAATTCATTACAGTATGTGAGTTTGGAGATAGAACTTTTAATTTTTTTAAAAAACTATTTCACCAAAATAAAAAAAGAGTTTATGTGGTTAACTCATTTTCCATTTACCAAAATGCCAGATAGAGCCTTATAATACAGATGTTCCAGTTTTCCATAGACTCCACTTAATGCTTCTGCATCTATTGTCATGTTTACTGAAGCTATGATTCTGTGTCACACTGCAAGGGACTGCACCGTTTCTACATCTGTGTCATTCTCTCTCCCTCCCTCTCAGCTCTTTTCCTCCCCTCTCAACCACATCAGAGCTCAGAGAGCTATATCAATTAACGGCAGGGGGAAAAAGAGTTATGCCAAGTGCCAAGGGTCTTAATGAAAACATGTGTAAGTCATTACCACAAACACACAGAAAGAGAGCGATAGAAAGAGAGTAAGAGAGAAGCTAAAGCACAGTCAGTTCCTCCAGACAATGCATATTGGGAACATTGGGAACATTACTTGGAGAACACAGCAATCTGGAAAACAATATTTCTTAGTCTCTTAATACTTTGTGACTGTCTCCACTATGATTCAAGGCCTCCACCCAAGTGTTCTCCGAGCCAAGTCTCTGTCCCAGTCAGTCCCGTGTCTCCAGTGAACAAGGGGACATGACCTTATTCAAGCCTTCTCTCCTAGTAGACTATTGTTCCTGAAAGAGGAATGCCTGGGTTTTACGCTATGATCACTGCATGAGACTCTTTTTCAATGGTTAGGGTGGGTACTGCTCTTGTGGTTATTAAAAGGAATCTTGTGTTGTCTACGATATAAATTTTTCATATCTCAGACGTTATGCAGATCACCTTTCAGGCTAGACATATACTACCAATCAATTAAGAGTAAGAATAAATACTGATTCTCACCACAACTGGGATTGTTTCCTTGCCAGTAATAAACAGATTTGTGGGTTTCACCTGATGCTAATAGGAAGCAGCAATGTCCACTTTAATAATGATCAAAACATAATGAGAGGTGCCCTATCACTGGGAGATTCTTATCTCGATGATCAGGAGTGGTTGGTATCAATGGGCTAACAGGGCTAAACCACATTGTGTTTCAAAGATTAAAAAAACAAAACAAAAAAATAACACATCAATATAAGGTCATTTAGGTCATCAGGAACCACTGAAACAGCAACAGCATTATCAAAGTAAAAAAATAAAAAATAAAAAAATCAAGTCAGGTAATTACACTGAGCACAACGCCCTCTAGATGTCCTGTGCATCTTTCAACACATCCGTAACACGTCATCAGAAGTGACTGAAAAGACTCACGTGAAACAGAGTCACAAAACAAAACAAACAAATAAATAAACAAATAAAGAAATAATTGAATGAATTAATGAACAGACATGAACTACGGTCGCAGGTTTAATGGAGAAGGTGGGTTTTAACTCCTCTTTCATCCTTTATCATCCACCTCCCCAAACATGCCTTTGGAACAGACACTAAAAGTACATAGTCAGATTTCAGTGGTGTCTCGTCCATAGGTGCAGGTGCTGCGGAGCCGTACAACGAACGCCGATCTTCATAAAGTCCACGTTCACAGCTACATACATTTTTCCATTAAACTGCTTACACTGCAAAAACAGCCCTACAAGAAAGAACCCAAATATTCTTAAATATAATCAAATCATCTTGTATATCGAACAAAAAAACCAAAAAATAAATAAATAAATCTGCCGGTGGGGTAAGCCGATTTTGCTTGGCTAGAATTTTTAAAACTAGCATAAACGTCTAGCCACTGAAAGACCATAATGGGTCTTAAAACTAGACAAAAATGCCAAATTTTAAGCAAGTTGTGCTTATTACAAGCAATGAGAACTCAATTATTTAAGATGACTTAAAGTGAGTATTTTGGTCTCTTGATTGAGCTGACTTGAGATTAATAATTAGCAAAGAGGAAAAAAAAAAAAACTTACAATAAGACAAATTCATATTATCTTTATTCATAATAAAAACGAAGGCTCCAGAAGAATTGCTATTTTTAGTATTTTTATTGAAACTTACAATCTTGTTCCTCTGCTGGGATATTATGCAAACCATTGTTGTAGCTTATTACTAGTTAAATCTAGCTCAGTATTAGTTGGCATATCTTATTAAGACATAGTTAGATATACTTTCTTAAAATTAGATTACTTTTCTAATGCAAAACATGCTTGACAAGATTATTCTCATTTCCCAGAAACGAGGCTTTTTTACTTTCTTGAAATTCCTTTTTGTAGCGTATTACTTCTTTTGAGTAATCAGTGATTTAAAAAAAAAAAAAAAAAAAAAAAAGGTGCCATTTGACGGATATAAGCCGATATTTCATTTGGTCGCCTCTCTAGATGTTGTGCAATCATGCGGCAGGCGAGCTCACAGCCCCGTTTAATGCTCCACAGGGCAGGAATCACTCTGCCCCATGCTTGTTTTGTTTATGAGTGAAGGAGGGGCAGCAGACAGGATAGTTAATGAGATCTGTGTTTCGTTTTGCAGACTGTGACTGGTGATGGTGATGGGAACCGCACATGCTGTCTCAGGGGGCTTTCACACTGGCAGTTTAGTCCGAAAGAGAGCACGGTTTGCATGAAAAACGTGAGCGTGAAAGCTAGTCGTGCGGACCGGGAAGCGCGCTGCAGTACCGGACCCGAGACTACCTGTCGGAGGTGGTCCGAGATCGGTTGCGCTGGAACTGAGCCACGATTCCCATGAACGAGAACGCAACTCGTACTTGGTGAAACCGAGCAAAACCACCTCAATCACCTTTCTTTAAAAAGCATAAGTTTTTGAAATGAACACCGGCATCTTTTTAGTTCGTAGTTTTCGGTCCTTTCAATGATTAGCAAGGATGCGATTAGCAAATTTAAGCTACACGGTTATCTAACTAGCTACATAACTAGCTAGGTTGTTAGAGTGTCTTCGGAGTGTCGTTATCAATCTTATAAAATTTCAGTAAAGGTGAAATAAAGAATTTCGCACATCTGAAAGAGATAACGTTCTTTACAAACGAGGCAAATTAAACAGTGAGGTGTCAGTGTTATGTTAGATATGTTCAGTTTGACAAACTAAGGGTGGTTTTGGCCTTCAAATTCTAAATTTGTTTATATTTACAAAATACAATGAAGTTGGTCAGTGAAAACACTGAATATCTTTTCTTTGTACCTTTGTCAGTTAAGTAAAGTTCCAAGAGACTTGACAAATCACAGATTTTAGTTTTTATTGCATTTTAGAAGAAACCCCGACTTTTTGGAAATGGAATTGTACAAATTACACAAAAGGACAAAAAACACAACTGTAAGTTTGGTGTTTTTTGGCTTCGTGTCGGTTGGTAGCTGGTAGTTAGTGATAGGCCGTGAGCTACTGTATGTAGGTATTGGGTGGGAACTGGCAGATGATCAAACTGGGGGTAAAAATAAAAAGGTAATGCATGTACAATTCCACAACATAAATTTCACAATATAAATTTTAAATTTATAAATTTATCCCGAATGAGCAGCCCAGAGGCGACGGTGGCAAGGAAAAACTCCCTGAGACGACATGAGGAAGAAACCTTGAGAGGACCCAAACTCAAAAGGGGACCCGTCCTCATCTGGGTGACTGTTGTAAATAATTTGCCTTCTGTTATTATTAACCGATCTGATCTGAATAGGGGGTACGGTGACTTAGCACGTGGTTAGCACGTTTGCTCGCACCTCCAGGTGCCTCTGTGTGCACGGAGTTTGCATGTTCTCCCCGTGCTTCGGGGGTATCCCTGGGTATTCCAGTTTCCTCCCCCAGTCCAAAGACGTGCTCTGTAGGTTGATTGACATCTCTAAATTGTCTGTAGTGTGTGAATGCGTGTGAGATTGTGCCCTGCAATGGGTTGGCACCCCGTCTAGGGTGTCCCCCGCTCCAGGCTCCCTGTGTAGGATAAGTGGTACAGAAAATGGATGTTTGGAGATGTTTACATTTTGTTATAGGTAGTTTTCAGCTCTGCTAACATGAATTTCCTTCCGATTCGTTTGGACTGGATTGCTCTGCTCTCAAAGCATGCATTATTCCATCCTTAATGCTCATTTATTGGTGGAACATTATGGTGAATACACAATAAATATAATCAGTGCTTTGCGCTGTCTTGAGCCCCAGCATGAAACTACGTCTGGGGCGCCATAATTTACTTTCATTTCAATTATTCCTGCTTTCTCACTCATGCTCTCTTCTTTTAATTTTTCTCTTTTGCACACACATAATCACACACACACACACACACACACACACACACACAATTCTCCAAAGGCTTTTAGAGCGCCAGAATGAGGACCCCTGAGTATCTCGGCCCAGACAGACTCCACATGGTTTCACTACCCAGATTGAAATCATGCAGGTGAACTGCCTGGAAAATGATTACATACACTATTCAGTGCACACTTCACTTTAAGTACACACATTATACATGGCACAAAAAGCAAGAGGCTGGAGTAGGGGAGCCAGACCATAGTTTGAATGTCATGAACACAAAATGTATGCTAATTAAAATTTGCTGCTTGTCATTTACAGCTGCATATATGTGTGACAGCCTGGGAAAACCAGTCGGATGTCGCTGTGGTTGAATTCTGTATGACATACGCTGACACCTCAACTTTTCCAAAAACATAAATATGATGTGGAAATGCTTTTATTTTATTTTTAATCATAAGAACAATCTTCCTGCAAACATCATGTTGCATACGGAGTCAGTTTAACAAAACCGTCAGTTTGCCTAAAGATCATGCGCTTGAAAATTTAAATTTAAATGCAGTTTGCTCCCTTTTCACTTTTAGTGGTTATTATATACGATACTTGCGCTTGACGAAACATGACTCAGTTTAGGAAAGCCTGTAGTTCAGAACGACACCAAATCAGCCATAACATTAAAACCACTGAGCGGTGACGTGAATAACATTGATTATCTCGTTACAATGGCACCTGTCAGTGGGTGGGATATATTAGGCAGGATGTGAACAGTCAGTTCCCGAAGTTGATGTGTTGGAAGCAGAAAAAATGGGCAAGCGTGAGCGACTATGACAAGGGCCAAATTGTGATGGTTAGACGACTGGGTCAGAGCATCTCCAAAACGGCAGGTCTTGTGAGGTGTTCCCGGTATGCGATAGTTAGTACCTACCAAAAGTGGTCCAAGGAAGCACAACCGGTGAACCTGCAACAAGGTCAAGGGCGCCGAAGGCTCAGTGATGCGTGTGGGGAGCGAAGGCTAGCCTGCCTGGTTCTATCTCACAGAAGACCTACTGTAGCACAAATTGCTGAAAAAGTTCATGTTGGACCATGGAGTAATGGAAGAAGGTGGCCTGGTCTGATGAATCATGTTTTCTTTTACATCATGTGGATGGCTGGGTGCGTGTGCGTCGCTTAACCGGGGGAAGAGATGGCACCAGGATGCACTATGGGAAGAAGGCAAGCTGGCAGAAGCAGTGTGATGCTCTGGGTAATGTTTTGCTGGGAAACCTTAGGTCCTGGCATTCGTGTGGATGTTATTTTGACCTGTCACACTGCAAAAAATGTTCAGGAATAGTTTGAGGAACATGACAAAGAGTTCAAGGTGTTCACTTGGCCTCAAAATTCCCCAGATCTCCATCCAGATCGAGCATCTGTGGGTCCAATCCATGAAGGCCCCACCTCGCAACTTACAGGACTTAAAGGATCAGCTGCTAACGTGCTCGTGGAGTCCATGCCTCGACAGGTCAGAGCTGTTTTGGCGGCACAAAGGGGACCTACACGATGTTAGGCAGGTGGTTTTAATGTTATGGCAGACCGGTGTATATTGTGGAAAATGTCCAAATGTCACCATGTGAAGACAAACAGATTGTCACGCATTTGCATGTATGTTTTTTTTTTTTTTTTTTAAAGAAAAACAATGTGGCGTCCATCCATTTGATAGATAGGCAAGTTTTAAATATATGGTAGATATAGAAAGTCTACACACCCCTTTAAAAAAATGTTTTTGTGAAGTAAAAAATGAACCAAAGATAAACCACATCAGATCTTGTTCCGCTTTCATTGTGATATAGCAACCAACAAAATTCAAATGAAAAACGAATAGCAATGCTTGAGGAAAAAAAAGAAAAACCTTACAATAAGCTGGTTCATAAGTTTGCACACCCCTTAAATAATACTTTGTAACAGCACCTTTTGCTTGGGTAAGAGTCTACCAACTTAGCAGATCTTGATTGGTGGATTTTATTCCACTCTTCCTTGCAAAAATGCAGATCTATCACATTGTGAAGGGCTGTCCTGTGCACAGCCGGCTTCACATCGTTCCACAGGTTTTTGATAGGATTTAGATCTGGGTGTGTGAACTTTTTATATCCAGAAAACCGGAAATGAAATTTTTGAGATTTTCACGGTTTTGCAGACAAGTTTTTTAACGCTAGGCTGAGATAAAGAATTAATGCTTATCGAAAAATAATATTGTTTTAAATAAATAATGACGAGTATGTGCTCTGGTCTCTGCTTGGCCATTTGTGATTCTCCAGTGGTCTTTTGTCAGTTGTCTTCTAAAAAAATGTAGCTGATGGAAAACATACAATGATTTCTATGTTCTTTTGCTGACTTTTCAGATATTTCCTTAACATCTATAAACTATCTATATATCTATAACATCTATAAACATCTATATATCTATAACATCTATAAACATCTATAAGACAACGTATTTAGAACACTGGTAATCATTTATTATGTCGACACAGCCGCACTTTTTTTTTTGTTGTTGTTTGAGCTTACAATTGTATGCTGTGTGTGCGTTTGTATGTCAGAATGCGTCCAGGGTCAAACCAGGGGAAACTCACAGCGCATAACACAGCACCTATTGTTCGTCAGTTCTCCCTTCTCTATGTGCGCCTCTTCCTCTTCTCGTCTGTTGTATTTCCCTGTCTTTGGGCGTCTGTTTGATTGAACAAACAGTGGATTCCTGGGTCATGTGCATGTGTGTGCGCGCATGTGTGTAGAGTCCTCATACGAGCCCGAGTAGACTCCACGGAGCCAGCAGCCAAGAGCCGATTATAGTGGCGGTGGAGAGGGCGGCGAGATGTCTTCCGACCCATAAATCATGTCCTAGAGCAGTGTGCCTCTTTCTCCCTGCCCACCTCCATTCTATTCTTCCCCCTTCCCTTTCTCCTTCACTCCTGTCTCTTTATCATATCTTCAGTTCGTCCACTTATCTGTCTTATGATATGAAACACAATGTCTGTTTCATGCTGTTCATTCATTCATTCATTCATTCATACATACAAATATACTACAGAACCAAAATATTACCTTCTTTATATCATACATATCTAAATAGGTTTTTTTTTTATATAGGAATGTGTACTCCTTTTCATTATTACCTACGGCGCCATGATCTCCTGCTGTCTGTGCCAGCCAGTGTGCCAAGCTTATTATTATGCTCAATATCGTTCTAGCTCTCTCGGCCCAAGGTCGAGGGAGAGCAGAGGTCACAGGATCGCGACGCAGAGCGACAAGACCGCCTGGAATTAGCATTCACCCTCTCCCCGTGCAGTGCTAAATATTTCAGCACTTCCAGCTGCTTCGTGTTAGAGCCCATCACCCAGGAGATGGAACTAGAGAGAGACAGAGAGAGAAAGAGACCGAAGGAGAGAGAGAGTGAGAGAGAGAGAGAGAGAGAGAGAGAGAGAGAGGACCTCTCTGCTGTACCCCCCCGCATGATGCTGCACATCATGTATATCTCTTCTCTTATTCATGTGTTTATTTATTATTTCATCAGCAACGCTGTTCTCTTCCCTCCGTCTGCAGCGGAGAGAGACAGAGAGCAGTCATTAATTCATTAAAGCACCCTCCTAACCCTTCCTGTCTGCTTCTCGCTCTCTTCCCTCCCTCTCTCGTCTCTCTTACCCTCTTTCCTCATTCCTGTCTTTCTTTTAAACCTCGCTCTCCTGTGGTTCCTGAATGATCTTCTTGGCGCCTCTTCATCCTCTCTTTCAAATCTGATTAAGTAGTTTGAAGTCTGCTTGAATTCCAACAGATCGTCAGACTCCGTCTTAAAGAAAGGCTAGGCAGGGTTTGGGAGGCTTGATTAGGCTCCTGGAGCATGAGCCGGTTCTGAAACAGTGGTGACAGTTATCTCTTTCCTCTCTCTTCCTCTACCTTGGTCTTTCTTTCGTCCCATCTTCTCCTCCCTGATCTCATGCACATGTAAATCAACAACAGAATGTTTTGGAATGGCCCAGTCCTGACCATAACCCGATTCAGATGCTGCTCCATTACCTGCGGACAATTCATGCAATAAATACCAGAAATACTGATGAAGTGTAACAGTTTTGAAGGAAGGAATGGTTTCCTCATTGTGCAAGACTCATCAGCAGCTACAGAAAACGCTGAGTTGACGTTATTGATGCCAGTTATTAAATAGGCTTCACATAGTTGTTCCCAGCCTGGACTGTGAATAATTAATGAACGTGTTCAATAAAGCCATGAAATGTACAATTGTCTTATAAGTTTAGACAGAATGTGTTTTGTGATTTGGATTACTGCAGAAATCCAGGTAATTTCAATTGGTACAACACACACACACACACACACACACACACACACACACACACACACACACACACACACACACACAATTCAGTCTACATAGTGTAGACTATAGACTCACCATCCACTTTATTATGAACACACATACACCTGCTCATTCACGTAATTATCGACTCAGTCAATCATGTATCAGCAGCGCAATGCATAAAATCATGCAGATACAGGTCAAGAGCTTCACTAAATGATGACATCATTAAACATTAAACTGCTGATGTTCATGCTGGGATTTTCATGCACAACAGTCACTAGGGTTTACACAAAATTTACACAAAAATCTCATCATTTATGAGAGCGGTCAGAGATGAATAGCCAGACTGCTTTGAGGAAAGGACAAGGAGGCTACGATAACTCAAATAACCACTTTTTACGACCGTGGTGAGCAGAAAAGCACCTCAGAACACAGTGAGATGGATGGGTTACAACGGCAGAAGACCACATCGGGTTCCACTCCCGTCAGCCATGAACAGGAATCTGAGGTTACAGTTCCTGTAAAAGATTGGATTATTAAAGATTAAAGATGACTGGACTTTTTCCAATCTTCACCCGGATGACCCGATGTGGTCTTCCGCTTCTGTAGCCATCCGCCTCAAGGTTCAATGTGTTGTGAGATGCTTTTCTGCTCACCATGGTTGTAAAAAGTAGTTCTTTTAGTTACCATATCTTTCCTGACAGCTTGAACCGGTCTGGCTATTATCCTCTGACCTGTCTCATCAACGAGGTGTTATTAGCTATTTATAGAGCTACTCTGCTGACCTACCTTCCTGAATTTCACGACTCACACTTTCAAATCAGACATGTTTATTAGCTGTACGTATAATCAATGCATGTGTCTTGGTTTTCACGAAATGGACCCATCCAGTGGAAATCCAAAATGTGATTAATTAATTTCACTGTCACTTCCTAATCAGATACGTGAGGCCTTCTGTCCAGCTCTTGGCTGTCTCTGACTAGACTGGAGATAAAATCCTTACTGAATAATATTCCTTTTGGCATTTGAAGATTTAAAATAAATAAATAAATAAATAAAATAAAACAAACAAACTAAACATCTACATCCCACAAATCTTTTGGCCTTTTCTGTAAAGCCTCTGACTGTATTGTTGATTGAAAATGCTTTCTTCCAAGATCAGTTGAATGCTACACCAAGAACATTTTCAGTAATCTCTAAATGCATATTGTGCATTATTAGTAGTACAGTATTAATGCCTTGTTCGACTGACTGCTTTGTGATCGTACCGGGAATTCTTCCTGCCCTCGTTCTTCTTGGTGTGGATGTTTTTGATTGATTATTTTTGAAAATTTGTTTTCAACTGCTCCATTTCGATTGTTATTTGTATAGCGCTTTTAACAATAGGTTTAACTGGCCATACTTATACTCTTACTCAAGTTCATCTTTAATCGCAGAAATGTACTCTTACTTCGCTACATTCGGTGGCGTTCCTCCGTTACTGTTAAATGTTAAAGAATACATGTAGTTATAATAATTAGTTTATATCACATATAATGAGGTCACGAGTCTCACGATACGCTGCGGTGGTCTGAATGCGTCCACAACAACCGCTCACATTTTTAGCGGCTCAGTTCTGGAAGATAATGGCTGAAGAGGGTGGAGAAGCAAGCGTGTCGAGGGAGGCAGGACACACACACGCACACACACGCACACACACACACACACACACACACACACACACACACACACACACACACACACACACACACACACAAACACACACACACACACTTTCTCTTCTGTTCTGTTCCATAGTCTGTTCATTTGTTCTCTGTTGTCTTGTTTAAATGCAGATGCTGAGTTTGTATTGTTAACATGTGAAAATAAAGACAGGGAAAATGTTTGTGTTTTGGGGTGTGTGTGTGTGTGTGTGTGTGTGTGTGAGAGATTTTGTGTTGAAAATGGCAGGTTGTGTGTTATTGTACCCATCACAGGACTGGGATATTCGGCTTCATCTTGAACCCAGGTTTTATATCATATAAACAGAACAGACGGACTTTCAAGGGGAGGTGTGACTTACAGTTCTCCATGTAGTCCGAGATTCAGGATTTTCCCTTCATTTTAATCAGATCCCAAGTATCTAGTAACTTGCTACTTAGGTAGTCTTCTCATTGGGTACTTTATTACTCTTACTCAAGTAATTATTAACATTATTACTTTTACTGTAGTAGTTTTAATGTACTTGAGTAAAAAATTTTTGGCTACTCTACCCACCTCTGTTCATGTGTTAATCTCTAATTAACAAGCCAGAGGTGACGGTGGCAAGGAAAAACTCCCTGAGAGGACATTATGAAGAAACCTTGAGAGGACTCAAAAGGGAGCTCATCCTTTTCTGAATGACACCAGATAGTGGGATTATACAGTAGTGCTTGAAAGTTTGTGAACCCTTTAGAATTCTCTATATATCTGCATAAATATAACCTAAAACATCATCAGATTTCACACACGTCCTAAAAATAGATAAAGAGAACCCAATTAAACAAATGAAACAAAAATATTATGCTTGGTCATTTATTTATTTAGGAAAATGATCTAATATTGTATTCTGTGAGTGGCAAAAGTACAGTGGTGCTTGAAAGTTTGTGAGTATGAGTATCATGGTCCTTACAGCTGCAGTTCAAAAAGACCTGAGTAGTGCAGCCATATGCTTGAATTATTTTCTTCTTCAGCCAGAAGTCTGGCAAATGAACTACTGTAACTGTCAATGTATTGTTTTATACATGTATGTAGTTTATGTACAGTATGTACCCATGGACAATATACTGCCAGTTCATTTTGCAGAGTAAATTTAATGATGGTTAGAAAAGGGAGCCACATGCTTTTAGAATCCTCTTGATTTCTCCTGATATGCACTGAGAGCATTTCTTCTCCCCATGAAGCACAAGTGTGCTGGAAATAATGGGTGAAATGGGGATTATCTCAGCTAACAGCTAATGCAACTTGTGTGTTTTGGGAACGGAAATGTTTTCCAGAGATCCCGCAACGCGGTTATGCCTGAGCATTTCCGGCAAGACTGGATCTCACACCTCACACACCTTCAGCTTGTAGGAGAGGAGACAGGGTAGATCTAAATAAAGACAGAAGGAGGGGAAAACCAGTCAAGACTTTAAGGGGAGAACAGAGTGGTGGAAAGAGGAAAGGTGGAGAAGAAAGATAAATGGAAAAAAGAGCCGAGGGAGAACGGAGAGCAGGAGACAGGAGACAGGAGTCATCATTTTTCATTTCAGGGCTTGGAATGGATTCTCAAGATCTGAAAATCAAAGCAGATGGGTTTGGAAAACAGCAGGCTACTTTAAGAATTACAGAGAGAGAGAGAGAGAGGGAGAGAGAGAGAGATTGCTGAGAGTGAGCTGCTCTGTCCAGTTAATAAAATGGAAACATGTTCCGTGTTATTTTTTCGGTGTAAAAACAATTTGGTGTGGTGTACCACCTTGTAATAAATTTCCATTCCAGACACATCAAAATACTGTGTGTGAATGCGTTTCTGCATTCAGCCATTCAATAATGTTCTTTATCCAGACCTCCATTCCTGCTGCACATGAATATGGGCATAGGCAAAGAGGCTCAAAGGTCAAGGACATCCTGGGCAGCAGGCAGACAGGGAGACTGAGCGCTGTGTGTTTGTGTGTGTCCTCTCCCAATGGATCCACATCAGAGTAGCATTTCTCTCCCTTTCTCTTTCTCTCTCTCCTTCGCTCTCCCTCCTCCCCCTCTCTCATTAAAACTCTGCGCCTTGGCTTCTAATTAAATCCCACTTGAAAGTCTTAAAAGTCAGACTCAGATTGATTCAATTTGCATTTTTGAACAGGCAACATTGCCTGAAAGGATTAATAAATTGGTTGAAAAAAAAGAAAAGAAAAGAAAAAAAAGCCTTTGCAGCAGTGAACTGTTAGTTCGTTTAAGAGGCAACACCTTCCCTATAAATGTGTGACACTTATACACACCGCACATATGTGCACGCACACACACACACACACACACACACACACACACACACGTGCGTTTGTCTTACTATCCTTTTGTGGACCTTCTACTGACATAAGTATTAATGCAGCTAATTCATGAAATGCCTGCACCTAAATCTAACCTTAACTTCAGTAACCAAAATGAAATCTTTGGCCTATGTACTGTCGTTTTTAAATAAAAGCTACAGATGTTGTAATAAAAGTCAGCCAACTGTCCCCAAAAGGTCAAAAGTGTCAAATATTCTTAACCATATGGGCCCATTTTTTCTCTATCCATGTTCACTACACATGGATTATGAAATCAGTCAAGGTCAATTTATTTTTTTTCCCCACTTCATTGTGTATATGATCACAGCGCAAGCTGAGACTCCAGCATGCTCAACTATAACAGCTTATCTTAAGAAAGTGTCTGAATATAGCACACGCTTGAGAGCTCTGTGAGACATCAGCATCCCGCTGCTTTAAACCTGGGTAGTCGCGTTACATTTCAGTTTAAAGCATCCAAAGCATCAATTTTATCCATGTAGAAAAAACGATCAGGAATCATGCCAATTCATCATCTACGGAGACTGAGAGGGTGAGTCATGTTGTCAGGCAAAATGGCTTAAAAACCTTTACTTTTCACTTTTTAATACTTGTGTACATTTAAAAGTAGCATTTGTGGCTTGATACCTTTGACACATTATGTACACTTTTACTTAAGTATAATTTCTCAGTACTTTTTCTACCCCATGCAAAGGCCTAACTAAAATAAACATCCCTATTACTGCGCATGTGTAAAAACTTAAGAAGCTTCGGCCCGCGTCATTTCCGTCGGGCGCTGATTTAAAAAATCCGATGTTTTCTGAAGGTTGTACGAAGTGACATTAATTTTTAACACAGCTATCAAACTGGACAGCGGACACAACAACTGCAGTACAACATCGTCCACCATCTTGTTTGTTTTGAGTTGAATGGGTCACATGACTGTGTCACATGGCTAAAAATACACCATTGTTTTTGAATATCTCTGTTTTCTCAGTCCACACTACAAAGCGAAAACAGCGTTTTCAAATTTATCCACTTGGGAGAGCGTTTTAAAAAAGCTCCGTTTTGGTTTGACAAAATGTGTCTTCAGATTTATCCGGATTAATGTGGACGTAGCCTACGACTGGACCATTTTAGCTTTAGGTCATTCGAAGTATTTTGTAATCGGTCAATGTACTGTAAAACGGTGCTAATGTGGTCAATCATTCTTGCCCTAATGCCTTCTGGATTAAATGGAAATGTTTAGGTTTTTAGGTACATCCAACTGGCAGGGCATTACAGTCCCACCATTATTAGTCCCACCTAGAGGTGATGAACACATGAACTAGTTTCTTGCATGTCAAGATAGTATTAAATTCATCCATCCATCCATCCATTTTCTATACCGCTTATCCTTACTGGGGAACCTGGAGCCTATCCCAGGGAGCATGGGGCACAGTCGGGGTGCCAGTCCATCGCAGGGCACGATCACACACACATTCACACTCTACGGACACTTTTGAACATGCCAGTCAGCCTACCATGCATGTCTTTGGACTGGGCGAGGAAACCGGAATGCCCGGAGGAAACCCCCGAAGCATGGGGAGAACACGCAAACTCCGTACACACATGGCCGCGGCGGGAATCGAACCCTCGGACCCTGGAGGTGTGAGGCAAACATGAGGAAGAAACCTGTCAGGGAATTGTAGAGGAGGTGGATACAAGTGCAGATTTTATTTAAATAAAGTGCATCCAGGTAACCAAAACCATGAAAACAAGAACCAGAACTAGAACAGACCACGCAATACTACAGAAAAACATCCAGGCAATAAATGGGACTGTGGAACCCATAACGACACACGAACGTGACAACAACAGAAGCTTGACAACCAGACACTGAAACACATGGACTTATATAATGATGATCAGGGTGAGACGAGACACAGGTGTGAGTCATTGAAAGCATGTGATGTATTGGGGCTGATGGGAAATATAGTTCAGCACCCTTTGGGTGCTACCATGACAAAACCAGACTCAAAAGAAACACATCCTCTTCTGGTTGATGCTGGATAATGACGATATGAATCATTAGAGTGTACAGTTGTACAGAGAAATGGCAAACAGTGCTAAGTGTATTGAAAGGATGTTCAGTATGAGCATATTGTGTATAAGAGTCTTAAGATGAGCAAAGGATGTCTTTATGATAACAGCTTTTCTGAAGTTTGGCATATTCGTGTAAGACTGTCCATTAAGACTGTAGGACTCTTGAGACATTTTGTTTATGGACTTGGACTTGTCTCTGTCTTCTTTTTGCAAAGAAGTAGAAGTAAGCAGTAAGTAAAAGTTTAACAATAAGTAATTCCTTCTTCTAGAAGCATAGCCTAATCATTGGCACCGTGCACAAATGAAGCCACCTAGTTGAAATAAAGGCTTGTCCTCAAAAAGGAGTTGATGATTTTTTTTTTAGTCTCGATCTTGACTCTTGTCTGGCTTTCATGTGAACATCGATCTTGACTTGCTTTGACCCTCTTAAGACTCTTAAGTCTTGCCTCGATCTTGGCTAGTCCTGGTCTCGGATTCATCTTGGATTTGACAAGGGTGGTCTTGATTGCAGCCCCACTGTCCAAATCCACAGCAGCAAGAGGTGAGTCTCAAGTGCAGAAAGCTGCAAATGAAGGCAACAGAAGGAGCCGAGCAGGAGATGAGCATCAGGATGAATCACGAAGGTCCAGAGAGGAGCGAGAGGAGCAACAACAGAAGTGTGTCATGATCTGGCACCAAAATCACACTGAGCAGTAGAAGTGCAGTTACAGCTTCACACACACACACAGAGAGAGAGAGCGAGAGAGAGAGAGAGAGAGAGAGAGAGCGAGAGAGAGAGAGAGAGAGAGAGAGAGAGAGAGAGAGAGAGAGAGAGAGAGCGAACAGATTATTAGATGTGATAAGATTGTATAGTGGTTTATATGGGCGTACATTTTGATCAGGGACCTCAACAAGTCTAGCTATGACAGCATAAGTGCCATGAACCCATAAAGAGAGTGGCATGCTGGTAGGTGTACTGGCTTGTTTAGAGCACACGCACACACGTTATTATTCGTTTATTTAAACCCCCCTTTAAAAAGCCTTT
The DNA here is from genome assembly GCA_023630585.1 of Cranoglanis bouderius. NCBI lineage: Eukaryota > Metazoa > Chordata > Actinopteri > Siluriformes > Cranoglanididae > Cranoglanis > Cranoglanis bouderius. The sequence goes on along the minus strand of CM042546.1, from coordinate 3,799,588 downwards.
TATCTGTTGATAAAAACCTCTGCTGTCTGTCAGTTTACGTCGTGCAACTTGCATAACTGGCAACCATTTTGTGCTCTGATTTGGTGAAATGTATGAATTTTATTCCATCTGCACACACACTGCCAGTGTGCAGAGTAGAGGCTCACCGTGAGCAGCACTTATATATTTTTAGCGCTGGAGCATACAGCGTTGAATGCAAGCTGACAACCGTGATTAGTTTTAAAACTGGCTGAAACCTCGCTAAGACCTTACTGGCTGACGCTCATCGTCAGCATATGTTATGTTATGTTAACAGTTCAACACTTTTAACGAAGGCACCCTTTCAATTAATCTTTTTGTGAATAACAGCACTGTGTCTCTTCCTGTGATGCCCGACAGTGTTGTAGAGAGTCCACTCACATTTTAAGAGATGGTCATTGCGGAACACTAATTTTTGTGTTTCTTTTACCATTTCTGTGTTGATTTGATTTGAAAGGACATTTGACTCATCAGCTTGTTGAAAGTGTTACAACTAATGACCCACAAAGTAGAACACAGGCTCAGGGAGAGAAAGTTAAATGGGTTTTATTGAAGGTAGAGGATTGACGAAGCATGGTTTGGTGTTTCTGTTGAGGCCAGGACTCCATTTGGCATCATGAGAGTCGGACGATCTGCCCATGAGCCACAGGGGAGGAGAAGCAAGGCTAGGAGTTGCAGAGTGCAAGAGTGGCTTAGCGTTACTGTCTAGTCCAGGGCTCGAACCCAAGCCGGCTACGTGGAAGTCAGATGCTGTGTCTGTGAGCCACAAGGGAGGTGAAGCAAGGCTGGGTGTAGTGAAGTTCAGGTAGGCAGGCAGACTGAGATGTGAACCTGGAGCACAGGAGATCCAGGGTTACACAGAGAGCAAAGCACGAGGAAACAAAAGGTAGAGCAATAACACGAGGCCTTAGCTTAGAAAGTTGCCAATAATTCTGGAAGGCAGCAATCAGCTTGCCTAAAGATGTTTTAATTGCTAACTTGCTAGCTTATTCTGCTTTCCTCACAGAGTGAATGTTATGCTTTGATCAAGTTATTGGTGATGTGCCATACTGAAACGGAGCCTAACAGATTCAGTTTGGAAATGGTCTAAATACCAGCTGTGAAATGATCTGACGCACATGTGCCGTGGATTGACTGTTGACGAGTTGTAATGTTCAAACGCTAATATGAAACGAGAAATTTCGCCAGCAGAACAAAACTCACTGACTTAATCAGCGATTATTTCAGCACTGATGTAAGAGCAAACAGATCAGTCGGGTGAAGAGCGATGATAGAGGCTCCTGTTCGTCAAACGCCACGACTGACATTTACCTCAGGAAATGATACTAGAGAAACCAAAGCGAATGACGCTTATGATCGGAGTGATTACTTGCTTTCCATCGTAGATTTATAATCTTTGATAAAGGTGCCACTAATGTGGTTTTACCATAAATGGTTTAGGTTAGAAATGTCAGTTTTGTCAGAATAATATTAAATCCAGTTAAGATCATTCCAACTGAGATCATATACTGAGGACAACAGAGTAATTAAGGACTCAAAAACTCGTTTATTATGTAAATACAATGCATTTTAATAATCTATAAAGGTTATTTATTTCTTTTTAAGAAATAAAATGAAGGCTATTATTAAACATAGAATGGCTGCTTTATGGGCAGGACTTCAGAATAGGCTATTAGGCTATGAATAATTGTATAAAGATATATTTAATATTTACATATTTTATTTATGACATATTAAATACAGTTTTATATAACTCAGTATTTGTTGATATCTCATTTTCTCCTTTTTGGGAGTAACCAGACTTCAAAGTGCTTTACTTCTGGTTGAGACGTGTGTAAACGAGAAATATCTTTCAGCCTAGGAATACCTGTAGTATTCACACCTTCATATAGCAGTATGTGTGTTTATATATTGTGTTAACTTACTGTTTGACTTTTAATGAACTTAAAATTTTTACATTAGAATTTAAAACAACGAATAATGTTCTTACTTTTTTTTTTTTGACACATGACTATTATTAACCCTTGAGTGATTGACTGAGAGACACCAATACACAAACCTTTTTTCTACTCTGCTTAAGTAAATAGATAACTAATAGTACAACTCATGGTATAGCCATACTGCATGCTGGTTTCGGTCTTTCCCTCCAGACTTTACTACTGATATATGCTGGTTCACTTTTCACAATTTGGATCTCTTAACATTCCCTTTCTTCTTTTTTACTTCAAAAGAGTTACACCTCGAAGTTCAGAGTAAGGTTACATTTGTGGCCATGAAGAGAACTAATTCTCCAATCTTTGAACAACAGTGTCCCCTGGTGGTGTTCACTTTCACTGCACCAGGATGACTACAGATGGACTACAGATAGATGTATAAATACGTCTCTCTCTCTCTCTCTCTCTCTCTCTCTCTCTCTCTCACACACACACACACACACACAGTCACTCCACTTTATTAGGAACACCTGTACACCTGCACAGTCATGCAGTTATCTAATCAGCCAATCATGTGGTGTAACAACAAAAAAAAAAACAGGTCAGAGATACAGATACAGGTCAAGAGGGTTAATTTTTCATTATTAGCTTCAGGTTCGGGTTTATAAAAAAACTATATATATATATATATATGTGTGTGTGTGTGTGTGTGTGTGTGTTTATACAGTGGTGCTTGAAAGTTTGTGAACCCTTTAGACTTTTCTAGAAAAGTCTAGAAAATAAAAGAAATGAGACACAAATATTGTATTTGGTCATTTATTTATTGAGGAAAATGATTACAATATTACGTATCTGTGAGTGGCAAAAGTATGTGAAGCTCTAGGATTAGCAGTTAATTTTACGTTGAAATTCGAGTCAGGTGTTTTCAATCAATGGGACGACAATCAGGTGTGAGTGAGCGCCCAGTTTTATTTAAAGAACAGGGCTCTAACAGAGTCTGAACTTCACAACACATGTTTGTGGAAGTGTATCATGGCACGAACAAAGGAGATTTCTGAGGACCTCAGAAAAAGAGTTGTTGATGCTCATCAGGCAGAAAAGGTTACAAAACCATCTCTAAAGAGTTTGGAGTCCACCGATCCACTGTCAGATAGATTGTGTACAAATGGAGGCAATTCGAGACCATTGTTACCCTCCCCAGGAGCGGTCGACCAACAGATCACTCCAGGAGCAAGACGTGTAAAAGTCTGTGAGGTCACAAAGGAACCCAGGGTAACTTTTAAAACCTCTCTCACATTGGCTAATGTTAATGTTCATGAGTCCACCATCAGGAGAACACTGAACAACAATGGTGTGCATGGCAGGGCTGCAAGGAGAAAGCCAGTGCTCTCCAAAAAAAATATTGCTGCCAATCTGTAGTTTGCTAAAGATTACATGGACAAGCCAAAAGGCTATTGGAAAAAATGTTTTGTGGACAGATGAGACCAATGAAATGAATTGGAATGCAGGCTGAGACAGATACAAGTGCAGTTTAGGGCTCTATTATAAAGAGAGGGAGGCATACAAATCCAAAACGAAAGGCAATAATCGTGATCAAAAACAGGCAAGGGTCAGGAGATCTACAAACAACATAAACTGGACTGGGACTATAAACATGAAAACGAGGAAACAAGAACATGTTCAAAACCATGAAAAATGGTTAACGAAAAGGGGTAACGGCTTGGTACTGGTTTGGTAGCAACACAATACTTCACCCAGAAGCCGTGACAGAATGAGGCTTATAGTATACAATAGTGCACAGTGATTGGTGTGTGAATGAAAACAGGTGTGTGTCATTAAAAGTCCGGCGACTGTGTGTGTGGGAGTGTGTGTGCATTGTGGAGTCCAGGGTGGCCTACAAACATGTTCCCCTGCTGGGAAATGGAGCTGAATTGCCGTGTAACCTAACACACATACACACACACACACACACACACACACATATATATGTCTCCAGTGTCAGCAGTCAGGAAGTTTTCTGCCCTGGGAGAGTCTTCGGGACAGAGGACATTGCACTTTCTGGTTTCTCAGTAACACTACAAGATAATAAGGGGTAATAACATTACAGGACAATAAGGGGTTGACTGTTTAAAGGAGCAAGAATGTAATCGATAACAGGAGCGACCTTGTCTCACTTTCCACAACATTAAATCTAACTGTAAATGGTTAAAAGAACAACAGTATGTTCACTGAAATTTTAAAATGGTAGTCATTGACAAATTGCTGTGGTGGAAGCTGTGGTATAAAACAGTTCAGGCCATGCTGTTATTGAAAACTAATACATTTCAGGCTGGTGATAACAGCATACACTGACATGTTTTAATCCCTATTATACCTTAACTTGTCCATATTCTTTTTGAAATGTGTGGTGTCATAATTAATAACTCTCACAATAGGTTCCTCTCTTTAGGGTAGATGTAAAAATCTGTGTGTGTGTGGAAAGAATGAAAGCAGGAAAGAATGTGAGGGAGGCAAATTTAGACCATGAGGATTTTCCCAACCGTATGTGCTATATATGTATATTCTCCACATTTATTCCGTATATGTATTGTATGTTCAGCTATTGAGACTCATAATTAATATATCTTCTAGCCTTTCCATCTCAGGAAAAAAAAATATTTTACTGTGTAGCTTATACTTTGTATCTCATATGTACATAAGGAAATAAGGTTCGGGTTGAATAGAGGGTGCTGGAATACCAGGGAAATCTTTTCTTGAGTATGTTGTGTGTGCTCTATAAGGAACAGACTGACCGGGTAGGCAAAATCAACTTCAAAATCACATCAAAAGCCAATTTCTGAAGCATAAACAGATGCTTACAACCTCAAGAAATGCTTAAGTTAAACCTTCTGAAAACTTGTTGTGGATCCATAAAGCCTCTTTTCTTCCATTAGCTCCTCTAATGGGCCACATACAGAGGTAGAGAAGGATGGATTATGAAAGCACTGAGATTTGTGCCAAGGTTATAGTATCTGCTGCAGACCCAGTGGAAACTTCTAGTACTCTGAAAACCCCCAGTATCGCCAACAACCTTGGACCAGAATCCAGAGAGAAAATGGAAGAAGGACATGGACTTTATAGTTTCAGCATCTTCAGTCATTAGTGAAGACGCTGTTCCAACACACGTACCAGGCTTTGAAACCTTGCCCTCTGTCTCAACCTTATTGCCATCAAGCTCCTCTGCTCTTCTAACTACACAACAGTGGAACCAGCATTCCACACACAAGGCCAATCTCTGAATCTTAGGGTGGCATTGCCTCAAGCGTTATAGCAACAATGCTCAATAAAAGCCAGACTACACCACCTGGGGACTCTCACCCCAGGAAATAATGTTTCCTGAATTTCCTCAGCAGTTTCAGATGGTACAACCGTTGTCTGGCTTTGTTCACCTTTGTTCACAAAGCAAATGAACAAAAACATTAAATGCTTCCAAGAAGCTCCACAAAACAATAATAACACAAAAAAAAGAACAAAGCTACGATGCTAACAGGTAAAACAGCCGTGGCTCTGATGGAACGCTTGGTGAGTTCGCAATATGTCAAACATAATGCTTCAATCCGAACATCTCATACCAGGAGCTTCAGGTGCAAAACATCCATAATAGTAGGCCTTTTGGCATACACATTAATAGAGAGAACGCCAACCTGATACACACAGCACAGAGGATAAGGTAAAAAGGCAGCTGACTGCAGAGACTGTCAGAAACACTAAGGCCTGGTACACAGGCAGCATATAATCTCTGCCGGTTACATTCAGAATAACTTGATTAGAGCTAAAGTGGAGCAGACTGGGGAAGGATGTGAGAAGATGCAACAACAGGAGGACAGAAGCCCAAGAAATCGATCCATCCACCGAAGGACAGCCAGGCTATTACATTCTCAGTCACAGTCCTTGATACAATTTTAATTTAATTTTTAGTTTAATTTAATACACCTGATTTGATTATGCATAATGTGAGAATTGTATTTTGTGCAAAAAATATATTATGGTTGCAATAACATTCTAAATAGAAAATGTTTTTAAAAAATCAGTTAGTTGCACATTATTTCTGCAGAGGTCTGTCCATTACAGAATACATAAGTGACTGCCTTATATCTCGTGCATTGTACATGTAGATGATGCTAATGGTAATGCAGACAATGATAATGACAGTGATTACACCCAATTCTAACCAAAAGCTGTTGTCATGCTAATGATGATGATCATGATGATGATGATGATGATCATGATGATGATGATGTCATCATCTCATTTCATTATTATTCTCATTTCATCTACATCAGAAAACAGAAAAGGCTGTGAGAGCAGCGTTTTTGTAAGTCCGACAGTGCCATCGGCCAGCAGAAGAACAGGGCTGGAGAGAGACTCTTCTGCGGAGCCTACACTGGCATTGAGACACGAAACATGGAATTCAAGAGAGGTGGAGGTGAGGAGATCTTTAGTTCGTTTTGGATCATTAAGAGACTTTTCATTGGCCAATCATTTTTTTTTTTTTTTTACCTTTTTTCTTAATTAACAAGCAACCATCCTGTTCTAATGACCTCCATTTCCAACACCTGAGCACACATACACATGCCTCCAGTAGGATCCTTAGGCATGGGATTTTATGTGTCTATTACCGTAAACAACATTATTGAGTCATGAGGTTTGTGAGCCACTGTGTGTAAATTGTGTAACAGTAATTCACAGTCAAAGCTGTCAGGTCTGATTTGGCTGCAGTTTTGTATACATACATTAATTTAGTTACAGCAATGAAAATCCCAAACTGCCATTATCAAAGTTATTATATTTATTATTGAGTTCTTACCCTGTTTGAATAGAGCCGTGGATTTACTACAAACCTTAATAAGTTAAAGACAAGTAGGTCTGTAATACAACTTGAATCTAAAATCTCAAATCAAATAATAATTTTAATAAAAATATGTCCCTTGGGGAAATGTTCAGGGATAAAAAAAAATAATAAAAAAATCTCTATGGCTCTAATAAATAGCCAAAATAACATTCATAAAATAAATCTGTAAAGAGAATTAAGTTAACAGTTAAAGGTGTTCCCAGCTGCAATACGTTTAAGAACCCTTGGCATACATCATATGCCAGCTCAGACCGTAGGCACAAAATAAGTCTGAACTGCATGGTGACAGGCAAGAACCAAGAGCCAATCAGGGGCATAAGATGGTAAGTGAGTCCAGTAATAGATATAATACCCTCTTGGCGAATTTGTATCATTACCCAGTTCCTTGATTTGTTTCTTTGTATTTTTGTACTTCATACTCAAATTTGAGAGCAAGTTGATCAAGACTTCTGCTTGACCTGGGTGTGTGCATTTCATTACGTGATCCGTGTCCATGTTAATAATATCCTGCCAGTGGCAAAAGTTGCATTTGAAAGGCCAAAGTAAACAAATTGGATCCGATTACAAATGGCATAGATGAGATAACAAAATACACAGAGAACAAAGATTAAGAAACAAAAACACACACATCAGAAGAAGCAGATGTGATCTGGCTAGCCTGCTATCATCAGCCTTAATGCTGCATCAAGCACCGCAGAGATGAGTCAAGTCCTGCTTGAAGAGTGCACTGTGAGATTACAGCGTGGGTAGAAGGGAGCAGGACAGCTCATGTTATGCAAGGTTCTTCTGAAGAACCTCTGAACCTCTGAAGCTAGCAATAGCATCTACCAGAGAGGGCAAATCTTTCATCCTGTAGCTTTAAATACTTAAATGTACTCTGGGCATCTTTTACTCAATGGTGCAGGCTATCATACTGTCAGTGGGTAGAGTACAGCACTGGAATGTTTACTCTAGAAAGAATGAGAAAGCAGAATAAACATGAGAGTTTTTTTTTTTTTTCCAAGACAGTCATATCTCCTTGTCTCTTTTAGGCGAGTACATTCGTTCTAGGTTCCAGTCGCATTACCTTCGTCGACATTCCTGTGCCTTCCTGAATAGCGGCGGTGGAACTCTGCTCATAGGGGTGGATGATGATGGCATTGTACAAGGCATAAGCTGCAGTCATAGGCAGGAGGACCAACTGCGACTGCTGGTTGACTCCATTTTGAAGTTCTTCCATCCTCCACTCCTTCCTCACCCTGTGACCCCCCCTTGCCTGTTCTGTTCCAAACTGACCAAAGCAAAAGTCTTTCTTAGGAGGGACGGCACTGTGGAGAGCCCACTTAGTGCCAGTGTTATACAAGAATGGGCGAGACAGATGGGCACAGCACCGTCCCAACAATGGCTGTGAGGTTGACATGCAATATGACATCTATAATGGGTGCACCATATGAATATGAATAACAGGACTAATTAAAGTTTGACCCAGGCTGGATCAGGTGATCAGGTGATTCACGAGTAATAAACAAATGCTATGCACTGGAGTTGTAATAATGCTATATCGCCTTAATTAGGCTGTTAGTTAGCTGGCTAACTGGTTTATATGGGTTTTACCTGTACTGTACTGTCCTGTTATATACCGTGTTTATTTTACGCACTTGATTTTTCAAATCAAAAGTCAGTCTAATCTGATTAATGACAAATATCAAAGCAGAGGCAAACCGCTATAAGCCAATCTCATCACAGGATTCGGCTGTAAAAAGTCCACCAACCTGCTGAACCTGGGTATTGTAGCCTATTGTACGGTTTGATTTGTTGATTTCTGAAGGGAACTGTAGGCCTGCATGCAAATGTCCGGCTGCCGTTTGATCAGATTTTGAGTGAATGATATTGTCAGGCGTGAGTTGACCACAGCAGCTGTGCACATATGAGAATCTATCTCAGATTGTCTGTTCTGTTGCTAGAGAGAATATATCAGTAATATATCCATTTTCATTCAGGCAGCAAAATAAACAACATATCTGCAGGTCAGCTCTTGAAATGAATTGTGTTCAGCTCTAGAAATGAAATTTAACCTATCCCTGTTTAGTAAGGCTAGGCCTACTTACATGAATACTGATTATTTTGTAAAGGTGTCAGTTCATTTGTTAACATCAATAGTTTAAACAAACTGATAATAAAAATAATAATAATAATAATAATAATAATAATAATAATAATAATAATAATAATAATAATAATAAGAAGAAGAAGAAGAAGAAGAAGAAGAAGAAGAAATTGTGATAATGATGAAGATGATAATAATATTAATATTAATATTAATATTAATATTAATTATTATTATTATTATTATTATTATTATTATTATTATTATTATTATTATAAATAGTAGCAGGAGTAGTAGGAATAGTAGTATTAAACTGCTTTTAATACATAAATTAGGCCTACTTAATATGTAAATTATTCTACACTCTATTAGGAACTTTATTAGGACCACCTTTATTAGGTACACCTATATACATACACATTTTTCCAATCTTCAACTGTCCGGTTTTGGTGAGCCTGTGCCCACTATAGCTTCAACTTCCTGTACTTGCCTGATAGTCATGGAACCTGATATAGTCTTGTAGCCCATCTTCCTCATGTTTCAATGTGTTGTGTTTTCGGAGATGCTTTTCTACTCACCACAGTTGTAAAAAGTAGTTATTTCAATTACTGTAGTCTTCCTAATTGTAGTGTAGTCTGGCCGTCCTCCTCTGACCTCTCTCATCAACAAGGCATTGCACCATGCTTTGAAAAAGTCTAGAAACTGTTGTACATGAAAACTACAGGAAATCATTTTCTGAAATCGTTTCTGAAATACTCAACCCAGCCCATCTGGCTCCAACAACCATGCCACGGTTAAAGTCACTGAGATCACATGTTTTCCCCATTCTGCTGTCTGATGTGAGAATTAACTGAAGCTCTTGACCTGTAACTGCATGAAAGAGCAAGGGTACAGGTGTTCCTATTAAAGTGGCGACAATAAAGTCGACGGACGACGTCATAATGACCGCCAGGGGGCAGTAAAGCAACGCGTTGAATTTCCCTTTCTCACGTGTGAGCGTTAGAGGGTCTGTTGTTTGTGGGTGGAGGCAGTACTCACTCAGTCATTAGTCACAGTGTGTGTGCACATGTTTCTATGTGTGTGTTTCGTTTCTTGTGTTTGTGTAGCTCGGTTGCTTACATCATATCCAGGTGTTGCTGGGAATCCGACAGCTGTTTTCTTGCGCCAAAGCCTATGTGTATTTAAAGAGAAGTGAATACTATGACATACAAAAACTATGAAAACGGATTTGTACATTTGTGTTGCAAGAAAAACGTCCTCCACCTTCTTGCATAATCTGTATTATTAGGTTATTATTTATGTTTATTGAAGTTAAGAGACCATTTCATTGGCTTCATGTGCATTCACTCAGGTTAGGAGTGACATAAAACATAATATTTAACATAGATGAATGAATGGATCACCAAGTGTGCAATTACTTGATTAGCTTGATATTATATAAGATATATAAGGCAATTTTGTGATTGCTTGTGACTCGTCTTTATTTTTATGCAGTGTTGTGTCTCCGCTATCTTTAACCCTTTGTGGTTACTGCATCACTATGATGATGTATCCTGTTCTGTTGCAGCAAACATCTGCGAGACCTTCCCCTTTTCCTTTTCTCAAGCTGTTTATCTATCTGACCAACTGATTGGACACATAAAAATGGTACACACATATCAGCTTCATACGTGTGTATGTGCGCGCTTACTATGTAACTTGTGAGCCAGCATATGAAATATACTATATCGTGGTGTCGGGACAAACTTGGAGTGTGTCAGTGAGAGAGAAGAAGGAGTTCGCATACATAGAATAACACTCTTATACCGCATTTCATGTGTTTTTGATGTCTCAGTGGTTTTTATTCCTGTGTACACACACTCGACCACAATGCCGCAAGTTCGCATTGAGTGTTTGCACAGTGAAATAACATCCTGAAATTCACAGAACGGAGTGCTTGAGAGCACTATTATTAGTATCAAATGGTACAGAATGTCTCATGATCTGTTTTTCCACGGATAGGAGACTGCTTTATTTATGACTCTCTGAGTAAAGCAGCTACCTTCTCTGGGTACTACATTGAATAAGGACCTGAATCAGCACGAGTACTACTAGCACTGCAAAATTCCCCTCGCTGTCATTGGCTTGCTCCATGAGTCACTGCTTCACTAGGTGTGAAGAGTGTAATTCCCGTGGAATGGTGCACCCTGGACGTTCTTATGTAATGTCTGGTGGTGCTTTTTTTCAGTAGGGGTGGTTATAATACCTCCAGACATCCATGCAGCATGTATGTGTAGTCGTTACTGACTTCCTGTGTACCCATTAGCGAATGGAGATGTACCTGACAGACGGCGGTGGATGACTCATCGTGGCACTTGTGCCTTCTGCCATATCACGAACCTTTAGTATCTACTTGAATTTGCTGGTATCTCAGGCCTGTTTCTTGCAGCGGGGACTTCACCAGAGCTGTGGCATCTCGACTATTCAGAATCGAAGATCCTTCCCGCCTGAGGTGCACATGCCCATAGTCATTTCAATACAGTTCAGATGACTCTGAACAATTTTTATGTAAACACTTTACTTTAGGTTAGGTATATTGCATAACCACCATTTTGTCTCTGACTGTTTTTCTCTGAAGCAGTGTCTCAAAACATCACAGAGCCAGATATTCAGTAGGTGGCAACTTCTATTGCTTAATCAGGCACATGGCTGAAACAGACTAATCTTTGATCTTATTCTTGATGCAAAGCAACAGTTTTCAGTTTCTTTCTCAAATTTGACTACTGCACTGCAATTTTTTTATTACTTATAATACTGTATATCTAAAAGTAAAACCAAGTCCTGGGAATAACTGCAGAGTATGCTAGTATTAAATATAGAGGAAGGATCAAGGGTGCTGGTATAGATGAGATAGGAGGGCTAAACCTTCATCCATCCATCCATCCATCCATCCATGCATTTTCTGTATCACTTATCCTACAAAGGGTCGCAGGGAGCCTGGAGCCTATCCCAGGGGGACTCGGGGACCAGGCAGGGGACACCCTGGACAGGGTGCCAACCTATCGCAGGGCACAATCACACACACATTAAAACACCCATTCATACACTACGGACAACTGGAAACGCCAATCGGGCTAAACCTCCTGTCTTTCAAATATAGAAAGACATCAAAGGCTTGATTTTTGGCATCCACGTCAGATTTTTTGCTGCTAACAAACGTTAGACTTTTGTCGAACCAAAACACCAATTGTTGTAAGATAAATACACAGAATGCCATGAAGAATTGAGGCTGGGGCTGATTTCTTTCTAACATTGACAATAGAGTTATGCAGCCTATCAGTGACAGTCGTGTCAGGTTAGATTTCATGTGCGTTTCGGCTGATATTTTTCACTCAACTTTGCTGACAAATATAATACAATACTAGGTATAATGAACGTGAACAAATTGGATTATGAACTCTATCATATTTTTCCATAAAATGCCTTTTTTGTTGAAGAAGAAACTAAAAATAGATAGACTAAGCACACATTATCTGTTCTAAGTACAAATTATACAAAAGAATTGGTGACAGCCATAAGGTTTGTGTTGTTTTTTTTAATGAAAGGATTTAATTGTGTATGTAGTAGTAGGCCCCACATCATTCTTATTATGATATTGAGATGTCAGATATATAATGCTTTGCTCACGCTTAATAGTTTCATTGTCAAGCTATTGATAATCATTAGATTTTAGCCCACACAACTAGTCGCCACTTTATAAGGTTCTATCTGACAGTTCTATGAATTTAAAAAGCCATGAAGATCTCCTTGATAAGACCAAAATAGAACCTTTCAACTTCATATATACACGTTTATACATTTATATATACATTTAAGTACAAAACTTCTCATACTATATCCAGTACACGGTGGTATGTAAATAATGCTAATAAAAATGGGATAGAAAGGTCTGATAGAACCTTATAATTCCAAGGTTTCATATTACAAAAGAATTAAAATTTGGCACTGCTGTACAAACCTCCTACAGACCTACAGCCACTGCTGATCAGCTTATTATTAGCTTCCTCTGGGAGTGGGGAATATTACCTATAAAAGTAAAATCTCAGCATAACACATATGTCTCATTGCCTGAACCAAGCCATTACATTCTACTACCTTGTTTCTTGTATTTTGGTTTTTGGACAACTTATTTAAAAGGTGTCTTGTGCAGTCCATGCCTCGACCGGTCAGAGCATGTATTAGGCAGGTGGTTTTAATGTTATGGCTGATTGGTGTATTTTTTTTTTAGGCTGCATTTTTTTTGTTTTCACTACCTAGTTAAATGAGATTTGCTCAGTACTGCAATACGACAATCAATGTCAAAGTCACTCAGTTTTTGGCCTGTCAGCCATCACATGTTTTCAAACTGCTGCCCATGTTATGTCGCAGGGCAGCTGAACACACTCTGAGGAAAGCGCTAACTGCCCTTTAAACGCATACATAAGCTCACAGATGGCCACGATTGGCTAGGGGGATTGACGGGGAAAAGAGTAACGCCGCCCCTCCTTCCGAGAGCATGACCAGTTTTGCTCTTTTGGACCACCACAGATGACTGTGTCAGGACATGGCCCCTTATAACAACTGTATTTTTGGGTTCAATCCCTTTATAAGAACACCTTGTTGTGGTCAACTGAAGCTGCATAACATTACTTTTTTTTTGGCTCTTAACTTAACTTAACTATTAACTTTTCTCTCAGTCCAAAGCCAATGATCAATGTTCTCTGAATTCATTAACAAATCAAAGTTAATGGGAAAATCTGCTTATTTTTCCTAGTACTCTCAACTCATTGAGAGTATTGAAGCTAAAATGTGTGAATAATTGTTCAATAAGCGTCTGCAGGCAAACTACGTCATGTGGAATAAATTGAGTGCAGGATACGTGTACTGTAATGACACACCGCATTACGTACACCGATCATATGCACACACACACACACACACACACACACACACACACGAACATCCACTCACAGTCACACATTCCCATTTTAGCCCATCAGCTCCTGACTGACTAACCCCCCTCTGACTAAGCATGCATTTTAATCACACAGTTATTTTGTTTCAGGGGAAGTGTTTGTTTCACAGACAATGTACAGCACTTAACAAAAATGACTCATAGCATCGCAAATTGTTTCTGCGCAAATGAATTCTGATGAAAGTCTTAATCGGGCTCAATTGCCAAAGCAGTCAGGTTGTGCATTGATGTTCATATTATACTCGTAATGCTTTGCTTTGACCTCTCACTAATATCTCTTCTACAAAATTCTCTTTTTTTTATCCTTGCGTATGTGTAATGAGACTTTTCAAAAGGACATTGCTCTGTTTGCAGATAACAACTGTACACCACATCTGTAGGTCTGGGGTCCTAAATCATTGTGTACAGTCTGCACAGTTTCTGTAGAATGGTAAAAAGTGCTCATCAGAACGTAGTCATCATGTGTAAAGTGAATATCTGGGAAGGTATAGATGTCTTTTAGTTTATTTTGCGTTCACATGGAAGGGTCGGTCAAACCTTTCACATTCAGGTTGGTTCCAATTCAAATTCAATTCAGCAACGTCGGTGGCAAGGAAAAACTTCCGGCCACCATGAATCCTTGAGAGGAACCAGACTGAAAAATGAACCTCCTCTGGGTGACACCGGATTATTAATCATTACTGTTCCACAATTACTGTATATCCTATAAAGTCAAACAGTACTGTAAATGTTTCGGAAGGATGTCCGGCATCATATGAGCATCATAGTGATTGGGATTATAGCAGCAGTTCTTGAGTACGAGTCTACAGCATCTAGTAGTGAGTATTGTTAAGATGTTGAACTACTGATCAGAAGGTTGTGAGTTCAAATCCCAGCCCTGCCATGCTGGGCCCTTGATCAAGGCCCTTAACCCTCAACTGCTCAGTTGTAAAATAAGATAAATGTAAGCTGCTTTCAGTATCAATATGAGACCATCCACAGCAACAGTAGGTGAGTCACAAGTGAAAGAAAGCTCCAAGCAGAAGAAATATCAGCATGAATCAAGCAGGTCCAGAGGGTGAGAGGAGCAGTAGATGCACATCAGGATCAGGCACAGACCACATTTCTCTGAAATGTGGAAAAACAACAACCAAAAAACAAATTGGTCTAATGTTCATGTATGTTTTCCTCTTCATATGATTATTGTTATGATTGTTTTTTTGTTTTTTTTTAAATACATAAGTTAACACGAGGTAAGCTTTTTAACCTCGAGTGATGCCTGGCCTTTGTCTAAAGGTTAGGACGAAATGCTTAGCGAACGAAGAGACATCATTTGACATTTAAAAATTCCTGAAAGAACATTTAGAAGATAAAGTTATTTATGGTATGTGTGATTCCCGTTATCTTAACTTGTGTCACACATGCCTGTCTGTTGTCATGTGCACTCATTTGTTCAGCCGTCCACGCTTGCTTGTGCATGGAGCTTAAGTCTTGTGTTTTCTTTGATGGCGACAGCTTTAACTTCATTCCAGTCTCATGGGAACAGGAGCGACCGGAGCGGAAGGGGGAAGGGTGTCTTCATGAGAGAGAGAGAGAGAGAGAGAGAGAGAGAGAGAGAGTCTGTCCTTTGGGATGCAGATTGTTGTTGGAGCCTGAGACTGCTGGGGGAGGGGAAATGTGTGTGTGTGTGTGTGTGTGTGTGTGTGTGTGTGTGTGTGTGTGTGTGTGTGTGTGTGTGTGTGTGTGTGTGTGTGTGTGTGTGTGTGTGTGTGTGTGTGAAAACGCAAACGGGTGCTGACGCATGTCTGACCCATTGTGGTGCTGTGACGTGTAGATAGCCATGCAAATCATGGAAGCACTGAAGAGATGGCTGAAGTCCAGCCTTGCTGCCTAGCAAAACGTAGCCTCTCCGGCCTCCAAAACACAAGAGAGGGGGAGGAGTGATGTTCTGCTGTGCTCTAGATATAATGCTAAAAAACCCCAAAGTAGCACTCTGTAAAATGCAGTGATACTGCAGGAAATACTTTTAAAGACAATATCCAAAAATAAATCTGGATCTGAATCACTTATTTGATCAGATATTCCTGTATATACTGTATATCTTACTGAAAGGACAGGTGTATAATGCGTCACAGCCTCATGTTGGAAGAGTAGTGTGACGCAGGTACGTATGGGTACTGATATGATACAGTGACTTTTACGCCATTTCCTGGATCAAGTATAAAAGGAACAATATGCATAACTGTATTCTGGGAAAGGTTTAAGCAGGGTGTCCCTAGGATTGACCTCATGTCATATTTTAAATGACTTAGGTTCTTTCCTGTTGAAGCGGAAAACACTTGCTGCTTGTCATTTTCATTGTTTTTGCATGTCAGAGCTGGAAGGATTAACACATTTCAGGGTGTGCCCTTTCTGATGGTTTTAGTCGAGTCGTATTCTGTATTTACATGAAGTTCACTGAGACAGCAGGGCAAAACAATATACACCTTGTTTTAAGAACAATACAGTTTCGAAGGAGTTTATGTGCACATACTCATAATCATACGGGTCAAACAGTGATGATTAAGGCTTGTAGTTAAGAAATGGCCCATATTATAAGTTTACTTAAAAGCCTGTGTTAAAACGACTCCCGCTATACTGTCCAGGTCATAAATTTACATACGTCTTGCAGAATCTGTAAAATGTTAACAATTTAAAAAATAATAATAAGAGGGCTCATAACAATTGCATTTTGTTTTTTTTTTATTATTTAGAACTGCCTTGAATAAGCTATTTCTCATAACAGATGTGTACATATAGTCCACAAGACACAGTAATAACATGAACCAGTTCAAAAGTTTACATAGGATTGATTCTTAATGCAGTGTGCTGTTACCTGGATGATGAACTGTTTTTATGTTTTGTGATAGTTGTTCATGAGTCCCTTGTTTGCCCACTGTTCTTCAGAAAAATCCTCCAGGTCCTGCACATTCTTTGCTTTTCCAGCATCTTCTGCATATTTGAGCCCTTTCCAGCAGCGACTACAGTGGGGGAAAAATGTATTTGATCCCCTGCTGATTTTGTACGTTTGCCCACTGACAAAGAAATGATCAGTGTATAATTTTAATGGTAGGTGTATTTTAACAGTGAGAGACAGAATAACAACAAAAAAATCCAGAAAAACGCATTTCAAAAAAGTTATAAATTGATTTGCATTTTAATGAGTGAAATAAGTATTTGATCCCCTATCAATCAGCAAGATTTCTGGCTCCCAGGTGTCTCTTACACAGGTAATGAGCTGAGATTAGGAGCACTCTCTTAAAGGGAGTGCTCCTAATCTCAGGTTGTTACCTGTAAAAAGACACCTGTCCACAGAAGCAATCAATCAATCAGATTCCAAACTCTCCACCATGGCCAAGACCAAAGAGCTGTCCAAGGATGTCAGGGACAAGATTGTAGACCTACACAAGGCTGGAATGGGCTACAAGACCATCGCCAAGCAGCTTGGTGAGAACGTGACAACAGTTGGTGCGATTATTCTCAAATGGAAGAAACTGTCAGTCTCCCTCGGTCTGGGGCTCCATGCAAGATCTCACCTCGTGGAGTTTCAGTGATCATGAGAACGGTGAGGAATCAGCCCAGAACTACACGGGAGGATCTTGTTAATGATCTCAAGGCAGCTGGGACCATAGTCACCAAGAAAATAATTGGTAACACACTACGCCGTGAACGACTGAAATCCTACAGTGCCCGCAAGGTCCCCCTGCTCAAGAAAGCACATGTACAGGCCCATCTGAAGTTTGCCTGAATGATTCAGAGGAGAACTGGGTGAAAGTGTTGGTCAGATCTCTTTGGCATCAACTCAACTCGCCGTGTTTGGAGGAGGAGGAATGCTGCCTATGACCCCAAGTCATAACACCATCCCCACCGTCAAACATGGAGGTGGGAACATTATGCTTTGGGGGTGTTTTTCTGCTAAGGGGACAGGACAACTGCACCGCATCAAAGGGACGATGGACGGGGCCATGTACCGTCAAATCTTGGGTGAGAACCTCCTTCCCTCAGCCAGGGCATTGAAAAGGACCTTAATGACTTGGAGAGGATCTGCAAAGAGGAGTGGGACAAAATCCCTCCTGAGATGTGTGCAAACCTGGTGGCCAACTACAAGAAACGTCTGACCTCTGTGACTGCCAACAAGGGTTTTGCCACCAAGTACTAAGTCGAAGGGGTCAAATACTTATTTCCCTCATTAAAATGCAAATCAATTTATAACTTTTTTGAAATGCGTTTTTCTGGATTTTTTTGTTGTTATTCTGTCTCTCACTGTTAAAATACACCTACCATTAAAATCATAGACTGATCATTTCTTCGTCAGTGGGCAAACGTACAAAATCAGCAGGGGATCAAATACTTTTTCCCCCCACTGTTTATGATGTTGAGATCCATCTTTTCACACTGAAGACAACTGAGGGACTCGTACACGACTATTACAAAAGGTGCAAACATTCACTGACGCTCAAGAAGGCAACACGATACATTAAGAGCCAGGGGGGTGGAAACTTTTGAACGGGATGATCGGTGTAAATTGTTTTTTTTTTTTTTTTTTTGTCTTCTGGGAAACATGTAAGTATCTTATGTAGCTTCTGAAGGGCAGTACTAAAGGAAAAAATATGATCTTTAAACAAAATAATAGCAACTTACACAGATCCTCCTGTTCAAAAGCTTACACCCCCCCTGGCTCTTAAGGGGACTCATGAACAACTATCACAAAACATTAAAACGGTCGTTGATCATCCAGGTAACAACACACAGTATTAAGAATCAAGCGTATGTAAACTTTTGAACTGGTTCATTTGTGTAAATTCAGTTATTATTGTGTCTTGTGGACTATATGTGAACATCTGTTAGGTGAAATAGCTTATTCAGGGCAGGACTAAATAAACAACTAAATGCAATTTTTATGATCCCTCTTATTATTTCTTTTTATTATTATTATTATTATTTTTTTTATTATTAACATTTTGCAGATTCTGCAAGGCATATGTTAACTTATGACCTCAACTGTAGCTTCAGAATGAAATGACATTTGATATCATCTGCTTTAACAGCTATTCTATTCTGTCACAGCTATTCTCAAATTATAGTTCTTTGACATGTATTGTACAACAATATATACATTTGAAAAAACAATATAGTGGAGCAGCGGGTAGCTAAGCCGCCTCACAGCATCATAATATAGCATGAACGCATTTGCATCCACTATGCATCTAAATGCATCTTCTACAAACTACAAACTACTAACAAGGTGTTAAGTTCTTATCTGATACCCGTCACAGAACCAGAATTTGGACCCTGCGGTGGCTGATTTCCTCTCGTCCGAGCTCGGGAAGAAGTCACACTGACACAAAGTTCAGTGCTTCTCAGTTTAATGATACAGAAAGTACGGTATATATACACACAGAAATACTGATAAAGAATAATAAATGTCAGTCAGAACAGGTCACAGCTAGAGTCAGAACATCTGTTACGTAGGTTCGAGTGATATAAGAACTACATTATGATAAATTTTTACAATATAATAATCTCATTAAACCCATTTTAATTGGAACACCTGCTAATTATCCAATCCTACAATCATTTGGCAGCAGCACAATGAATAAAATCACGCAGATACGTGGTGCTATCTTTAATGTTTACATCAAACATTAGAATGCGGATGTGACGTGATCTCAATGACTTTAACCGTGGCATGGTGGTTGTGGCCAGATAAGCTGGTTTGAGTATTTCAGAAACTGCTGATCTCCTGGGATTTTTTTTTTTTACACACAACAGTCTCTAGAGTTCAGACAGAATGGTGTGAAAAACAAAAAACATCCAGTGAGCGGGTGGAGTTCTGTGGGTGGAAGCGTCTTGTTGATGAGAGAGATCTGACTGGTTCGAGCCGACAGGAAGGGGAAAGTAACTCAAATAACCACTCTTTACAATCAGGGTGAGCAGAAAAGCATCTCAGAATGCACAACATATCATACCTCGAGGTGGATGGGTTACAACGGCAGAAGACCGGGTTTCTGATCTGAGGCTACAGTGGGCATAAGATCACAAAAAACACATGGACAGTTGAAAATTGTGAAAAGACCAGGTGATGCGTTTTCGCTCTACAACTGTCCAGTTTCGGGTCACTTCACCAAATACACCAAACTGTTTTGCAGGAAAACATGCACCATTTTAGGAAATGTTGTTATGTTTTATAATAAAACTATTGGGTAGTTATTAATGTATGTATACATTTTGCTTCATGAAGCATGTCGATATTACTGGAGTTACCTGTGTGATGGTCCTTCATTATCCTGCCAGTCATGCTAGGATAATGAAGGACTATCACATGGGTAACTCCAGTATTATTGACATGCTTCATGAAGCAAAATGTATACATACATTAATAACAAATGGAAGGAGATATAGACACTGCCCTCATAACCCAAGCTCTGTAAGTAATGGCACCCTGTGGCAAGAGGCACACCCTACATGTTCACTCTGACAGATTCACCTAGGCTGAAAACATTTTTGTAGTACACACAACTGTCCATTAGGGCGGTGTTTCACGTCATACCTTGGTAAATCAATCGGACCTATCAATGTGAGCATATAAATTTTACACTTACACGTCAGATGATTCGGACATGCTATGAGAGTACTGAATATTGCTGCGTTCGAGGGGAAGTTGCAGCTTGTTATTTCCCGCCTACAGCCGGTAAAAGCCACCAAGAGTGCTGTCTCAGCTTGCAGTTTTAACTTGTCAACTTTGGGTGGTGTCCTCAACTACCAGTTCCTTCCCTGTTTACAGAGTGACGTCAAATCTACATGGCCGCTCACGCTGTAGATTAAATTTAAATTAGTTTATAGCAGTATTGGATTTAGATCAGTTAATATACACACACAGTACTTGGTTAAATCTATAACATTGACCATAGTAATAGCTGTTTTGTAAAGGTTATCATCAACATTAAAGTTATCACTAACATTAGCAGGCGAGCATGTGGCTAATGCTATGTTGCTAAATGTTGCTTGAATATCTGAGTGGAAATATTTGTGGTGTGATTAATGATTCTTGTGCTAATTTCTTGGTTTGTGCTGTACTTTTGTTAGTCCTGTGAGAAGTTACAATGGCATGTAATAGGAGAAAAATGATTTAAGTGATTTAAAAGCATATGGGATAACAGTGCTGATGCCATCAGTGATGCCATGACTATCTATTACTGGGAATCCAAGAGAGCATAATTGGCACTGCTTCTTGGGTGGGAATGAGGTTGTTACTCATCTGTGAGTAGTCTGACAGCTTGCCTTGTACCATTTCATGAGTTTGCAGTCTGAAAAGGTGCAATGGCTTCATGAGTTTCGGAGATTGTTAGCCTTCACCTTCCATTATTGGTAGAAATTTTGAAGGAGTTTTAAAATAACATGTTATTCTTTGACCTTATGAGGGTCACAATCCTATGCCTCAATATCTCCAAAGTCAGATAGAACCTAATTCAAAGGTTTTGACATGTCTGTTATAAATTTCCCTTAGCTCTGTGGGAATTGTCAGCACATTTGCCTTGCACCTCCGGGGCCGGGGGTTCGATTCCCGCCTCTGCCCTGTGTGTGCGGAGTTTGCATATTCTCCCCGTACTTCGGGGGTTTCTTCCGGGTACCCCGGTTTCATCCCCCAGTCCAAAGACGTGCGATGTAGGCTGATTGGCATTTTCAAATTGTCCGTAGTGTGTGAATGTGAGTGTGTGTGCGATTGTGCTCTGCAATGGGTTGGCACCCCGTCCAGGGTGTCCCCCACCTTGTGCTCCGAGTCCCCTGGGACAGGCTCCAGGCTCCACCGTGACCTTGCAGGATAAGCGGTACAGAAAATGGATGGATTGATGGCAGGGGCTGTATACAGTGTTGACGATTTAAATCCAAATGTTATGTCAATATTAATGTTACACGATATTAAATTTACAGGAAAGTTCTGCACATTCGGAGTTGGGTTGCTTCAGTTGATTTTCTGGGTGTGCCATTCAGATTATGCAAATTACCTGCGTGTAGTTCACACCTCTGAAGTTGCCATGTTTTTCTTGAGTAGAAACATCCAAGGTGGCATTTTTCAATAGTATCTACACCATCGCCTTTAAACACAAGCACTTGCCTTTAAACGTGCAGAAAATAAATCAGGGATAGAAAATGTGAGCTGAAGAAGGAAATAGTTTTTTTTTTCCCCCTTTGCTGTCAAATGTAATACAGTCTAACATAAAGAGATTGTTTAAAAATTAAAAATAAAAAGACAGCGTGAGGATACAGTATATGAACGAGAAGATGGAAAGCATCGAAATAAACATCTAATAGGAGTCTAGTATATTGTCAGTATAGTGCTGTATGAATAGTCCTAGTAGTAGCCTAATTAATTTCACAGTTAATTTTATTTAACAATATGGCATCTGTCCTCATTACTTGGAATCTTATAACACAGCTCTTCATCCACCACATCCTATTATATTGCATTTTATTTATCATTTTATCTATTATAACAGCGATTGTATTTTTCTTGCTTTGGCAATTACTCTCCTCTTGGATTTTTTAAGGGATGATTGCTAAAAAATAATAACAAATTAAAACAGCACACAATATGGGATCTATTCATTTGACACTTTACATTACACTACACACATATAGTCCCCTCTGAAAGTATTGGAACAGCAAGGCCAATTCTATTATTTTTGCTGTACATTAAATACATTTGGGTTTGAGATCAAACGATGAATGAGACAGTAGATCAGAATTTCAGCTTTCATTTCTTTATATTTACATCTAGAGGTGTTAAACAACATGGCACCTCTGGTGGCAGACCACCCAATTTCTAGGTGAGCATTTACGTTTACATTTACATTTATGGCATTTGACAGACGCCCTTATCCCGAGCGACTTACATCTTTATTTCATTTATACATCTGAGCAAAAGTATAGGAACAGATAGTCATAAAGTAAATAACACTTGCAATAACTGCAACAAGCCGGTGACCCACTGATGTCACCAAACTGTTGAATTTATCTTTTGTGTTGCTTTTCCAGGCTTTTACTGCACCGATCTTTCAGTTGTTGTTTTCTTTGGGGGGGTTTCTCCTTTCAGTCTGCTCAACTAACTAATGCTGCTCAACTGGGTTAAGGTCTGGTGATTGACTTGGCCAGTCTAAAACCTTCCACTTTTCCCCCTGATGAAGTCCTTTGTTGAACTGGCAGTGTCTTTTTGGATCATCGTCTTGCTGCATGATGAAGTTCCTCCCAATCAGATTGGATGCATTTTTCTGTAAATTGGAAGACAGATTGTTCCTGTAGACTTCTGAATTCATTCTGCTGCTATCATCATGAGTTATATCATCAATAAAGATTAGTGAGCCTGTTCCAGAAGCAGCCCTGCAAGCCCAAGCCATAACACTACCTCCACCATGCTTGACTGATGAGCTTCTGTGTTTTGGATCACGAGCAGATCCTTTCTTTCTCCACACTTTGGCCTTTCCATCACTTTGCTAGAGGTAAATATTGGTTCCAGAATTTTTGTGGCTCATCTCTGTATTTATTTGTGAATTCTAATCTGGCTTTCTGATTCTTACTGCTGATGAGTGGTTTGCATCTTGCGGTATGGCCTCTATATTTCTGCATTTGAAGTCTTCTTTGAATGGTGGATTTTCACAGCTCTCACAATGCTTCTGTCATCAACTGCTGCTGTTTTCCCTGGCCGACCTGTTCCATGTCTGGTTGCTAGTACACCAGTGGTTTCTTTATTTTTCACGACATTCCAAATTGTTGTATTGCCTATGCCCAATGCTTGTGCAATGGCTCTGATAGATTTTCCCTCATTTCTCAGCTTCAAACAGACTTTTCTCCCATAGACAGCTCTCTGGTCTTCATGTTGATTTATCCTTTTTAACAACAAATGCAGTCTTCACAGGCAAAACCTAGCGCTTAAACCGACAGCAGACATTCAGAACTATTGATTCTTTAAAACAATCAATTTAACAGGGCACACCTGGGCAGCAAGAAACACCTATCAGTCATGTGTTCCAATATTTTTGATCACTTGAAAAAATGGGTTGGGTTCAAACAAAAGGTGCCATGTTCTAAGTTGTTTAACACACGTAGATGTAAATGTCAGGAAATGACAGCTGAAATTCTGCTCTTTCACAAAGCTGCACCTGTGTGAGAAGGGCATAATAATTCAAGTGCTAGTGATGTAGTTCATATGTTGTGTTGTTACTTGCCTGTGCAGACATGTAAGACCTGGTTTAGTCTGCAGAGAGAGAGAGAGAGAGAGAGAGAGAGAGGCATGGCTTGCTGTCTAGGAGACAGGGTGGGTCAGATATGTGAGGAGTGACTTTTCATAGACGTCACAGAACAAGTCTTGTCTGCTGCTTGGGGTTATCTTGGGTCAACACCATATTTGTGTGTTTATTATTATTAGTTAATTATAGGTTTAATGAGTGTCACCACAGCTTACAACAATGTCTTTATATTCACCCAGGTAAGACAATGAAGCAAAGTTGTTTTTATTTCATTCTTTTTCAAGGTTGAATGAGGTGATAAATATCTCTACAGTAGGGATGTGATTAACAGCTACTCTGCTCTCAGACATGGATTAGCACTATGGGTACGCAAGCGACAGTCTGTTATAGCACCAATCAAAACTCTTTAAACCTCCACTCTAGCGTGCACCATGCAATTACATGGCCCAAAGCAATTTAGTAGACATACTATTGAGAGGATAGACTGTCTACTCAGCATTCAGCATGTACTGGTTGTACAGGTTCACAGATATTGTTGTTATTATTTCCAGGTTCTCACATTCAACATTATATTGTAACGTTTGAGATCATTTGGTGTGTCCTAAAATTCAAATTGAGGCATGGAAAGAGTTAATCATGAAATCCATGAGCAAGTGTCAGCTTCTGGGACTCCCTGTCATTTCCAGATCATCTTTGCTTATAGATTACGTCTGTTCTGTTCGAGACACAACAAATTTAATGTCCCTCAGGCAGGACATGCCGAGTTTGATCACCGTGTGTGAGTAAGCAGAAGTAAGTCACTGGCTTTGGGAACATCCACTTCTAGATGAAGGGTTTGTTTTTGACATTCACAAGAAGCTTGTAGGTGAAAATATATTACACAAGAGCTTACAAATAAGAATTTGTTGCAAGGATATAAATCTAACAACTTATACTAGATGGCTTTTCATCTTTAAGCTCACTGCGCACAGGATAAATATGCTTGTGGAGAAGACAGATATTGTATTTTTAACAAATCGATGTTTCCTTTCAATGATTTTTTTTTAAAATAATTAATTATAACTAATCATTTTAGATGTAATATTTTTGTAATATTACACGTACATGCAAACCTTTGGGCATGTGTACTGTACATAACAGGCCAAAACATAACAAAAGTAAATATGAAAATTGAATGAAGAGATAACCAAGTAATGTGTTTGTTAAAACGGAAACAAAGGGCTTCATTAAATGTCTACGGTAATTCTGCATATTTAACTGAATCCGAAATTTAAAGTTTTGTTTTCTCTAGACATAACATTACTACCGTTATACCGAGGGCTTGTTTCTTTTTACGCGACCCCGTTTTCTGCACGAGTCCAGATTGTGCCGATTGATGACGCAAGCATGACGTAATCATCTTCTTCAAGCACGGGTCACAGATCCTCATTGTATAATCTGACACAGAGAACACATTGTCGCATGCAGAATCTTGGGATCATCTTGTACAGTGTGACAAGTCTTAAAATCTTATCTGTCTTAAAGTCTGACAGGTCTGACAAAATCTTAAAAGGCTGCTGAAATCACACAGTCTAAAATTCACACACTTTGTTCAGTTCATTCGAATGCGAGAACACCTGGAGTTGCAACAAACTTATTTTAAAAGGCTAAGAAGAGAAGTCCGAGGTCATCCGTTTCAGGGTTAAAAGAGTTCGTTCAAACAGATATTCTCCCTGCTGACAGAATTTAACAAACCGGTGTTCGTTTAAATCCCACAAAGGTGTGTTCAACTAGTTTGTAAGTAATTAAAAAATGTGTCCTTCTCATATTTTCAGATAGAATATTTTCAGAAAAGTCCTCTAACATTGTCAGTACCATTTATTAGAGTTATGGAACTCCTCAAAAGTTTCCTAAACATGTGTATATTCAGTAATTACATTTCTGAAACTCTTAATCATCGCTTTCATACTTTAACCATTCTTCCACGCTTTCATCCAGTAGTGTAAATGTAAGAAAAGTGTACAGAACAGCCATTAGACTCGTGTCACTTCATTAAATAAATATTTTATTATCAGTGAAAATAAATACATTTTCTTAAGATAGAATCAACGACATTTTAAAAAGCATTTCTGGGAGTGAGGTTATGGAGAGATACCAAATAAAAACAAAGCCAAATCAATCAAGCAAGGGGTCCATGTACAATGCCATTCATATAACATATACTCATATGTCTGGAGTAAGCCCGCAGTCTAGACAGTAAGGGAAGGCGAAGTCTCCTGAATGTTTAAGGTACACAAAGTCACTATGGCTGAACAATTGGATGTACGTCACGCAGACCTTCAAAAGTTCCCTTCGCGAAATAAATTTGGCCCAAGTCCCTTTTTAATACAAATATTGCTCACTAATGGCGCAGCTCCACTAGTGTGCTACAGTATAGGAATTCAAACAGTGGCCATAATGGACATTAAACATATCAATTTTATCAGAGTTGACCTTCAATAATGTTCAGTGATGTATGAAAAAAAAACAAACAAAAAAAAAAAAACAGGACATGGTCCAACAGATATTTTGGCCTTGTGTAGAATTGAGTTCCCGGTTTAGTTATCCCAAGCTAAGAAGTGGCTCAGACATATTCCCATGAGCTGGCTGGGTTAATGAGGGAGTGGAGCACAGTTTTAGTGGAACAGAACTACTTTCGACATTAACAAGCTTTGCGATTCCTATACAAGTCCCAGCTGATATAAGCAAATACCATAACCTCACCACAGGGGGGAAAAAAACTGCATTCTTCGATACAAGTTACTAACAAAGCAATAATGCAGAAATTAATTAATTATTTCCATTTTGTAATTATGAGGCCACCGGAGGGACCGAGTACACTGACCTCAATTAAGAGGAAGCGTGTGTGTGTGTGTATAAAATCAGTGGTGAAACTGCAACCTCAGCTTATATACTAAGAGACATGGTAGAGTGCTACCATGAGGGCATGAAAACCTGTAATGAGGACACCAATGCATTGTGAATGTCTCCCAACAATAATTCAACATTCAGGAAAAAATTTAAACAGGTGGCAAAAAATAAAAGAAAAACAACGTATTGCCGTAGAATATAACGCTGTCCTTATCTACTTAGCGGCTTGCTACAAGATATCACTGAGCAACATGTGGCTTAAGGGACATTACACAGTGGCACTGTATTGTTGAAATCAAAGTTATTCACAGTATAGTGACATTCTAAAGACATCTACTGACCATATGAGCACTACATACATTTCAGATAGAGAAGATGATGTAAATGACGTTACCTCAGTGAAACTATTACACGCAACGTTTCTAGTTCCACTCTCCCATGAACTATGATTGAAGCCCCCCATATTTTCTACTTAAGCAAAAATATTGGTATCTGTATTTTTTTTGTTGTTGTTTTTTTGTTTGGTTTTTTTGATAAAGTAATGCTGCTTGTTTAAGGCAGTCCTGGAGTTGTGACGAACCAGCAGGGAGCAGGCTCAGCAGTTAGCAATAGAAGCTAATAAGACATTCCAGTGCTTTCCAAGCTGTTTCTCGCTATCTCTATAAGCATAAAGAGACTGCCTACAGTGAACGATGGACACTCGTGACAGTCATTTGATTTGGTTTAATTCAATTGTACAAGTAGTAGAAACATTATGAGCTTTCAAAATATGTCAAATGTGAAAAATGTGATGCTTATGCTAACAGCAGTCATCTTGAAGAAATTCAACACATCTGAGGGAAAAAATAATAATAA
This sequence comes from Cranoglanis bouderius, assembly GCA_023630585.1. NCBI lineage: Eukaryota > Metazoa > Chordata > Actinopteri > Siluriformes > Cranoglanididae > Cranoglanis > Cranoglanis bouderius. The sequence goes on along the minus strand of CM042546.1, from coordinate 3,771,660 downwards.
AAAGAAAAATGAAAAAAAACAACAAAACAGTGTAGCACTGTGCAAAATGACATATACCCAGCTCCAGCATGTCACCAATCCTAGGCTTAGACATTAGCTTTAGAGCAGTGAAGGAATAATAGGAGTCGGTGTTGAAGTACCAGCCTTCAATACACAAAAATACTCACTTAAACTGTTCTTCTCATAACAAGCCTCTGGGAGCTTGTTTGATATAAAGCAGAATTGTCATATGATCTCAATAAATGTCCAGTTTTTGGTGACTATTATAAATATATTTCTAAATGCCAGTGATGCCCCCAGGGAGGCAAGGCAGGCTATATGCATTGTTCTAATCAGGGCTGATAAAGTGAAGTCACATTCAACCCTGGACCAACTGAGCTACATCGTCACCCCTGGGGACTGACAGAAAAAGTTGGCTGCTACCTCACAATAACACACTTACAAAAGGTCAATCATAGAGTTCATCTCCTAAAAGAGCAGTGATAATTCAGAGAAAACTCCATTCTTTCTTCTCATTTGCCAACACTTGGGTCAGGCCAGAGTGTACTATGGTGTGTATATATAGCATAACTTTACAGACAAAGTCACTCTTGCTTCAGACCAGTAAAAATGGCTGCTCAGAATTGCACAAGCAACCAACTCGTCGCTGACTGGAACAGATATGAAGTGAACCCATCTCTTTCAAAATCCAAAACTGGCTGCTCAGCACCTGATGGTGCTAGGCTGCTGCTTGCACACAAAGTCTGAGAAGAAGTCGAACTCGTTCTGACCCAGTGAAAGTTCAGGCAGCTCTTGCACCCTGTCCAAACCCAGTTCTAACGCAAGAGATGTGAGGACCTCCTCGTCAATCAAGTCCGTATCCATGACGTTGAGGCCCAACGTTGGGCCGCCCATCCCCATCTGCATGCCTGCCAGTTGGTTCGGAGCCATCCTGTATGGACCACTGGGTCCAATATGGTGTCCGTATCCAGGGCTGAGAGGAAACCCGTGGTACTGGGTGTTGAGTTTCTGCAGGTGCATGCTGGCCATAAGCTGCTGAGATGTGCTTAGACCTCCTCCACTCATATACTGCTGCTGATGCTGCTGATGCTGCTGAAGTGGCTGGCTCTGTGGATGCATGTGATGTTGAACTTGAAGGTGCTGTGGCCCCAGCTGCTGGTTCACTACTCCGTACATCATGTTACCCGTCTGCATCTGATGGTGATGCCCGTTCACCATGTGCCCGTTCATCACGGGCCCCATGCCGGTTCGATGCCTCATTGCTGCCTGCATGGAACCTTGTGGCCCTCTGTTGTAGTGTATCAGCTGGCCGTTCGGGAAGGTACGCATGACTGGCTGGCCCATATGCTGAGGGTGACTGTTCATGCCCATGCGGAACCCATGACTCATGGGCATCATGTGTTCAGCCATGGTTTGGAAGTGATGCTGCAGAGACATGACAGGAATGTCAACATATTAGGCAAAGAAAAACAAAAACATGCAACAATTCCTGACACACCAGCTGAACGACACGTCACGTTTGGAAAAATCTCTCTAGTTTTTTTTTCTTGACATAAGGATTACAGTTCAGTCTGTGTGTAAACTATCTGAACTTGCCATTGAAGTGCAATAGACAGAACTGGTTCCTGCTCAACACTTTACTTATCCCTTTAAACCCCTCGGTAAATGTGCCACGGACAGAGACAAAGCCTAGGTGTTTAGAGAAGGAGCACTGTGCTGAGAAAACAATGCAGTCGGAGCAGACCTGAGCCTCTGGGAGCATCCTAACAAATATCAGCCAGATCCCTAGACAAAGTGCTCAGCAAACAAAGCCTCGTGGAGACACTGGACGGAGATACAGAGCCGAAACTAAATACGGAATTGAACTTCTTACTCCCTAGGTAACAAATTGAGATTAACATATTTGTAAGATTAACCTTTATCACTGGCATACTGGAAATACATCATGGCTAACCCAGGTATCTGAATGAACTATCGTTAAGTAGGATGACCTACAGCATGCTCTTAATATTATTATTATTATTATTATTATTATTAATTGTCCTTCCTGGAAAATGTTACACGAATCAGTATTTCTGCAGAAGCAATGGTTACACAATCAATGTTCACCGTGTCAGAGATCCTGGTATAATGCGCTGAGATAGGAGACTATAGGCTACCTGATCAAAAAAAAAAAAAAAAAAAAAAATCTCTCTTTGTCCTTTCTTCACGTCTCGGAAAAAGATCTACTGGATCATTTGCCTTCTAAACCAGCACCAGTATTACCGCTTCTTGGTTTAAATGTCTTAAAAACCACTAGCGCAAACAAAAAACCCACTCGGTCAATGAGGTTTGGGGAAAAGTGCAGTTGCAGTTTTTTTTTTTTTTTTTGGTCATTGCAAACAAAACAGTTCAAGCAAATTTCATTGTTTTTAAGGTGAATCCAGAATACTGAAGTATTTAACGCACAGGAGGAGGACACATCATGCGACTCGTGACATGTGTATATTTTAAACACAATGCATTTCTAAGCACAACTTTTGATTAGATCGAAAGAGCGTTCTGCATTAACAGACCTTATAATCACTCGCCTGAATGTGTATCTTATAATGCACGGCATTATAAGATATAAGACGCATGCATTCGCAGTGTTAACCAAACACACACACGCGCACACACACGCGCACACACATAGATACGTACCAGTGTAACGTCGCTCTTCCTTTTTTCTGCAGAGTGTCCTAGCGTTTTCGTGGTATTCCAAGCACGCGCAGTGAAGGTCCTCTCTGTTCCAGGCTCTGATGCTCGCTTTCTGGGTCAACTCTCCGATTTTATCTCCAGAGCGGAACAGAGAGAGGGGCGGGGAGGGGCGGAGCTACATCCCTCCTCCTCTCCTTTGTTGTGATTGGCCCTTTCCGTTTTAATCGCCGCGCTGAGAAAACGATTGGCCTCGGAAGATTCGGCACGTACGTGTGACGTAGGCACGTACGTGAGACGTAGGCACGTAACGCGCGTCTCCCCGGAAACTCTTCAGCGCGTGCGCGTGCGCGAGGGCGCGAGCGTTGTGTTCCTGCTCTTCAGCTGGAACTGTTCAAGCTATCACGCTTGATGTTGACTGAAAACAACTACGTTTAATTCGCCTCTTTTACTGCCCTGACGAATATCCAAAACGTTTTTTTTTTAATTTTTTAAAGGTTTTAAATAACTAAACAAGACAAATGATAGACAAAACTATCTAAAGACAAATGTAATGGACCGGTGGGGCTCAAAATGGGGTCTCCATATGTTTTTTTTTTTAATTTAATTTTTTTTTTTTTTAAATGTAGAGGTATAAATCACAACACACCATCACCAAAGCTAATTATATTCATTATCAAGGTCATATAGTTAGTAACTTATTTGATTGACTTGGCTAATCCAAACCTCAATAACTCAAAAACTCAAAGTAGGCTTATAAATAATACCATCTTGGACCCAGTGTGTTCATTCAGTGGATACATCAGAAATATAAAGCTTTATGACTGTGATATTAAAGAGACTAATTCATTATCATTTGGCCCCATTTAAATAATGTTCATGTACCGAGGAGGTTTGTGGAATTTATTTTAGAGATAAAGACGTGTAAGAAACCCTATGATTGGGCAAAAGTAACCTAGCCTTTATGGTTAAAGTTAGTGTCGCTCTAATTTATCTCAAATTAGGTTTTGTTTGATTTCCATCATTACCTTATATCTGTGTTCACATTTCAGTCAATTATCCTCCTAACAAAATGGATAAATGTAGGTTTCTGAGCTGCACCCACCAGGCTCTGGTGAAACTTCAACCATTTGCCTCATGTAAATGGCTTATTTACCATTTGAAAAGGAAAAGACTGGAGATTCATATGCTTGTGTGGAGGGAGAAAGGACCCCTGAGATGGAGGCCTGCTGTCACCAAACATGTGCTAATGACGTTGCGCAAGCCATACTGCTTTCACACAGCACTTAGCCACAGTCACACACACACACACACACACACACACACACACACACACACATAGACACACAGGACAATTCTCCTGGCTGTGCCAAATAACTGTCATACTCCTGAGGAATGTAAAGGGCCATCTCTCTCTCTCTCTCTCTCTCTCTCTCTCTCTCTCTCTCTCTCTCTCTCTCTCTCTCTCTCTCTCTCTCTGTCTTGAAGACTCATTGTGCTGCACTTTTCTAGGGCAGAATAGAAACCATGCTTGCTTTCTGCTATTAGTATGCAATACAGAAGTCCATATTTCAGCTCCTACACACTGAAAATATATGACACAAATACATTTCTTGATTTCTAAATTAGAAATTAGAAGTGCTTATCTCTGATTTTCCCCCTGATTCACACATAAATACTTGTCATTTGTCATAAGGCAACAATTACAATCACATTTGCATATGTACATCCAAGACAGGTTTGTTTTATGAAGGTTTTTTTTTTTTTTTTTTTTTTTGTACTTTTCGTATATTGTACTTCCAAACCCACAAATGAAGGTCATCACACAGCCATGGCTCATTCATCAGCACTAAAACGTCGATTTCGATGGCCATAGCTACTTTTATTTATATTCTTTTCTCAGTCTTCCAGTGATTTAGATGTGTCAGGTTTTTTTTTTTTTTGTGTGTGGTTCACCCTGTTACTCATGTTCCTGACAAATAATGACAAGCCGTACAAACGTCTTCTTGAGCCATATTTATCTTTTACATCAGTTTAACTAGATGTCAAATATATATCATTGGCTATTTGACTATTAGATTGCAGTATTTTACCATGCAAACCACTAAACGAGGAAGTCAATAGACAGCTCTCACAGCCTTTATTCAGAGAACATTTTGCTGTTGTAGTCAAGACGTGGTTTGTAAAAGCTTACTTTATTTAGTCAGCAAAACAGACGACATGCAGGATGACACAGCCAAGCAACAGGAAGAATGATACAAAAAAAAAAAAAAAAAAAAAAAACCCAGACAGTAACCAAGCAAATAGGTTATGCATCAACAACTGCCTTATAACCTAAAATTAGGCAATGACAGTCAACATTGTCAAAGTCTTGCACAAAGCTGTTGAAATACAGTACATTTGGCACTGATGGAGCCTTAAGCCATAAACTTTGCTTTAAACTTTTTCTAAAAGTATTGCTCAAAACCAGACTGTACAGAAATGGTCCTATGTGATGACTTTCATTAAGATTTAGTGCAGGCTATAAATAATAGGCTAAAGCAGTTACACACCTAATTCCAGATCAGGAAACTTAGCAATGCCTACTTCCTAGTAAACACAGCATTTAATCAAAACAGTGTATCGGAGGATAACAGATTACACCAGAGAAAACTGAGAAAAAGGAGCTGTTGATCTTTTAAAAACTTTTTTTTTTTGGAGTGTTATTTTTTTCCAGCCTGTCTGGCACCAAAAAACATACTGTGGTCAAAAGTCATAGAGTGAGATCGCATCCCTATTCTGATGTTTTGCAGTGGTGTTTGAAAATTTGTGAACCCTTTAGAATTTTCTATATTTCTGTATAAATATGACCTAAAACATCATCAGATTTTCTAAAAGTAGATTAAGAGAACCCAATTAAACAAATAAGACAAAAATATTACACTTGGTCATTTACTTATTGAGGAAAATGATCCAATATTGCATATTTGTGAGTGGCAAAAGTATGTGAAACTTTGCTTTCAGTATCTGGTGTGACCCGCTCGTGCAGCAACAACTGCAACTAAACATTTCCGGTAACTGTTGATCAGTCCTTCACATTGGCTTGGAGGAATTTTAGCGCATTCCTCAGTACAGGACAGCTTCAACTCTGGGATGTTGGTGGGTGTCGTCACGTGTTAAGGTCAGGTCTTTGACTTGGCCATTTTAAAACATTAACTTCATTCTTCTTAGAACGGCTTGTGTGATTAGGGTCGTTGACCCACTTTCTCTTGAGATTCAGTTCACAGACAGATGTCCTGACATTGTCATTCAGAATTCATTGTTCCATCAATGATGGCAAGCCATTCTGGCCCAGATGCAGCAAGATAGGCCCAAACCATGAGACCACCCTCACCATTATGCTGGAAAGCAGTGACTTCCTCCTTGCAGCCCTGCCATGCATACCATTGTTATTCAGTGTTCTCCTGATGTTGGACTCATTAACATTCGCCAATGTGAGAGACGCCTTTAGTGCTTAGAAGTTACCTTGAGTTCCTTTGTGACCTCACGGACTATTACGTGTCTATTAACCCCTCCATCCACCCACCCAAAAATCCCTATAGCACAGTCAGAATGTGGTAATCTGTATTCACATCTCTCTATAGGTCAGAGGAGTGTTGAGAGGCCCATTTAGAACATTGTGAAAATAGTATTGTGAAACTTATTTAATGAATAAAGAATGAACCGATTTAAATACAGTATTGCCCTTTACAGAAACATCAGCCCCACCCTTTATACACACGTACACATACACCTACACTTACAGACACACTAGCAATCTTCTTAGAACAAAATCTCCTGTACCTCCCTTGTTTAATTAGGACCTCTTACTCTCTTGCATTCTCTCTCTATCTCTTTCTGTCCTCCCACCCCCACACTGCACAACCCTCACACTATCTTCATTGTATTCATTTCCAGTCAGAGCTTTATGCATTGTCACAACATGGTTAATATAATTTTGCCAACACAATTACAGGCCAGGACAAATGAAGAGCCAAGCAGAAAATAATTACAGCCAGCTAAGGCCAATCCAAAGCTGGAGCCCATCTTAGCCTTCTTCATGGCAGCTGTACATGGAACAGACTCTAAAATTTAATTGGGCTATGTTATATTATTCAATTAAAAAAAAAGAAAAAAAAGAACTGTGGCCATGTGGCAGCAGTGTGAATGATTCTCAGCATATCTCAGAGAGCCGTGTTCAAAAAACATGATAGATGTAAGGTACAATTCCTGTTTCAGACATTTTATAAAGGAAGATCATGCAAATATTTTCACAGCTGTTTGCTTGTTTGTTTAAACTTGTATTTGGCATGCATACTCTGGAACGTCCTCCAGACCCACCCAACATGGCCTTGGATGACACACAGCACAGGAAAATCTACCTACTGTTTCTCACATATACTGTATAGTTGTGCTCATAAATATGAGCACAACTATAAAACCCCATTTTGCAAAATCTGCAAAATGTTAATAATTAAATAAATAAATAAACAAATAAAAAGAGACATCATTGCAGTTAGTTTTTTTTTTTATTTAGTACTGCCCTGAATAAGCTATTTCACATAACAGATGTTTACATATAGTCCACAAGACACAATAATAACTGCATTTACACAAATGAACCAGTTCAAAAGTTTACATACGCTTGATTCTTAATGTATCGTGTTGCCTTTTTGAGCTTCGGTGAATGTTTGCACCTTTTGTAATAGTTGTGTACGAGTCCCTCATTTGTCCTCAGCATGAAAAGATGGATCTGAACATCATATAACCGCTGCTGGAAAGGGCTCAGATATGCAGAAGATGCTGGAAAAGCAAAGAATGTGCAGGACCTGGAGGATTTTTCTGAAGAACAGTGGGCAGTTTAACCGCTCAGGACAAACAAGGGACTCATGAACGACTATCACAAAACATAAACACAGTCGTTGATCATCCAGGTAACGACACACAGTATTAACAATCAAGCGTATGTAATTTTTTTTTTTAATTAACATTTTGCAGATTCTGCAAGGGGTATATAAACTTATGAGCACAACTGTAGATTGGAAATGTGTGTACTGACATGGAAAGAACATATTATTAAAAAAAAAAACAAAAAAAAAAACCCCTTATCCACAGTAAATGAGTATCAGACATCCAAATATTCAGCTGAAACAATGGCATTTGGAGTATAAATTTATAAGACATAACGGATCCTTCAACATAAAAAACAACTTGAATAATTGGCCGCGTGTCTGGCATTGTTTTTTCAATCCAAGGTTACCATTATGTGAACATGTGAACCAACTCATCCATCATTAAGCATTTGGCAAGTGCACCCAAGGCAATATAGGAACATACACAAACACATTCATAGCACTTTTACAAGTTTGACAGGCTGCCTAAGCCTGGAAAGGCCTGTTTAAAAGTGGACAGAAACTAAAGTTTATTTATTTATTTATTCTAAATGAAGGATAAATTCTGCATGTATCTGCTGTAAATTTATCCTGAACAGATGTTTCATTTTTGGAAATCCATCATAACATTCTGGTGGTAGTCAGGAAACAATGAATTAGAATGCTTGTTGTCTCTGGCAGGAACTACATAGAACATACAAGTATGCTGTATCTCATGGACATGTCTGCATTGTCAGCTATGTACAAAGAGCTCTCTCTTTCCTCCTCCTTCTCTTTTGTTTCTCCTCCTGTTTATCAGCATTAGGGAGGAGTCACCACCTGTTATTGCAGATAGCTAGCATGCACTGTGTGTATATGGAGATGCAGGTGTGTACATGTGTGTAAGAGAGAGAAAAGAGACTGAAAGGGGAAACACAAACGTCAAAGATTAGTCAGAGAGAGAGAGAGAGAGAGAGAGAGAGAGAGAGAGAGAGCAAAACAAATGAGGGGGTGCATAGATTCCTGCATCTCATGTTGTTAAAGCCATGTTTTGCTTCACTGCTTCCATTTGGCGGTCATTAACCCTCCTCCTTAAGGCCAGCCTGAGAACTGGATCCAGCCAGAGTTCTGACCTCACACTTAACAGTAACAATTTTACACCACCGTGCCACCACTCTGATCTTATTACGATACTCCTACTGAAGAGACAAAGTTCATTCACACAATACCACAAGCGGTGCGTTTGTTACAACAGTATTGCAGTACTTAAAGTCTACAGGATTATTATTTAGTGAAACAATTTCGCTTCACACTTTCACTTCAGACTCAAGCTCAGGGCACGGACAAGCACATCAAAGAACAGATGTTGCGGTTCTGAGTATTTATCTCTTGCTTATGATCATATGTGTATGTGTGTGCTTGCAAAACCTCAAACCACACCACCCAGACTCACAAGCCAACCATATTATTCTGACCTCAAGTAGCACGCTGTACTCATACAAGACTTCACATCAGACTTTTCTCTTGTTTCCAAGCAGCTTCACCCAAGGCTTACACTGCAGGATCCCATTAGCTATTCATAGTGCTCGAGGAATGTGTTTTCCCCACCCCGTCGTTTGTTTGCCCTCTCTCTTTTTCTCCCTGTCTCTCTGACTGTCCTTCAGAAGAACTTTCAAGAGAGTTGGTGTAAGTGGGGGTGGTTTCAAACTCCTTTTTGCAAGATGATAAAGAACACTCAATATACAATATACTAACCCTAGATCTTGGAGACTTGATTTGTTTATGTTGTTTAAGTATCATGTTACTTACAACTTATGTCACTTTTGTGTATTTTGATGAAAGGCTACTTGACTGGAAAGTATACCAATACTCACCCTCCTATCTCACAATTCAGTTCAAATAAATTTCTGATTGTTTATTTGGCGTTATTGGTTTAACTGTTGCCCCTGAACATACTCAACAAGAGTTGGGAAAGTGGTACGTCATCATCATCATTACAATACAACAACAACAACAACAGATCCTGAGCTCAGGTTACTGTCTGTGCATGTTCTCCCCATTTCCATTGGGTTTCTTCAGGGGTCCTTCCACCTCCCAGAAACATTCCTGTGGCTCTGATAAGTTGCACCTAGGTGTGAATGCATGCGCATATGTGTGTGCATGATGTCCCTGCAATGGTCTGGTGTCCAATCAGCTGTAGTTCTACTTTGCACCCAGTGTTCCTGGAATAGGCTCTGGATCCACAACAAATCACAATAAAGCAAATAATCAAAGGTGAACGAGTGAATGAATAATAATCAACATAAATTATCATTATCAGTATGGTTGGGACTGACCAGGGGCAATGGGGCGGCAGTGACCTCCTGTTTCTTTCTGTCTTACCTCCTATTTCTTTCTGTCAAATTTTCAAACTTTGAGACAGAGGTGTTCATCGGGACTGGGATCCCCAGGACCCACCACCAACAACAACAAAAAAAAAATCATGTGGTGCAAACTGCAGAAGCAGGCAGGATTGGTTAAACTTTCTGTAAAAGTGGATGGGATTGCTCAGAATTCCTTCAGGAGCGAGTGGGATTGGGATTATAAACAGTTCAACAGTCCAGCACACACATCTACTTTGTAATGCAGTACAATTTGTTGATGAACATTTATAATTTATTCACACCTATTTCTATCTATCTATCTATCTATCTATCTATCTCTATCTATCACAAAATAGCCTCAGTTAGAAAGCTAGGAAACTTGAATCCACTCTGACATACAGTATAGTACAAAGTGACAAAATGTGAGTGCACTTTGATACGTTTATCTCGGGACACCGATTTGCATGTCTATGCTGCTGTTCAAGCACTGGCATTCCTTTTCCTGGCCTATAATGAAGATTCGTTAGCACTGCATATGCAAAAGATTTGCTCATGAATCTGAATCAGTTGGTATAAATTGCTTTCTGACTTACTTACTTAACCTCTTGTGGGTCTGTGAGCCTGTAACCCTACGTGCTCTCCGTCGGATTATGTAAGTTTAGTCATGTGTCAACTTCTTCTATCCAAACTTGACCTGTAAATCCCAATGGAGTTCTCCTTGCTAAGAGTAACCCTATGTTTATCCAGTCCAGCAGTGTTCTTTAAATGGTGGCAAATCAATTCGGCACTTTTTTTTTGTTTTTTAGGTTGCACATGCAAACAGCAAATAAATCAGCACATCAGAATGGCACACTTTGAATGAATAGCTATATATTGAATACCCATTCAAATATACTTATTGTACCCATCCGGTAATGAGAGTATTTAATATACAGTAGGTCAAATTTATGGTGCAGCAGTAGAAAATATCTGAGTCACATGTGAATAAAGAGCAGAAGAAGGAGAAAAAAAAACGAAAAAAAAAAAAAAAAAAAAACCTGGCACCGATTATTTGAGCATCTTGAAAAACGACAAATACGAGGAGAGGTCACATGCTTCAACTACAGTGCTACATCAAGTAAATCATACTGAAAGCACTGCTCATTTCAGAGAGAGAGAGAGAGAGAGAGAGAGAGAGAGAGAGAGAGAGAGAGAGAGAGAGAGAGAGAGAGAGAGAGAGAGAAAAGACATAAAAAGTAGAAAGGTAGAGAAATATCATGACTTGGAAAAAAAGAACCAGCAAAACACGCAGGCAGCGGAAAAAAAGAGACAAAAACACAAAGAGAGCGTAAGGACAGAACTCTTCCTTTCCTTTTAAATGGAGTGAACAAACATGATGGACAAAAAGGAAAGGAGAAATGATCGACATAAAGTGTGTGTGTGTGTGTGTGTGTGTGTGTGAGAGAGAGAGAGAGAGAGAAAGGGTCAGCGCGTTAGTTACACAGTGTAACACTGGGAACATTGGGTACGAAGTGCAATGTCTTTTCCTGCTCTTTCTGATGGAGAGATAGAGCGAGTACCACGTGAGAGGAGGAGTGCAGGAAAAGGAGGGGGTTGTCGAGGGGTATGGCACCTCTGTAGAGGAGGAACGTCCTAAAGATTTCAGGACAGAAGTAGCTAAAGTGTACAGTAAACAAATCCAATGCAGCAGAGAGGCTGGAACTGTGGGTCTGTCTTGATTCAAGGATATGCTGACACACACACACACACACACACTTTCATGTGAAAGTACACTAGTGCGCGCACACGCACACACATACACACATGCACACCTGCTGTGTTTGTGTTTTTTCCTGCACCCCTCCCCCTAAAGCCCTGTTTCATTCTGCTGGAGGGAGGAAGAAAGAGCCGTTAGACCACTACTTCTCTGTCTCTCTTTCTTCTCCCCTCACACACACACACACACACACACACACACACACACACACACAAACCCATCCCCCCCACCCCAAAGCGTGCAACATGCCAGGCAACCTGAGATGCTCTTCCTCAGCCTGAGCCCCAAGTTGACTCCCCGAGATCTGCCAAGACAAGCACATTTTGCTCGAATAAAAGAGGAAGGAGCTCCATAGCTGTCTTAACCCTTTTGCGCATCTTCTCCTGTGAGAATTTATGAATTGTTCTTCTCAGCAGCTGCATGACTTGTAAGGGAATTGCAACAACTCACACCACAAGAGCCTTCATCAGATAGTGAAAAGGGGTGGGGTGTCTCTCCTCTTCATCAAGGACCTGGTTTATACATGTTTCATACTTCTAAAAGTGACCAGAAACTATCTTCTGAAAGCCCTGAGCATTCATGATACTGTAGAACAGTAGGAGGATCTTAGCTGTCCATAAAACAAGGGGTTTGGGGTGTAATCAGTAGCCATGTTTCCATTCACGTATTTGTATGCGAATTTTGGTATATCGCATAAAAAAATGCTGAATGAGTTCAATTGAGGCAGATCTTTTTTGTTTTTTATTCGATAAGAAGACATGCGCATAAACTATGACGGAGCGTCAAAAAAAGTCATGTGATTTTCCTCAGCAAATCATGTGATTAGATAATTGGCTGATGTGACTGGATATTCAGCTCATGTGGCCAACTTATAAAGCGTGTTTTTCTGTCAGAACTGGGGTGTGGTGGGTCGCATAACTGGACTAACCAGTGGACCAATCTCGATGCACTGCATCTCAAATGTTGTTTTTGTCATTCTGAAATGCCTGAGCCAAAGTCTGTCATCGAAATCATTTGGTGTAATTTACCTCCCAGAACTGTCTCACACGATTCCGTTCACAGATATCAGGCGTCCGCGTCCGATCGCAAGATAACATGTGATTTGAGTGTTTCGTGTGCGTGTGCTGAAGCACAATTAATTTATTATATTGGGAAATAAATACGCTACAGTGGCTTCCCCGGTTGCAACGTCTTCCATTCGTACTGAGGCTTTGCGCCAGTTTGACGGTTTTGTTCTCTTGAGCACGTGGGTAGAAAATGGTGGTTTATTCGCAAATGTTTTATGTAATATTCCAATTTTTTGCGTAAGTTAAATTCACAACTTGGATGGAAACATTGCTAGTGATAGGTAAAAGCACATGGTTTGTGGATGTCCAAATAAGATGGCGTAACTTTGGCCGAGATAAGGATAATGCAGGGTTTTGGGTTTTTTTTTTTTTTTTTTGGATATAGGTATAGACTATGATACAGATGATATAGAATCTAATGGGAAACCTCTATTTAAAAAGCATGTTCCACAAAATTACACAATTCACAATCTCTTACATTTGAATTTTTCTTAGAAATTGTTTAAAATGGAACGTTTGAACGACTTGAACGTCCTCGTCTATTTCTCCTTTGATTATCTAATGAATTTAAATTAGCAAGTTTAAAAAAAAATATATATATATATATATATATATCTAAACACTAAGTCTATAAGCTGTATTGCATTTATTTGAAAGACAGGAAATAGAATTTCTTAACATTTTATCTTAGTTAGTGTTTTGAATCTAATAAGACAATAGAATGTTGTAGTGTTTGTCTCAGCTACTTGGATAATTATTCTATTATTTTTTATATTTAAAAAGAAATTGATGCTTCCACCTCAACAAAAGAATGCAGTTAAACTGATAGATTTGCTACCCCCAAAGAAACCAGCACCTCTGTCCATCCTTTCTGTGGACTCTCCACCCCACCACCCCACCACCCCCCCACCCCCGTACTGGATGAAAGAACCGGTGCATTCAAGTCGTAACTGCCACACTCTGCAACAGCTTTCCCCCAGACAATCAGCCTCCTCAACACCTTCCTGCCTTCCAACACCCACCTGAACCAGACCGAACTGAGCAAGCCAGATCGAACAGACCCCCACTATTCTCACCTGCACTTTAGCACAGTATCATGTTCTATCTTTGTGTTTCATATCACGTCACACTGTATAATCGCTGCCCTTTTGAGGACTGAAGAGTGGACTGTCTGGATCAGAAGAAGATTTTCATATATCCTGAAAATTATCTGCACTAATACACTTCACTACATACAATATAGTATCTTCAAGAAGCAGTTGCCTCACAGCTGTTTTAGCTATGTTATATGGACAACTGGAAAGTTTCTCAGCAGCAGATATTGATAACATTAGTTAGTATTGTCTGATATTGTCTGTGGGTTGTTCTCAATCAGCACCCTAGCTCCACAGGTCATGAATCAGTATACCCAGGATATCAGTTGGGGCACCGGTAAGGACCCTGGCTCACTACACATTGGGACAATGATGACTCAATTTCCGGCGATGTGACTATGTACTCGAGTTGTAAAATGTCACTACTGGCATTTATCAACACCAGAGAGGACCGATATCTTTCTGACAATTATATGTCATATAAATTTGTTAGCTTAATCACATGCGTTTCTGTTTGGTACTTCAAGAAAGTCCCTAGACTCAAACAAACCATATATAGAACGTCAAATAAAGTTAAAAATCGCTAACGTAAGTAATCATTTGAGAGCTACTGTACAACAACGATAACAAGGTACTTACATTTACAGAAGAAGTTGGCTGAGAGTTCGTCCGCCATTTTTTTCGGGGCTTCAGAAAATATGACGTCATTTCCAGTAAGGAAACATAGTGAGCATCGATGCTCCCTGGTTTTTGTGGTGCATTGTGGGTCCAGTGCACTGGAAAGATTGATACAGCCCTTAAAATGGCCGACTCCCTGATCAGTGCCCTGACTACTGAACTACGGAGCTGATTGAGACGCACCCTTACTCTCCCTATGATGGAAGAGTTTGTTCTCCTCCTGAAGAAACATCCTGGGAGCATGTACTTATGAAGAGCCAGTAGAACATTTAAAAATATATATTTATTTATATAGGAAAAAACACAAAGTAGTTGTAGTCTATTTTATAGCCTTTATATTTTATAGTTTTCTAAAGAAGACTGAGTAATATTAGCCACCTTCACCTTTAGTTACATTTGCGTTGCACAGTGAAACCAGAAATTCGGTCTCAAATATGGTGAGTGAAATGCTAGTCAGGTCCTTATGGATGTGATGCATGTTGACTAATCTATTTATTTCCTCATATACGAATAAAAGAGTTTAGGGTGTACATTGACCTCTTTCACACTCAGACCCGGAAAATTTACTGCCACACCTTTACCAGGATTGTTCTGGTCTGTTCATCCGTTCACCTGCCATGAAAGATAGTGAAGGACCTCAGCCATCCGAACAACGGACTCTTCTCTCTGTTGCGGCCGGGGAAGCGCTTCCGCTCCCTGAAGGCCAACACACAGAGAGAATGAGGAGTAGCTTCTTCCCACAGGCCATTCGGGCCCTCAACCAGGACAACACCAAGGACTAGAGCTTGGACTTGTTCGCACAACACCCACTACCTCAGCATATATTGTACAAACAACTGCATATATCCGCACCTTATTCAGAATACAGTCGTACTGTTTCTGCCAACAATCTTTGTATCCCTTATCATATTTTTTTTTATATTTTTCCTTTCCTACCTGTATAGAAATAGATTATTTCTGGTTTATGTAAATTCTATTTTTATGTCACGAAAAAAGCATTTCACTGCACGTCGTACTGTGTATGGTTGTGTATGTGACCAACACAATTTTAAATTTGAATTAGAATTTTTCATCCATTCACCTGCCATGAAAGTTCGGTATTCAGGACGTGTTATATAACAAGGGAATGTATTTGGCGGAATTTATGTTTCAAACACTTTAACACTTGCTTCTGCTCTCCACTCATATCATAGTATCAGAGTCTGCTGGTGAAGACTATCAGTCTGATGAAGAATTTTGTCCTCAGAATGAATAGCCAACAACTCTGATTTCTGTATTTCTCCAAGTTCTCTCCTCGTTTTTTTTTTTTTTTTTTTTAAACTTTAGACTTTTCCTTCAGATGCTGCTAACACTCTGCTAATGTTTAAAACTAGTTTAAAACTCCCACTAATTGCCTAGGAAATGTGCTGCGTTTGACCAAAGCCCGTAACTCGGACCCCGCGTCCCAAGTGGGATAGTATCCGTCCTAAATAGAATCCGAGATGAGAATTAGTGTGTCCCAAATTGTAGTATGTTGAAATGAGTATCCCAGAGGTACCCGGATGGTCTGCTATTTCTGGTAGATTTTCGAAGTGTGGATCCATGGATACTTTTTCAGCTAATATTACCCTCAACTCCTTGCGCGATTGAGGAGGAGTTTTGCTTCGCCGAATTCAAGGACGCCTTTTAGAGAGGTGCAGATGAAATGTGGAAAAATAAATCAAGGGAATGGTAAATTAAATTATATAATATAAATTATATAAGGAATAATGAATAATGTTCCATTACATGACATGTTAGTAGGTCCCGATCCTTGCATACTCTTTTGATGCACACTCAAAAGTTCTTGACAAAAAGTGTACGCATACTTTTAGTGCATAGTATAAGTATGCCAATTGGGGCGCAGGAGATGTTTATGACCTCTGACTAGGAAAAAACCAAAGAAATCTTAGAGTTCCTACTCAGAAAGTCAGGAAGGTCGCCTCGACAACAAGTGGCTGTTCACAGCATCAGCAGTAAACAACGTAGCACTTCTATATTTTTAAATGACGTAATGGGCAACTTTCACAAAGACTTCCGCATTATAACTGAAACGACACTTTCTGCTTCCGGCTCGTCCACTATAATGTCAGTGTTGCTATTTTACACCTGGTGTCTTCAGGAGCTCCTAAATGAACGCCAATGGCAATTTCTTACATGTTTAAGAAGACAAAATAATTTCTGTTTCAATTTGACTTCAACTCTACATGGCTGAGATGTCAGTAAAACCTACTTTACTGTCGTACAAATGATTATAACTTACTTTCTCTACACTTTCTCATCCACATGGCTGAGAAGTCCTTCTGTAGAACCTGTCCGCTAATCAAAACACCTATTAATATAAGATTCCCCCGAATGTACCAGCTCCATAACCAGGATACACTCCTCCATGTTGTCGCTCTATTTCAGATTCTTATTTCTTGTTTTTCACATGACAGAGTCTGGCACGGCCGGGTGTTTTTCTAACATTCGCAGGTCACTGTGATGAAGGAGAATTCTATAAATACCAGCGCTGTTCCCTCCTGGGCCCACACTCGCCTTGGGAGGGCAGGCAGAAAGTCAGCTTTCTCTGAGGTGCCAGGAACCTTGCTGGTTGACTTTCAAAGGATCAGAAATCAGTAGCGAGCTCTGGGTCAATATTTTAGTAACGTTGGTATCTGTCCAGCTGGATGACGGCCCATGATCAGAGCTAATGAGATGGAGACCTGATAACATCCCCCGGGGTGTGGACGCTCGCTAATGTTTTTGTGCAGGGTTTATGCAAGATATGTCACGTTTGTTGTTGGCACCAGAGATTCTTTGTTGGGGAGCTATGCTTTTAATGGCCCCAAAATGTCTATTCATCATAATTTTTTAGATGCTATGTAAAATTACTATCTTAGATGCATTATTTTAATGCTATCTATCCTCTTACAAGGTATTGTCTGGCAATGCTGGGTTTTTTTTTTTTTTCTTTTCAATTTTAAGTTGAAGTTTCTAAATATGTTATTCAAATACACAGACTGTACACTCTTAGTTGTAATAACCTTAAATAAATTTGTGTCAGGGTGGCATTTGATATCATGTTTCTCAAACAACTATTTATTTTTTTCTTACAAATAAGGATATATTTAAGCAATATCTCGCAATCATGAGGTTATATTGAATATCAGCATGCCTATGATTCGGCCGTGGGCACGAGCCCGCAGGCTGAGTGCTGTAGGTAATCACAGCCGCGCTGATTTTCAGTATAACCGCAGTGACATTTTGGACACAATACGGCCAAATGTTCCAATTTATTTTTGCTCCGCTAGTGGAAATAGATCTCGAAGAAGCCACGCTCACTTTATAGCACATCGGCTAGCCGGCTAGTTAGCTCACATTGATTTGTACATTCCTGTTAAAGGTGCTTCCGGTAAAACTGCCATCGCTTCTTCCTTTTCATCTTCATCCGACAAGCTTTCATATTGTAAGTCAGAAGTTATATTCCTGAAAAGTATCATTTGCCATGACCACTGTGATAACGGTTTCGAACTAGGAAATGAAATTTTACGTGGTGAACACAGAGGCTGTTTCTCAATTCTAAGAACGCAAAGAACTGACTTGCGTTCTCGTGAAGATCGGTCTTGCCAGGCCACCCTGAAGGAACGGACTCGGAAGGACAGGAGGACATAGAACGCATCTTTGCGAGAATTGAGATGTGCTGTGAGCTTCCTGTTGCACGATGGACCGTCCCAGCACATTTCTAGTAGTGGGACAGGGTCCTCATCTCTTCGGTGCTCCCTAAGTAATGTTTTAATCTAGTGAGCTCACTGATTGCAACTGTGACCTCATGTTAACTAAAAACTAAGCTAACGAGTTTACCGTTACCTCAGGATGGAAGCTAGTGTAGTTTAATTAAAATAGTTCTGAGGGATAAAATCGACTTTTCAACAACCTCATATATATCTCGATCTAAATGATATATCAGAATCATTCTTTTTAGATGTATATTTTGATTTATTTAGATCATTGTTGTTAAAAAGATGTTAAAACTACAGGTATGGGTAAGGCTTCCGTCATCCGCTATCGTTCTGCCGCAATGACTTCTGGGACTTCAAGAAGGTTTAGTGGCGCTCAGGTCTGCATCCGATGCATCCTCGATATCAAGAACACACCCAGGTAATTCTATGCGTCCCCGGTAGAACGAGTTCACAAGGACGCACGACTGCATAAGAACACGTATTGAGAAACGGCCAGAGACAGTAAAACATCCCAGTGCAGTTATATTAAATATAGGCACTCTTGGAACGGTGCTCGACCAATCAAATTAGTGAACCGGAACTCACTTTTGTATAATAAGGGAATACCATTTCTACAAACAGGAAAGAAAGTCAGAAAGCCAGAGGCTATATTAGTCAAAAAGCAACAAAAACTAATAAGTTTGTCTTGTATGAGTAATAGGCCCATGCAATCAAATTAAGTATTAATTAAATAAAAGCTTAAACAACTTCCACTCACTAAATTCCATCTGACTTATTCTTTCAGCCCAGTCAGTCCCCTTCCTTCTCTCCATTTCCTTGCCTGTGTTTAGTAGTATTTTATTTTAATTAAACTCTGATTTACAAGCCCTCAGGGATTAAGATCAATCAGTTCATGTTTTTTTTTTTGTTTAAACATTGTAAGTATAAGGTGTTTTGGGAACAAGTATGTAACATTATATCACAGATCCATGGAAGTAATTTTCCACTGAAACCAGAGGTATGTTTATTAGGTAATTTTACTAACTCTAATCTCCAACATAATCAAGCTATTAAGCTTACTGAAATGTTGCTGATAATGGCTAAAAAATGTATTGCTTTGAAATGGAAAGCAGATATTGATGTGCCAATTGGACTGTGGTTGTCGGAAGTTTGTAACTGTGTACCGTTCGAGAAGATCACCTATTCGTTGAAGGGGAGGGGTGAGTTATTTGATAAAATCTGGAAACCATTCTTGAATTATATAAAAACAGTACCACATGATTTGATTTGATAAAGTTGATTTTCTAATTGTTTTATATTGTATCTCTCTCTCTTTTTCTTTCTTTTCTTTTATTTTTGTGTATGCGTTTTATTTTGTGTTCTGTCTGATATTTGTTTTTACTGTAATATTTGAAAAAAGCAAAATAAAATGTTTAAAAAAACAACAACAACAACAAAAACCCCATTGTAATTATATCCATATACAGGTTGAGGAACTGAGGGATATAAAATTACATTATCAATACTATTTGACTATTTCACTGACATTAACGTATTGTAAACAACAGTGTATGGCTACTGATGTGATTGTTTTGAAATAATGTAGATACGATGCCCTCCACTAATATTGGCACCTTTGGTAAATATGAGCAAAGAAGGCTGTGAAAAATTGTCTTTATTGTTTAACCTTTTGATCTTTTGTTCAAAAAATTCACAAAAATATTCTGCTCTCATGGATATCAAACAATTGCAAACACAACACAGGTTTATCCATAAAAATGCAACAATTATTGGCACCCCTATGAATTCATATGAGAAAAATATATTTGAAGTATATTCCCATTGATATTTTAAATTTTTTTAGTACACCTGGGTGACTAGGAACAGGAAATTGTTCAACCATGACTTCTTGTTTCACAGGGGTATAAATATGAGGTAACATATAGGTCAAAATCCCTTAGTCATTCATAACAGTGGGCAAGACCAAGGAATATAGTTGTGATGTGCGACAAAAGGTTGTTGAGCTTCACCAAATGGGAAGTGGCTATAAGAAAATAGCACAAGCATTGAAAATGCCCATTTCCACCATCAGGGCAATAATTAAAAAGTTCCAGTCAACTGGAAATGTTATGAATCAACCTGGAATTGGACGCATGTCTATATTGTCTCAGCGTACGGTGAAGAGGATGGTTCAAGGGGCGAAAAAATCTCCAAGGATCACAGCTGGATCTTCCAGCCGGACAGTGATCCAAAACATACATCAAAATAAAAGCAAAAGAGTGTTTTTGTAAATTTTTTTAACGAAAGATCAAAAGGTTAAACAATTAAGATCATTTTTCACAGCCTTCTTTGCTCATATTTACCAAGGGTGCCAATATTAGTGGAGGGCACTGTAGAATTAACAGAATTGTGTTTAAAAGTAATTAGAGATTAGAGATAAGAAGGTCAAATACCTAAAATTGCTTTATAAATAAAGCAATACAGTGCTATTCCCTTTGCTCATATTTACCAAGGGTGCCAATATTAGTGGAGGGCACTGTTTATATAAAAGTTGTCGATATTGTTATTCCTACCTCTTTTGGTCATTTACATTTTCACCATTTGTGAAAATTTCCATTCAGTCCAAAATATGTTGGTTCGTCTTCTAGCTAACATTAATATTATATAATGTCCTATAATGTCCTTTTTATTAGCACATGTAAATCTATGGTTATCTAGGTAACAAACAGGTAACAAACAGGTATAAGCTTCACAACTAGGTACACTGACCATAATTTGCCACAAATTCATATTGTATATATATATATATACATACATACATACTCTACATATAATGTATTTTAAATAAGGGCTGATGTTTATCTTAGTAAAGGTTTAAGATAAGCTTTTATCCAACATCCTGTCATAGTTTCAGCTGTTGCTGACTGATTTCACAATCTCCACTCTCACAATGCAGAGCAAGTAGTACAGCCAAGGCAACGGTGGATCAGAGCAGCAGCAGACTCTCCCGGGTCCTAGTGCACTGCGCTCTCTATACAGTGTGAATGAATTGTGATTATATAAATAAGAAGTATACATAATAATATATTTAAAATCAGTATACATAATAATATATTTAATATCAGTGTGGTAAATTGGCAGGAAATGCTCCCATAAATGCAACAGGAATTGCAGAATTCAGTAGCAATCATGTACTTTTAATTGGCTATCTCATATTTCTCACCAAACATTAAATGTGTTTAATTACAGACCCCATGAAGATAGCAGGCCAAAGGTGGTTGAGATTAGGCTTATTGCAATGGAAAATGTATCTGGGGCAAAAATGGTCTGAATACAATGAACCATATTTAAGTGTATTTAAGTAGTCAAACATTAAACATGAAGGCATACTAGTAGCTGTGGATTGGAAAGTTAATTGCAATACACCACTTTAGTATATGGGCCATTTGAAAGTGCTAAATGTGGGCCAGCTTGCCATCATGTGCTATCTGTGAATTTCCAAACACCACGTTGTGTAAAATATGAAATTTAAAAAAATTCATAAATAAATGTTGGGCTGTAGATCTTTTGATTTGAACTAGAAAACTTGATCCCCCAGTCTGAGAGACTGGTGTCAGAGTCAGTGAAGGGGGGAGGTAGTGGGGTGCCACAGGAAACAAGCTGGATAGTCAAAATGTACACTATATGACCAAAGGTTTGTTGACACCTGACCATAACACTCTTAAGTGCTTTTTGAACATCCCATTCCAGATTTATTCCACCTAAACTGTAATAATAATCTTCACTCTTCTGGGTAGGATTTTCACCAGACTTACTACTTTCACTAGGCCTCTTAAGTTTTTTCACTCCAACCTTGGCATACCATGTCTTCATGGAGCCTGCTTTGTGCACAGGGGCATTAACATACTGGAACAGGTTCGGGCCTCTTAGTTCCAGTGAAGGGAAATTGTAAAGCTACAGCATACAAAGACATTCCTGATAACTGGGTGTCATGGTCAGGTGTCCACAAACTTTTGGCCGTATAGTGTAGATAGAAAGTTAGCTAGAATGGAATTGTTCAGCCTTCGTGTTTCTTGCAAACTCTACTTTATGCACAACTCCGTTCCATGAATTGTATGGTTTGGAAGGACTGCATGTGGTATAATTCATGTTTGCAATAGGAGCAGAGTCTCACAGAGGGATACCACTTCTGAGTGTTTCATGACTCATATTCCGTACCATGTTTGAGGGTGACGGAGTGGGTAGCGGTAACGCCTAACAACTCCAGGGTCCCCAGTTTAATCCTGTTTCTGTGTATGTGCATGTTCTCACTGTGTGTGCATGAGTTTTCTTTGGGTTCTACCAAAAACATGTTGGTAGGTGGACTGGTTTTTCGTTGCACCTAATGAGTGTGTGAACGTGTTGCCCTGAGATGTACTGGCGCCCCATCCAGGGTGTGTTCCCGGGATTACCACCGGATCCACCACAAAATTGACCAGGATAAAGAATTTACTGAAGTTGAGTGAATGAATGAATGAATGAATGAATGAAGGCTCTTGAAGGCTCTTGATCAAAAAATGTCAATAATAAATTTGATACTACAAAGCAGTAAACTACAATACAAGTGCAACATGACAGGGATCATTGCTCAACTCTTTCTGTCTCTCTCACTTTCTCGCTGAGTCACGCTGATCACGCTGCTGCTTAGGAACAGCCGGCTTCACAACAGCGTCTCCATGGCGACCCTGGGGGGAAGGTCACAATCTGTACAGCTTGGAATGTTTAAGGGTTTGAGAAAAGCTGAGAAATGGAGAAGCACCTCACTTACTGCCCTTTGTCCAGGCTTGCTGTTTTTTTTTTTTTTTTTGCACTTATGTTCATTTGCTTCCAGTATTAATCACAGTGCTTTTATTATTTCTTAATCAGTGTTTATTGTATTCAACAGAGGTTTGTTCAGCGAAAATGCCTTACCATGTTCCTCACGATTTAATAACAGAAGAAACCTCATGGTATGGAAGAGTAACTTTTTTTTTTTTTTTTTGCAGGGAAACGTTTTTTTAAAAAAAAGAAGCACTGACATTACGAGAGAGAAACAGACAAGCGGAACGTGTGTGGAATGGTAGGCATGGAAAGCTTGGGTGAAAACAGCAGTGTTAGTCTAACACATTAATGTTTTATCAGCACCAAGTCTAATTAATGGTGGTCACACTGCCTGCATTATCCACTGTTTAGTTTGGAGTTGGATTTTCCTGTACAGTATATTACAAGCTAGATTACAACTTATGAAGTATAGGAGAAGGCCTTAGGAACAAGTTCAACCTAATCAACATGTCATTATAAATTTATAATGTACCTGACCCAGAGTTACAAGGATCTAAGCATATGCCATAGGATAAATTGCATGCAGAAATAGTGGGCAGAAATCTTTTTTTTTTTTTTTTTTTTAAATAAAAAACAGAATCACTGAGTTGGAAAAAGAATCACCCCCTTGCTTTAATTTGTCTTAATTTTTTAATTACAGCCTTTAGTCTGTTGGGATATGTCTCTACTAACTTTGCACATCTAGACTTTGCAATATTCGCCCACTCTTCTTTGCAGAACTGCTCAAGTTCAGTTCAATTTGATGGTGACTGTTTGTGGACTGCAGTCTTCAAGTCATTCCACTGATTTTCAGTGGGGTTTAAGTCTGGGCTCTGACTAGGCCATGCAAGGACATTCACCTTTTTCTCCTTCAACCACTGTGTGGTCAGTTTTGCTGTGTGCTTTGGGTCATTGTCATGTTGGAAGGTAAACCTTCTTCCCATTGACAACTTTCTGGAAGAGGGCAGCAGATTTTCCTCAAGAATTTGACGGTATTTTGTCCCATCCATTTTCCTTCTATCCTGACAAGTGCTCCAGTCCCTACTGCAGAGAAACACCCCCATAACAGGATATTAGCACCTCCATGCTTTACTGTAGGAATGGTGTTATTTGGATGATGAGCTGTACTGGATTTCCGCCAGACATATCGTTTGGTGTTAAGGCCAAATAATTCATCTGACCATAACACCTTTTTCCATGTGGCCTCAGAATCTTTTGCATTTTGGCAAAGCTCAGTCGTGGGTGGCTTTTTTCTTGCAAACCTCCCATACAAGCCACATTTGTGAAGAATTTGTGATATTGTTGTCACATGCACACTCTTTGTCATAAATTCCTACAACTGCTTCAGAGTTGCTGTAGGCCTCTTGGTAGCCTCTCTGACCAGTTTCCTCCTGGCTCTTTCATCCAGTTTGGAGCGACATCCTGATCCAGGGAGGGTCTGTGTTGTACCAAATACCTTCCACTTCTTAATAACAGACTTCACTGTGCTTCTAGGCATTGATAAATCCTTTGAAATTTTTTTGTATCCGTCTCCTGACTTGTGCCTGTCCACAACTTTATGCCGGGGATCTTTTGACAGTGCCTTGCTACCCATGGCTGATTGTTTGCTTCAGTTGCACTACAAAATGCTCCAGGAAAGCTCTTTTCACGCTGAGCTAATCAAAATGACCCCAGCTGATCACAGGTGAAAGTCAAATGGCTTTGTGTGCCATTGAGGAGGTGATTAGCTACACATTATTGAGTTTACAAGTCATTTTTAGGTGGGGGGTGATCCTTTTTCCAACTCACTGATTCTGTTATTTTATTTTATAAATACAGCTGGATAAAACAAAAACTGTGTCCGTCTTCATTTCAGGCTGAAAAGCAACAAAATGTGATTATTTTAAAGGGGGTGATTCTTTTCTATACCCACTGTAAGTGTGTTATGTTAATAAGCTAAATCTGATCAAAAACTTTTAATAATATAATATTTAATAAACCGAATTTATTGCAGTATTCATAAATAATCATGTTGTTAAACATTCTGAACGTTTAACAACGTTTCTTTTTTCCTCAAACTTTCTGATCATTGTTCATTCAAGTGGAATTATTTTGGTTGCCGCAAATTTAATACATGCTCTCCGTATGTGTGTTAATTTGCCCACGCGATCGCTGTTCCCAAAGTGATGTTCAGGCTTAATAAATCACACTGCGGGTGCAAGCCAAATGTGTGAAAGACACAATCATGTGAAAGACGCAATCCTCTGTAGTGCCCGATAGTAAATAAGCCTACACGTTTCTCTGTGATTGTTATCATGTTCGCATGTGTGGTTTTTTTATTTTTATTTATTTTTTACCAGTTTACCTCCCAACAGTTTTAGACTGATGGTATTCTTAGTCTGTGACCTAGTGAACTAGTATCAGGATGTATGCATTGATAGAGACTTAAAAGCACTTCTGTAAGTCGCGCTGGATAAGGGCGTCTGCCAAATACCATAAATGTAAAGGCAAATGAATCGTCTCATAACATCCAGGGTGAAATTTGCAGTTAGTATTCTTAGTTAGTACCTCGGTAGCTAGTCATTAGCAAGTCATTAGTATTGTATTGTATTGTATTGTATTGTATCGTATCGTATCGTATTGTATTGTGTTGTATTGTATTTCTCAGAGGGCATTTAGTGTGTTGATCCAGTCATATGTCCCAGTAATTTGTTTATTTACGAAAGGTTCCATGGGCTCTATTTCCCAATAAATTAGCAGGCAACGTTCTGTTAGCAGTGAGTTATTGCTCCTCTAATTTTCCCCTTTTTGTTTCAATCTCTGAGGCAATTATGCTGACCTCAAACAGCAACCCTTTTCAAGAATTTCCCCAGACCTTAGATATGGGTGTGGCTACATGTGTGTATGTATGGGTGAGAGGGCATGTTTTTATATCTTGGTTGGGGACCAAATGTCTTCCCAAGAATAGGAATATTTGACCTTGTAGGGACATTTAGCTGGTCTACATGAGGAAAACTTGAAGCTTTTTTTTTTATTATTTATTTAAAGGAAATTAAAAGAGCCAAACGGTTTGCTTTTGTTTACTGAAGTTAAGGTTAGGGTTAGGGTTAGATGTAGGCATAATAACATTAATTAGTTGCTTTAATAATAAGGTCCTCACAAGGATGGTAAGACCGATGTGCGTGTGTGTGTGTGTGTGTGTGTGTGTGTGTTAGGGGGATGGGGGGTGGATCTGTTGGTGAGTAACTACACGCTGTAAAGGAAAAACAGACTAACAGGACCAAATGTCACGTTCTTATCCGAACTTGTCTAGTTAAAGGGGTATATTATGATACACTGCCTAACTCATTTCATATAAATTTGCAATCTTGAGCCCACTCATCCACACCACACACCCCACACCCCACACCCCGCCCCCATATGTTTATTCATGTGATCCACATGTGATCATGCAATCATTTCATCAGCACCACACAGGGCAAGGCAGAGCATGCCAGGAATGCAGAGTTACAGTTTGAGCACATCTTCTCGTCAATCTAGGTGCAGACACATTACTAATTTCTAAAATGTATTAACATGAGTGTTGAGTGGAGTTCAGGAAGTGCTTATGACTAATGGATCTAAATTTAAATACAAACGATCACATAAAGCTAAAACTACTATGTATAGCTTAAATATTTGAGCCCCAATATAGTGCACGTTAAACCAGTTTCCTTGGCGTACGTTAGCATCACATTAGTGTAATATTGTAAGCATCACATTGTATTTCTCAGAGTTCTCTAAACACATTTCTCTTTTTGTTTTCTTTCTTTCCCTCTCCTTTGTGGCTCTTGTCTCTCAGTATGGACAGAGTGGGGGAGGAGGCATTCTGAGAAGCAACGCTCTGTCTCTCACACACACACACACACACACACACACACACACACACACACACACACACAAACACACATTCACTGCTTGAGAAAGAGACAGAAAAGTAGGCTGAGAGCAATGCAACACAATGACTAACAAGCCTGCTGTTCTTTACACATAACTAGCACAAGACACTCACTCCCTCCAGTACCATAACCATATAGTCACAGTGAAAACCCACACACACACACACACACACACACACACACACACACACACACACTCTGCTTGAATGCACTGAGTCCTGCTGGCTGTTTTCCCAAGTAGCTTCCCCATATGCTGCAGTGAAGTGGATCAAATCAAGCAGCATGGCTGGATCTCCTTCTCTCCAACTGGTTAATGAGAGGCTTAGCGCACAACTCACATACGTCACCAGATTGGTCCTGATGATTAAAAGGAAACTGGAACTTTTCACTGTTACGCTAAATTAGAAAAAGCATTTAGCTGAGTCATAGTCTACATCATCTCCATATATGGCAAATTCATGCATATGACTGAACCTGTTCATTTCCACTATATGATTTAAGGGCTACCGACTTGCCGAGCAAGCCGAAATCTTGGTGTGGTATTGAAACTTTCTCCATTCACCCACATTACAAAAACTGCTAATGTTTTCCGACGACTCCATCCACTAGTTTTGTGTGAAACACACAAAACTAAATTCGGCCATGACTGATCACCCTCAGTGACGCTTTGTGGGTGTTGGAGTTAACTGGTCTTCCCATGACCGGCAGGACTTGCGTGTCCAAAACCAAAGGAAGGCATGTCAGCGTGGTGTGACGGACCTGTGTCATGGATAACAGGAAGCGACTGAAGCCTCCCTCTTCTCTTTTGACTGTCAGGGAGTGTAAGAACGAGCAACACAGGAAGTTCCAGAGAGGCAGGGCGGTTAGGATATTGAGCTGATGCCTGTAAAATGCCTGCTTACTTTCAAATGAAGGGCACAGAAAGAGACTTTATAATGATTACATTCCTTAAAATTATTCTTCAATATTCCCAAACTAAATATATATAAATGAACCATTGTTTGTCAATAATGGAATGATACTGACCTGAGTGAACTCTGTGTGTGTGTGTGTGAGAGAGAGAGAGAGAGAGAGAGAGAGAATTTGTTATTGCACTTGTCTTTTCAGTTCTCACAACAGAATCAATAAGTTTTCATATCATTCTTTATAATTCGAATTAAGCTAATACAAACATATGTGAATAAAGCAACTGTACTCATAAAGTAGCCATAAAGTTATCTAAAGTTGTACACAGTACACAGGTTTATCAAAAAAAAAAATTGTTAAATATAGGTGTGCAACAATTATTGGCACCCCTATGATTTCATATGAGAAAAATATATTTGAAGTATATTCCCATTGATATTTTAATTTTTTTTTAGTACACCTGGATGACTAGGAACAGGAAATTGTTCAGCCATGGGGTATAAATATGAGGTAACACACAGGCCAAATTCACTTAGTCATTCATAACAATGAGACCAAGAAACATAGCTGTGAAAGGCTGTTGAGCTTCACAAAAGCTATTCGGTGCGTTTTCCTTTATACACAATTATACAAGCAGATATAGTCTGAAGTATAAGTGCAAGAGAATGCAGTTTAAGTATATTTTGACTAGGGGCAACCTGCCACGTGGGTGTAAGATTTGACGAGTAGTGCTTTTTGTCTATCTGCCTGACCAAAGCTCAGTTTCTATGGGCAGAACACATGCCAAAAACTCCAGCCAAATACATCCTTCTTTCACAATGTGATCGTAATCTACAGCACAGTATTCCATAAGACCTAAGAAGGTGTCATTTAAAAATGGATCGTCTGCTGAGCAGGTCCAGCCCTTAGTCTGAACTTTGTGCACATGGTTATGTTCACACACTAACAAAATGCCATGACCCCTTCAAATGACGTTTTCAAGAGAGACCTGCGTTGATAAAACAGATATAAAGTTGACAAACCCCAGACAGAGCACAAGCACACATTGCAACATACACTCTACATAGACAAGCAAGTAAAAGGTCAAGTAAAACATGTATGAGACATCATTAAGAAATATAAGCTTGGAGGGTTTCGATTGAAAGGTTTGAGTTAAACATGAACAAACATCATTAAACGGATAAAAGTTACAAATTTGAGAAGAAAAAAAAATTCAGGGACCGTTGCAGGTTGTTCCATTTGAAATGAGCTTAAAATCTAAAACATGATTTTAGTTCTCTGTTTATTCAAAGTGGTTCATACAGAGACATACAGTGCCCTCCATTAATATTGGCACCTACCTTGGTACATATGAGCAAAGAAGGCTGTGAAAAATTGTCTTTATTGTTTAACCTTTTGATCTTTTGTTTAAAAAAAAAAATCACAAAAACACTCATGGATATCAAACAATTGCAAATATGGTCAGATGAAACCAAAAGAGAGAAATAAAAACCAGAGGTGGTTTTGGCACACACAGAGAGGTAGCCATGTAGAAACATACCTCATGCCCACGGTTAAATATGGTGGTGGCTCTTTAATGTTTTGAGGCTGTTTTTCTGCCAGAGGACCTGGACATTTTGTTAGGATACATGGCATCATGGACTCTATGAAATATCAACAGATATTAAATGAAAACCTGACTGCCTTTGCCAGAAAGCTTAAAATGGGCCGTGGTCGGATCTTCCAGCAGGACAATGATCCAAAACATACATCAAAATCAACACAAAAAAGGTTTACTGACCACAAAATCAAGGTCCTGCCACGGCCATCCCAGTCCCCTGACTTGAAACCCATAGAAAAACCTGTGGGGTGAACCGAAGAGGAGAGTCCACCAGCGTTCGAAGGATCTGGAGAGATTCTGTATGGAGGAATGTTCTCAGATCCCTTGCCGTGTATTCTCCAACCTCATCAGGCGTTATAGGAAAAGACTCAGAGCTGTTATCTTGGCAAAGGGGGGTAGCACAAAGTATTGACTAAAAGGGTGCCAATAATTGTTGCACACCTATATTTAACAAAGTTTTTTTTTGATAAACCTGTGTTTTGTTTGCAGTTGTTTGATATCCACGAGAGCAGAGGATTTTTGTGATATTTTTTTAGACAAAAGATCAAAAGGTTAAACAAAGACGATTTTTCACAGCCTTCTTTGCTCATATTTACCAAGGGTGCCAATATTAGTGGAGGGCTCTGTAGAATTAACGGAATTGTGTTTAAAAGTAATTAGAGATTAGGGATAAGGAGGTCAAATACCTATAAATAAAGCAATACAGTGCTATTCCCTTCTGGCCGGTCACCTTTTTCATATATCACACAATGCTGAGTTCTGAATTTATCATTGGTAATAATAAAACAAGCCTTATTTGTGTACATAAACACAATTTAAGTTTTGAGTTCATGGCGTTCCGCATGGGTTTTAAAAGAAATTTTGCTGTCCAGCTAAATGTTTATATTTCCCTCCAAAAGGCCAATTCTTTTGTTTTCACTATACATTGAATACATTTGGGTTTGAGATCAAATGATGAATATGAGACGACAGATCATAATTTCAGCTTTCATTTCCTCATATTTACATCTAGACGTGTTAAACAGGCTACACAGCTACTAGTCCAGGCTCTTGTTATCTCAAAACTGGACTATTGTAACGAACTACTCCCGGGCCTCCCAGCCAGTTCCATCAAAACCCTTCAGATGATTCAGAATGCAGCAGCCCAAATTCAGAATTTTCAACCAGCCCAAAAGAACCCATGTCACGGCCCTTTTCATCTTCCTCCACTGGCTTCCTGTAGCTGCCTGCATCAAATTCAAGGCCTTGGTGCTCACGTACAAGACCTTGTTTGAAACAACACTTCCCTACCTCAACACTCTCCTTGAGGTTTATGTTCCCTCACGCAACCTGCAATCAGTTTTCTGCAGACTTCTGAATTCATTCTGCTACCATCATGAGTTACATCATCAATAAAGATTGGTGAGCCTGTTCCAGAAGCAGCCATGCAAGCCCAAGCCATGACACTACCTCCACCATGCTTTTCTCAGCTCCAAAATGGATGGCTTTTCTCGCATAGACAGCTCTCTGGTCTTCATGTTGATTTATCCTTTTTTAACAACAAGTGCACTTCATCACACTTTGTGTTCACAGGTGAAACCTACGGCTCAAACCAAGAGTAGACATTCAGAGCTATTCATTCTGTAAACAATCAATTTAACAGGGCAAACCTGGGCAGCAAGAAACACCTATCAGTCATGTGACAATCTTTTTGATCACTTGAAAAAAATGGGTGGGTTCAAACAAAAGGTGCCATGTTCTAAGTTGTTTACAACATCTAGATGTAAATATGAGGAAACGAGAGCTGAAACTGTGATCTGTTGTCTCATATTTATCTTTTGATCTCAAACCCAAATTCTTCAAGGTATACCTAAGAAAACAATAGAATTGGCCTTGAGGGGACTGTGTATGAGTTGACTGAGTTTAACCTGAAGAAATAGGGTTAGTGGGAGTAGCTTTTCTTTCAGCTCTAGTTGTACGCAATTCAGTGAAATTAATCACTCTTATTACAATTCCTAGGAGCTTTGTGTTGAGATCAGGGTGAATCATCTATATACACGGCAGTTTTTCTCAGATTTTTTACTCATAATGATTAATAGTGAGCTGGTACAGTGACAAAAATCTGTTAGCCTTAACACATTAAAGTCTGCCGTTATTTTTATTTATATGTTGAAATATTTGTGAGGTGCTTAGCTATTCTGGTGCTAATTTGCTGTATTTTTGTTATTCCCATGAGAACATTTTTTTTTTTTTAAAACAATTTCAAATGTAAGGTATAACAGTTAGCAGTTTGCTGTTACTTCCTAAAAAGAAAAGAGCCAGAGCTTCTTTTCTCACTCACCATCTTCCAGCGATCTTCAATGTCATATTAATGAGAAAGTTGAAGCTTGGGGGGGGGGCACAGTGGCTTTATGGTTAGCACATTTGCCTCACATCTCCGGGGTTAGGGATTTGATTCCCGACTCTGCCTGTGTGCGCGGAGCTTGCATGTTCTCCACGTGCTTCGGGGGTTACCATCGGGTACTCCGGTTTCCTCCCCCAGTCCAAAGACGTGCATTGTAGGCTGATTGGCATCTCCAAATTGTCCAAATTTCCATAGTGTGTGAATGTGTGTGTGATTGTGACACCCCCATCCAGGGTGTTCACCACCTTGTGCTCCGAGTCCCCTGGAATAGGCTCCAGGCTCCCCGCGATCGTGTGTAGGACAAGCGGTACAGAAAATGGATGGATGGCTGGAAGTTGAAGCTTTGGAACCTGAACTTTTTGAGTAGAGCATACAGATGAGAATGTGAGAGAGCTGGACAGATGAAAGGACTAAAGCCCTGCTGCATCGATCTCTTTATGTAAAGATGTAGCAAGGGCTGAATCCCACTGACACCATTATCAGCAGGTAGATGAATGGCATTGTGGGTACTGTAGGAAACCATAAACCAAAGTGAAAATAGACCAACATGTTGATGAAAAGAGGTTGAAACTATGTCATTCAGAATTCAATTTAAAAAAAAGAGGAAAAAAAAGTCTTGGACGCCACTGAAGATCAAGTGTTAATTATAAAGGTTAATATGCAAATCATTCAGGGTGGATTTTTTTTATGTTCTTAACAATTACTTCACAATCTTGACTATTGTTTCTTTGTAAAAATTTTACTAATGTAAAATTATGCTTGTCTGATGAAGATTCATATTACCATTCCTATAACTTTCCTGTGCCAGAATTCATTCCAAATATACTTGACTGACTCCGCTACAGCTCAGCCTGGCAAACTTTTTGTTCTTTTGTGCCGGAGCTTCAGTCAATATTGACTTAGAGGCAGAAATACAGAAACACTATTTGTAAGATGTGTAATAAGATAAAAGCAGAGCTACTCATACAGACACTCATAAAAATAATAAAAAAAAGAACCTTATGTAACTGTTCCCGCTAAAGCAGAGTGCCTTTAAGAAAGAAGTGTAATTCTTAGTGAGTCTTTAGTGATTCTGGTGTGGACGATAAGCTCTCAAGTCTCCACTGTGCCAATGTTTGATGACACACCTAATGACACTCGCTACTGAGCACAGACATGTTATTATTGGTAACACTGTGTGTGCTGTATTATTATTATTATTATTATTATTATTATTATTATCGTTGTGCTTGTTATATTAAAGCGTATCATGGGTGATATTGGCCAGGCTGGTGTACTAAGCAAAGGAAGTGTTTCATATCTCAATGCACAATAAGCTCTGGGAGTGCAGCCAATCACTGGGCAGAGAAAGGATGGCACGGTGCCCACTGTTCAAGGAAGAAGGGGTGAAGGAAGGTTTGTGAGCAGGAACAAGAAGATACGGCCCCTTCTACGCTCTACTGACCACATGCACATGCTATTTTATTCACACACGTACAGTACATGCACCAGATACAGACATGGACTAAAACAAACAGTGCTCTTAGATGCACACTGAGTTCAGGCAGAGCGGAGTCATCCATTTTATGTTGACTTTTCTATCAAAATAAATGAGTCACTTCACCTTCTGTACACTGTTTTGAAAGAACTTTTTTTTTAATTCGTTTAATTGCTATAGGTATGTCCATGCTTGTCTAGATATTGGTGAAGATCCATAACACTGGAACAACATGTGACCTTGAATAGACAGATTAAATGACTACAGTAGAAGTCGTTTTGCTGAGGTGTTATGTATGAGGACATGAGGACACAGGGCATTGTGTGCTGTTATAGGAAAATAATAATAATAAAAAAATAATCATGAGTGAGGTGATTTTATTAAGTTATTATTGTGGTGTATTGAAGTTATTATTGTGTCTTGTGGATTATATGTAAACATCTGTTATGTGAAATAGCTAGTTCATGGCAGCAATGAATAAAATGAATTTTTTTAAATGATCCCTCTTATTATTATTATTTTTTAAAATTATTAACATTTTGTAGATTCTGCTAGTCGTATGTAAACTTATGACCTCAACTGTAAATAACAACACATAAAAAAAAATCTGTTTATTATTAGTCTTAGATTATGTGAATATTCTGCCACACATTACTATGGAAATGATAACATATTAGAACGAACACATTAATATAAACCTGTGATCTGAATTACAGGCCGAACTATAGTCGGAGCTGTTGTTTGAGAATTCACCAGTGCTGTGATATACAGTAAGCAGTTCATAGAGCATACACAGATAGTATCCGCATTATAATGTGCCTGTTCTTATTTAATGATAGACTCCATGGTGCATCTTTAAGTAGCGTTAGATAGGTTGGTGTACAGCAGTACAGCATCTCTTATGATGGCACTGTGACAACCCAGGGGTCAAGGTCACTCTGTTTTTCTGTATGTGTGGGAATGTATGTGTGTGTGTGTGTGTGTGTGTGTGTGAGTGAGTGCCTCTGAGTGAATGTGTATAAGTGCATGCATAATTGTCATGCTGATTTAGTTCCTATTTTGCAATCCCATCTGTTTGGTTATATTTAACTCTTCCCCTGCTACTCCTTATCAGTGGATTGCAGAGAGCGGTGCAGAAACTGAGTGCACATGAGAATCTTCACACTCACTAAAACTCCCTAATCAATCCTGCATGAGCTGCATTCAGTGGTGCTTATAACAAATGCAAACTGCCTAAAAAAGGGATGTCTAGACTGCAATGTGCTTTACATATATTTTGCGTTTTACATTTACTGTTTATTTTTGCATCCATAATTTAAAAAATATGTTTTTCACATAGTGCTCAACCATGTTTATGATGGATACTTCAATGAATCATATGCAAAGGATTTTTTCATAAACAGTGTCCACCAACAGAAAGGTATTTAGCAGGACATCCTGAAATACAGCTTAGTGTTAGCAATGCAGTTACGAAGTATTTCACATATGATGGCCATACACAGTACTGTGCAAAGGTTTTAGGCAGGTGTGAAAAATGCTGTACAGTAAGAACGCTTTCAAAAATAGACATGTTAATAGTTTATCAATTAACAAAATGCAAAGTGAGTGAACAGAAGAAAAAACTGCTTCAAATCAATATTTGGTGTGACCACGCTTTGCCTCAGCAGGTAGGTTGGCCCAAACATCTTGGATAACTAACCACAGTTCTTCTGTAGATTTAGGCAGCCTCAGTTGCTTCTCTCTCTTCATGTAATCCCAGACAGACTCTGTGATGTTGAGATCAGGGCTCTGTGGGGGCCATACCATCACTTCCAGGACTCCTTGTTCTTCTATACGCTGAAGATAGTTCTTAATGACTTTCGCTGTATGCTTGAGGTCGTTGTCATGCTGCAGAATAAATTTGGGGCCAATCAGAGCCTCCCTGATGGTATTGCATGATGGATAAGTATCTGCCTGTACTTCTCAGCATTGAGGAGACCATTAATTCTGACCAAATCCCCAAATCCATTTGCAGAAATGCAGCCCCAAACTTGCAAGGAACCTCCACCATGCTTCACTGTTGCCTGCAGACACTCATTCGTGTACCGCTCTCCAGCCCTTTGGCAAACAAACTGCCTTCTGTTACAGCCAAATATGTCAAATTTTGACTCATCAGTCCAGAGCACCTGCTGCCATTTTTCTGTACCCCAGTTCCTGTGTTTTCGTGCATAGTTGAGTCGCTTGGCCTTGTTTCCACGTCACAGGAATGGCTTTTTGGCCTCAAGTCTTCCATGAAGGCCACTTCTGACCAGACTTCTCCAGACAGTAGATGAGTGTACCAGGGTCTCACTGGTTTCTGCCAGGTCTGAGCTGATGGCACTGCTGGACATCTTCCGATTGTGAAGGGAAGTAAGCCAGATGTGTCTTTCATCTGCTGCAGTAAGTTTCCTTGGCCGACCTTTGCATCTACGGTCCTCAACGTTGCCCATTTCATTGTGCTTCTTCAAAAGAGCTTGGACAGCACATCTGGAAACCCTTGTCTGCCTTGAAATTTCTGCCTGGGAGAGACGTTGCTGATGCAGTATAACTACTTTGTTGCTTGGTATATACCTGCCTTGTTGCTGTGCCCAGTCTTGCCATGGTGTATGACATATGGCACCTTGTCAGCTGAGTTTGGCTGTTCCTCACTCAGTTTTATTCCTCCTACACAGCTGTTTCTGTTTCAGTTAATGATTGTGTTTCAACCTACATATTGAATTGATGATCATTAGCACCTGTTTGGTATAATTGTTTAATCATACACCTGACTATATGCCTACAAAATCCCTGACTTTGTGCAAGTGTACCTAGAAGAATTGATTTTGAAGGTGAAGGGTGGTCACACCAAATATTGATGTGATGTAGATTTTTCTTCTGTTCACTCACTTTGCATTTTGTTAATTGGTAATACTTTTGAAAGCGTTCTTACTTTACAGCATTTTTTTCACAACTGCCTAAAACCTTTGCACAGTACTGTATGTACAGTATATTTACACATATATGTACAATCACTGACCACTTTAATAGGAACACCTGTGCACATGCTCATTCATGCAATTATGCAATCAGCCATTCATGTCGGCAGCACAATGCATAAAATCATGTCGATACAGGTCAAGAGCTTTAGTTAATGTTCACATCAAACATCAGAATGAGGAAAAAATGTGATCTCTGTGACTTAAACCGTGGCATTGTTGTTGGTGCCAGATGAGCTGGTTGGAGTTTTTTCATTATTTTTAAAGGAATATATAGAATAATGCCATTGATGTTAGTTGGATATCCCACAGGAACTGCATCAAGTATATAGTTAAAAACACCCAGCTTCTTCTTTTAGTATCTAAATGAACTCATCTGGTAAGTGCCAGGTCTTTATTAGAAAACTGTGATAAGACAAAAATCTTTTGTTATTAGGGAAAATTTTAGGATCAGTACGAATAATTATTGTTTCTTTAAGTTATATTGTCATATTTTATTTCTTTTAGTCTCTGTGACTGAAAGACATACAGTATGTAGGGCCTGATAAGCAAAGTATCTTCTACTGCAGGGCTTCTCAAACTTTTTGTATCCAGGGACCTCTTTAATGTAATCCAACTATTCAAATAGTAGACTTCTTATTTAAATGTGTTGGAGCAATAGAGCTATTTCCATCCATCCATTTTCTGTACCGCTTATCCTACACAGGGTTGCAGGGGAGCCTGGAGCCTTTCCCAAGCAACTTGAGGCACAAGGCGGGTACAATAGCACACACATTCACACACTACAGACAATTTGGAAATGCCTGTCAACCTACAACGCATGTCTTTGGACTGGGGGAGGAAGCCGGAGTACTTGGAGGAAACCCCCGAAGCACAGGGAGAACATGCAAACTATGCACACAGAGGGCAGATTCAAACCCCCAACCCCGGAGGTGCGAGGCGAATATACATAGATCTATTTATTCCTGGAATTTCCACTGACAGATCACATTCGGTTCAAGTTGGCATTATTTATAGGCTGACTTGTCTTTGAGTTATTGAAGTCTGAATTAAACCCATTCCATTCAAGTAACTGGCAGCACGCTGATGCGGTGGGTAGCGTTGCCGCCTCTCAGCTTCACGGTCCAAGTTCTATCTTGAGATTGGGTTACTGCCTGTGTGGAGTTTCACATGTCCTCCCTATGTTTACGTCGGTTTCCTCCAAGGTCTCCGGTTTCCTCGTACCTCCCAAAAGCCAGGCAGGCGGACTTGCTGGAATGTTATCCCAACCAGAGTCAATTCTCCAGCTTTGCACCCGGAGTTACTGGGACAGGCTCCGGATCCACTCTGACCCCGATCAGCATAAAGCATTTAGCGAAGAACTCAATACTAAATATAATAACTTCGATAATGGTGGGTTGTGATTGAAGGGGATCGGTGGCTCAGTTAGCACGTTTGCCTCGCACCACCGGGGTTGGGGGTTCAATTCCCACCTCTGTACTGTGTGCATGGAGTTTGCATGTTCTCCCCATGCTCCAGGTACTCTGGTTTCCTCCCCCAGGCCAAAGACATGCGTTGTAGGCTGATTGGCATCTCTAATTTGTCTGTCGTGTGCGATTGTGCCCTGTGATGGGTTGGCACCCTGTCCAGGGTGTCCCCTGCCTTGTGCCCCAAGGCTTCAGGCTCCCCGCGGATAAGCACTACGGAAAATGGATGGATGGATGGGTTGAGACACCCTGACACCTTAGGACCACACTTTGATAACTACTGTTCTATTGGGCTCATCAAGATAAAATTGGCTACTGAGCTGGCTTGACAAAATATTTCGGAAGGTACTGGAGTTATTGAATTTCAGTTTTTGAATGCAAGGGGTTTTTAGAATTTAGAAGTACTTCAGTAATTTACTGAAGTAAGTACTGATAACACCATAAACTAACCATGCACCATACAGTGTTATGCAGAATATATATTTTGTTTAGCATCTCAGAAGCATTAAATATTTTCAAAAAATTATCTTCCAGTATAACACCTTTAAATATCATCCTTTAGCCATCATTTGACTTTCCTGATTGATATCAAACCAACACGTAAATGATTAGCATGTCTGGAACAGTATGCATCATGTAGGAGGACAAAATAGTTTCTTCATTTCTGTTTGCTTACGGGAAGAGTGAGAGCATACGAGGCCATAGAGCGCGAACACAATAGAGGCAAAACGAGGGCGAGTTTTCTCTTTCTATCTCTATTTCTCTCTCCATGCTGTCAGATCACTCAGTGGTGATTTCCATATCAATATTTGAGTGACGCTAAATTATTTAGAGCCGTGCAGTGACACAACAGGGCGCAAGGCTGAGTGGCGCCTCTGCATCATCCCACATCCTAATGTGTGTGTGTGCGCGCATGTGTGTGTGTGTGTGTCAGTCTCTGTGGACTTGTTTGTCATAGGCTCATCTCTCTCATCTCTTTCTTTCCATTCTCCCTTGATCAAACATCCACCATTTATATCATAAGGCTCATGTTCATTATTTACAAGTGTTTCCATCAAGAGAGATGTTAGCATGTGAAATTGAAACCAGTCTGCACACTAGCGTGTTTGTGACTGTAAGCGTGCATGTGTAGTGTGCATATCTGTGTTTGTGTGAATGCTTGCTGTGGTCCACTATCTGAG
This sequence comes from Cranoglanis bouderius, assembly GCA_023630585.1. NCBI lineage: Eukaryota > Metazoa > Chordata > Actinopteri > Siluriformes > Cranoglanididae > Cranoglanis > Cranoglanis bouderius. The sequence continues at coordinate 3,732,656 of CM042546.1, read as the reverse complement.
TTTGTGGTTATTTTCAGTAGATTGCTGAGTTTTCATATGACTAATGATGTGTCTCAGTGCTGCAAGTTCCTACAGTAACCAGTATCATGCACAGAGTAAAGTCTCAGTCAGAGCAGACGGCGAGGAAGAGAGATGGAGGGAAATGGAGTTGAAGCTTAGTGGCTCGAGTGCCTGGGTCCTCCACTATTTCTTTCCTGCCGAGCTCCACTTAACCCTGCTGACCTTGCTTCTGTCTCCAAAACTGATTGGTTGCCAGTCACCTTGGCAACCTGGGATTGCTCAGCTCCATTACTGGCTGGGTGCCATTCATGCCCATCTATTCACACAGCAGTGCCACGTACATTTGGGAGTCTCCAACTGAGCTCTCTGAAGCGGCTCGTTACATGCACCAAACCGTAACGTTTGTGAGCAAAAAGTTTGCATGACCAAACTCTCTTTCATTTTCAACCATCCATAATTCCCACAACCCCCTCCCGTCCCCTCCCCCTTTCCTTCTGCTGTACCTGAGCCGGGTACAGCAGAACAAACAGGGCAATCGAATGGTAACATGCGCGCTACCTACGGAGTCTGTAGGCAGCGTGCATGTTACCATTTGATTGCCTTGTTTATTGCGCCAACAACTTCCTGCTTTCAGATGACTTCTAGCGCCCTCCCCCACTCCCCACGGAGAAAGAGAAGAGAGAGAAAAAAGAGCAAGAAAGAGATCCCAGTCTAATCCTGTTTGTCTTACAGGAGTCAGGTTCTTAGTCTTGACATAAATCTCAATAGGATTGGATTAAGCTGGGGGTGGATGCAGATCATTTAGTTCTGGGACAGCAAGCCAAAATTCTTAGCCTTGTACAGTTCTGGAGATCTGGAGTTGAGATTCAGTTATACTTCATCTCAAAATAACGCTACTAGTTATTGGTATTAGAAACACTACTATAATACGACTACTGCTAAGTTACTGTTACAGCCCTGACCCACCGTTCCTGTAACAGCACATACCGAAGTGTTTTATTCCTCTTACGCCGCAACGGAACGCCAACAATTTCCATTTTTATTATATTAATGAAGGACAAATCATGCTTTTTTTTTAACCATTTGTAGTTGCTGTGGAATGAAAATACAGCAGCTATAAAAATTAGTTTCCCCACCGGCATCTCATTTTCTCTCACTAGAAGTAAAAAAGCTTAACAATTCCACTGGTTATACATTCTTCTTTGTTAAATTTCAACACATTTCCAAAAAAAATCCCTCTATTATAGGCCTTAGACGATGCCGAGTGTCCACTATACAAGTCTCTGTGTAGGTTTTTACTATATAAAGGAACATATTAGAATGAATACATTTCTTTTGAATTACAGCTGGCACTACCTCCAGAGCTGCCGTAACGGTCAATTAATCAACACCTTCTGTCCAATCAGTTTCGAGAATTCAACAGTGCTAAGGTACAAACAATAATAAACAGTGGTGGGAAGTAATGAAAGACGTAAAAAAAAAAAAAAGAAGAAAAAAAAGATGCATTTAACCCCAGAAGACCGTAGGTCAATCAATTTCAAGACCCGATCAAAATAAAACAGTTTTCTGCCAAAAGTCTACACTTCAGGCAACAAATGCTTAGTCAGCAGCAGCAATGGCTGAGACAGTATTATAAGCTTCAAAGGAAACAACGTGATAAGGATCTGTAAATTATGCCGACCCCCATAGAGATATTGGCATTTCACAGCTCAACATTCAACCTGCAGAATGTCATTAGCTAGCTGAGTGAGCTAGACTAGCTAGCTAGATCTTCAGATGTTTTACAGTATTAACGCTTCTAATGTTTCTGATGTGCAAACTTCTGACGTTTGGTAGCAATCGCATGTTATGGTAAATATATTTAAGTGCTTCTACAGCCTGTAGGTACAGCTCAGAATAATGTGTAAGGGGCGTCGTTGCTGGATAGCTAGCTATGTGATTTTGTGGAATTAACACGAGCTAGCTAGCTAGCGAACCTGTCAAGCTACAGAAACCCTAACAGCGTTTGGCTAAGCTAGCGAGTCAGCTTTTTTGTTATATTTCGATATATTGTTTATAATGTAGGTGGTGCATAGCTCACTTGGTAAGTTGACATAATTGCTCATAATGTCATTTTGTCATTGGGGGCAAACACTTCTAATCAGACATCAGACTTGTCCTTCATGGCTGCTCTTTTGAATGTAGTCATCCCTCAGTGTCACTACTGTCCAGTGGGTGGGACCAAACCTTCTTACCCCCACCACCTACATATTGTCCAGTGCCAAAAGGATGGCAAACACCCTCGCGTGCTCGACCATGCATATCAGCTTGGGTAATTACAGCAAGAATAACACATAGGAGGCCTCTCCCCTAATGCCGAGGCAGCAGCACAAACGACCACTCAAAGTGTGTGTGTGTGTGTGTGTGTGTGTGTGTGAGTGTAAGGGCCTGGAGGAATGAGCTTATTGATTTCTGGAGACTGTGGCTAAATAGCTTCCCGCCACTTCTGTCAAAGTGCCCTTCTTGAAGAGGAAAAGGGGGAAAATTGAACCAGTGCTCAGAGATCTCTCTCGTTAGCATGCTCTCAGTGTCTTTTAGAAGCTTGTGACATCCAACACACTCTCCATCAAAACAGCTAAATATGACACATTACCACGGGTTTATCTGATAGACACTGTGTCTCTTTTAAATTTCTTGATCACTACTTTTACTTTTATGTGATAAGATTGCTGAATTTTCAGGAATATTTTTAAATACTGTCATTTTGTCATTGGCTTCTAATCAGATATCAGACTTGTCCTGATATCTAATATAAAACAGTGTAGTATAGTATAATTCATAATCGTTTTGTTGAGACAAGTAGATCAGTGGCGCTAAAACGACATTTTCAGATCATTTTAAAGCACTTGTTTATTAATATGTATATAGAAATATATGTAGCCACCAAAATGACAAAAAAACGTTGAATTTATTGGGAAAGTGTGTCTACAAAATACAAATATACAGTATTACTATGCAAGTATTTAGTATACACTTAATCATAGGGTCCAAAAGCTCCAAAAGCAATCAGAACTATGTTATGAGCATATGAGAGTTACTATCGGAATTAAATTTATAACTGATGAATGTTTTTCAAAGTAAATACCGTGTGATCAAGATCACTTACATTTCAACTGTCTCAGTTTTTAAGTGTATTATTTTTGGTAGTAAGACAAGTCATGGCATACAGAACATCACCATGAAGCACACTTTGGTTGTGCTCAATTTCGGAAATAAAAAAAGAAAGAAGGTTAAAAGTCTTCTTTAGCATGCCCTCATTCTTCATTATTCTGTCCTCTCAATTGTGGGGAAAAAAAAAGGAAAAAAAGAAGCTGTTCTTCATTGATCTTGTCAAATCCCTGACTCTACAGGAAGCTCAGTAGGGTGCTTCAGTACAGTGAAAAAAAAAAAACAGTGGGTTTTCTGTGTGGCCCTAGGCTTTACTTTACTTACCATCCAACTTGTGTTTGTCTCTGTCAGCCTTTTCACGAACACAAGAGGGAAAGACATTTTGTTTAGGACCTTTAGGGTTGAAGCATGTCCCTGTTGTCTGTGGTTTTAAAGTCTTGATTGTTCTTATTCATCTGCTGTTGGGACAAACAATTTTGAGTTAACTGAATTAAATTGAATTGGTTGGAATGAATTAAATTGGGGGGGGGGGAAAACCTTCACATAGTTTTTATTTATCAGAGCCTAAATAACCAACTTCTATAAACAAACAAATAACTTCAGGTGGCAAAAACAAAAAAAAAATAATAATGTGTCATTTCCCCCCCCCCAAAAAATAAACCAACATTCAGAAACCAGGAAGGAAAAAATAAGTATCACAATCAATAAGAGATTAATTATCAACCAGGTGTTACTAATGAAATGTATGAGATTAGTTCATTATGAAGAAGTGTGGCAACCTCTGTAAAAGTAGAAATGTTGGCAGTTTGGTGTTCTGGAGCACTCAGGTGTACGTCTATGTAATTCCAAGAAGAAAGGACATCAGCCATGACCTCAGAGAAGCAACTGTTGCTCCTCATCGATCTGTGAAGGGTTATAAGGCCATGTCCAAACAATTTGAAATTCACCATTCTACAGTGAAAAGGATCGTTTACAAAGTGAGAGCCTTCAAGGCAGTTGCCAATCTTCCCAGGCGTGAGCGTCCCAACAAATTGAGTCCAAGGTCAGACCGTTTAGTGCTCAGAGATATAAAGAAAAACCCAAGATCTCCATCATATGACCTACAGGCCTCTGTAATGTTTATGTTTATGTTAAATGTTTATGTTCATGACAGCACAATCAGAAAAAGACTGAACAAGTATGGCTTTCATGAAAGGGTGGCTAGGAAAAAGCCCCTTCTCTCCAAAAAGAATATGGCAGCATGACTTAGGTTTGCAAAATTGCATCTGAACAAACCCCCAAAGTTCTGGAAAGTTCAATAGCCTTTGGACTGATGAGGACCAAGGTGGAGATGTTTGGTCATCATGCACAGCAATACGTTTGGCGATATCCAAACACAGCACATCACCACAAACACCACATACCTACTGTGAAGCATGATGGTGGAGGTGTGATGATTTGGGCTTGTTTTGCAGCCACAGGACCTTCTTGAGATCTTGAGATAAATGTAAGGCGATCTGTCCAGCAGTTTTAGCTGGGCTGAAATTGTGTCATGCAACAGTACAATGATCCCTAACACACCAGCAAATCGACACGTGAATGGCTAAAGAAGAAAAAATCAAGGTGTTGGAACGGCCAAGTCAAAGTCCAGACCTCAACCCCATTGAGATGCTGTGGCGGGATCTCAGGAGAGCTGTGCATAAACGAATTCCCTCAAACATCAATGAACTGAAGCAATGTTGTAAAGAAGAGTGGGCCACATTTTCTCCAAAATGATGTGAGACCTCTTCCTCCTACCAACTCAGTTTAATTAAAGTGAAGGCTGCTAAAGGTGGTTCTACATGTTACTGAAATACTGAATGGTGTACTTATTTTTCCCACCCGGTTTCTGAATGTTGGTTAACTTTTTTCTTGGGAAAAATAACGACATATTGAAATCTGTTGTGTTTTTTGTTGTCACCTGAGGTTATTTGTTTGTATATAGAAGTTGACGAGGATCACATAGTTGGTATTTAGGCCCTGATAACTAAAAACCTAGAATTGAAGGAGGGTGTACGTTCTTTTTCCCATAACTGTATATACAGACTGACAGGCCATTGAGAAGTCCCACGCATTCAGCAGTTATTCTATATTTAATATAACAACAGCTGTAACAACAGCTTGATCAAAGCGTAACGTTCATTGCGTAAGGAAAACACACTTAGCTGGCAAGCTAACAATTAAAACATCTTAAGGCAAATGTACCCTTTTTGGACCCACATTTGTTAAACCTGCTCCTTATTTGTTTAACGTGATCTCTGCAGGCTACACAGAAAGTATAGGCAAGTAGGTAAAACATTTCTACACTGTTTTTGTGAAATATTACAATTTTTTTTTTTTTTTTTTTTTTTGTAAAAGCAGAAGTATCAAATTGGCAGAAAAACCTTATTTCAGTCAAAACCAGATTTGTCATCATTTTTTGTCTGTTTGCAAAATAACATCAGACTGACAGGCTCTGTGCCACACAATAGAATTCATGTCTAGTGAGTATTTTTAATATCATTTTGGCTATTTGGATACATTTTCAACTGCAAAAAAATTAAAATTAAAATGAAAAAAACAAAAACAAAAACCATAGAATCTGTTTTACCAAGACATCTTAATATTTATTTTTTAAGGCTCATAAAGTGTAGTCTTGGTGACTATGTGCATTTCCATATTGCACTTGTAGAATATAACAGCGGGCTGGCTGAATAAATAAATCGCAATTTTATGGGTGCATACTTTAGGGCCGTGTTTATATTGGCCAATTCCTCATCTCTATTATGGCAGTAAAATTCAGGTATTTTTTATTGCCATAATAGAGTGTTTGGTCATTTTTGCTAATTCATATAGTTAATCGTATGGTGTTCTACAGTACTGTGCAAAAGTTTTAGGCACCCTATTTTTTTTTTTTTTAGTACAAACTTTGTTATAGATTTTTTTTATTTGATGACTTCTACATTATCAAGTCAGTACAAAAAACATTTTAGATTCCCAAACATTAGTTTTCTAGCACAAAATTAAATGTCACAGAAAAACGTTTGTACGTCATTAAAGAAAGCAGCGTATTACGTAAGAGACACTTTTCAGACAGAAAACACAATGAAGGCTGCTGGGTTTCGCTGCAAAAATAAGAAGCGAGTGCGAAAGTCAAAGTGTCCAGAAGAACTGTGTCTGGTTCTGCAAGACGCTCAATAAAACTTACCGGCTCATTTCCTTATAAAACTGCACTGATTTTACCGGAGACTATTATTTCCATTGCTTTTGGCACACCGAATACTGACTTTGTTTAATTTACTGCTCTTTACGGTATTTTTTTTTTCTTTTAAATGTAGAAACAGTTCATTTCATTATTTTGAAGGCAACTTTGCTCTACAGCATTCCTTTGCATGTGCCTAAAACTTTTGCACGGTACTGTATGTGTAATCAGTGTCTGATTCACATTTAGTAGTCACAACAAAATGGTTAAGGAGAAAAGGATTTATTCAGTTTCATTTAATTAGCTGTTTGTTGGGAGAGCCTTTTTTGTGTTTACAGCAAGCTGTGGAGTGGCAAAAAGAGTCTGCTTCCACACAACTAGGTTCTAAGAAATGGGACAAGTCATGTTTGATGTCAGTAAATGATTATTTTGGCACTGTGTTTGTGCTAAAAAAAAAAAAAAAAAAGGGTCTTGTTTTTAAAAAGGTTTTCGCTGTCAGCAGATTTCCAACAACATTTGAAATTTGCTGACAAAGTGGTATTTATTTAAAACAAAAAAAAAACATGTATCTGCTGTTCCACTGCTCCTCCCATATCAGTGCAGACATTTTCATTTCTGATAACAAAAATAGCTACTGATAAAAACAACAACAACAACAAAAAAAAAACAACAAAAAAACGAAAGCGCTTACCAAATTATCAATAACCAGAAAATTTACACTTGTTCCAGCATGTAAATTTAGCTGCAAGTTTCTGTTTCATCTGTCAAGCTGCTGTTGGGTGCTGTGATTCATGCTGAGTGCATTCCTGTACAAACCAACAACAGATTTAATAAGTACTACAATTCTAATAAGAACTTCCATGTATCACTGTTTGGACTACACCAGTAATGCACATCAAATGCAATCAAATTACATACTTAAAGCAGCAAAATGTGGAAAATACCGTGTATCCTGAGCTTATTACTACTGTATAAGGTTCAGTTTGCTATTCAATATTCACCCTGATAGAACTTAATACTAAGGACGTGATATGTGTGGAAAATGGTGATATTTGTGTGGCAGTCTGGGAAAACCCAACAGATGTCACTGTGGCTGAATTCTGGAACAACAACAACAAAAAATCAGGTTTTTACCAAAACATGCTTTGACACCTACTTAGATGTGGATTTTTTATTTTTTTTAAATTAACTTTCCATTGCTTTCCATTGATTCCATTGGGTAAGAAGTCAGTTTAACAAATGCAGCAGCAAAAAATGAACGAATAAAGTCGAGTATAAAGACAGATATAGTTTTCATGGTCATATTTATTATTATTGCTTTTATTTATTACATGTTAAATGAAATGCAACAGTGTCTTTCGGTGGATTGAGAATGGAAATGCAATATTCTCCCTTTTCACTTTTGGATGTAACCAGACAATGATGTATATTTTAGGTCAGGTTGAGATACATTAAAAAAAAAATTTAAAAAAAAGATAAACATCTTTCAGTTTTGGAAAAACTTTAGCTTACAGAACTATATATGGTAGAAAACGTCCCAATTTCTCAATGTGGTGGGTTTTTCCAGGCCGCCACACACGCGCATGTCATCACCATGTCATCAGCCGTTTATGAGTGTGATGTACTGGCATGGCATGAACACTGTGTGTGATTTCATTTGGTCATTTTTAGATGTTTTCTTCTTCAATTCTGCACTGGTGTCCCTAATGTCATGCATGTCTAGGTTTTGGGTTTCACTTCTGTGACAAAAAGGGAGTCCATGATTTCACAAGTGCACGTGTTGGAACAACACCTGTAGGTACACAGCACAACATCTTATTTTTGATAACAGCAAGGGCTTAATGTCTTGTTGTTCTGTGGGTATCTTAGGTTATTGTCAGGACATGAAAAATTAAAACCTGCCCTACGGCTAAACTGCCTAGTTAGCGCACCCTCCAAACAGAATTTGATGCGCAGCAGTGAATATCAGGACTGACTGAAAGAAACTGGAGGACATGCCTAGAAGCCTTCTACTTCAGATCTAGTTCAAATGCTGGCTCATGGCGGGCAAGCCAACCGCACAAGATTTCAACAGCTTGAATTCTGATCTAGGATCAGTTATCAGCTTCCAATCTGCCTGTACTGATTTGGATCCTCTGTGTCATGCTGGGTTTGGGCCTTAAGCTCCATCTGCTTAGCCATTGAACCCAGCAGTACACTGTAGCCTGGGGCTTCTGAGGGTGGACATTGCTTTGGTATGTGGCCATCTATCTTTAGTATATCTTGATTTCTTTTTTCTTTTTTTTGCAACTCAGGGATGACAGACAGCTGACTGACATTTCCACATAAATATAACTGAATTCTGACATGTTATTGAGCAATATTGAGCTTTGGTGTGAGTCTATTCTCTCTCTCTCTCTCTCTCTCTCTCTCTCTCTCTCTCTCTCTCTCTCTCTCTCTCTCTCTCTCTCTCTCTCTTTCTCTCTCTCTCTTGCTCCACACTCTTGTTCATAAGAGGCTGTCCTGAAACGGATAACAACACACACAAACACACACACACACACACACACACACACACACACACTTAGTGGCATTGCTCTCAGCCCCTCACTTCCTCTTGTCGTAAGCAGCAGGAAGAAGATAGGCGAAGAGACTGTTTCCGCTCAAAAGGCACAGAAGAAAAACTTAGATGAAATGCCAGGTCTACAGCAGTAAGGTTTTAATGTATCACGGAGCTGATGCTGAGGTACAACTGAAAAGACAGACTTACAGCGGAATAAAATTACTCGATAAATATACTCGATTCATGTGAAAGGTTCAAAAGGTTAAGAATAGGGCCGGGAGGGAGCAGACACACCTTTTCTCATGTCTTCATACTGTATGTGTGAAATCTAACAATATCTCCCCGAATTGTTTTCAATTTCCTATGCCTATTCAAATTCTTGAAAATTTCTCATGAGATCAGATTCACTTCAACTCATACAACAATTCTCTCTGTTGTTCTTATGTATAACTGGTCTGGCATTTTTTTTTGTTGTTGTTGCTGTTGTTGTTATTTGCTCTAAACTTGTCAGTACATTTAACATGCTTCTTGCATTTGTATTTAGTCATTTGGCAAGACAATCATATTCGGGTAATCTTACATAAACATTCAAGCAGGAAAAGGTGTAGACAATCATATTCGGGTAATCTTACATAAACATTCATGCAGAAAAAGGTGTAGACAAAGCCTGTGGGATCATTTAAACTTCATTCCTCAAGATCTTTCCTCAATCTTTCCTTTAATCATTTATATTTGGACACAATGCAAGTTAATTATGAAATAGTTAAAGGTTACTTTAAGGCTTTGTGTGTGTGTATATACTGTGTATATATAATATTATGCGTATATAATATATATATATATATATTATATACAGTACTGTGCAAAAGTCTTAGGCACATGCAAAGACATACTAACTTAGATTTTCCCTTTGAACAGTAACATAAAGGGTAGACATGGTGTAGAGTGTGTAAGGGACTACGGGGTCTCATAAACCCATCGGTATAATATTCTGAATACCTTTGCAATGCAATTGGGCTATGGGTGCAGTATGCGTAATGCAGATACCTAGCTATCAGTTGTGGATTCTGGTAAAGAAGCCACGTAAACCTCCGAATGATTTGTTGAATATTTATGACGAGTAAAATATAGACGCATTCTTTTAATCAAAACCTCTCAGCTTAGAACAAATGATAACAATTCATAAAAATAGCACGATTAATATTCTCCGACTGCTTCTGAGAGCATTAGAATTGCACAAACAAATTACCTCCCTTACCAACATGCTCATCAGCATGCGTACACACACACGCGCACACGCACGCACACACACACGCGCACGCGCACACACACCATGCTGACTATCACGTCCACAGTAACTGCACACTGACACAAGCATGTGTGCTGCACACCAAACCAGTCGATGAATCATTAACCATCTGCTGTTCAGACAGAGAGAGAAGGGCAGAGAGGGAGAGAGAAGGGGAGTGAAAGAGATCATCAAGACCACAGAACAAAGTCTGCTTTTTATGGTGTGTCTCAGGCCAACAACAATGTCTCTGTTTAGCTCGCAGAATTGCCTGAGAGAAAGAGATACAGTGTGGAAGCAGCGAAAGAAGAAATCTAGAGGAGGAAGACAGAGAGAAGCCCTGTGTTTAGTGAGGAGTAACCAGTTAAGATTTGCTCTCTGAGGGTAATTGTAGCAGCTGTAGGGCAGATTGCAGGGAGCCATAGAGAGCGATCAGCTGGAGCAGCTGCTGAAACACCGGCAAACAGAACAGAAAAAAAAATACAATATAATAGACAGAGCGGGTTAAGTCAGGTTAAAGTTAAATATGTAATACATATTTTTTTCCAGATCATCCCAATGCAATGATTCCACCATCCTTATCTTTATTATGTACTTTCAGCAACTATAAGTAGGTTTCAAATTCATTATTGCAACTGTATTTTAATAATAATAATAATAATAATAATAATAATAATAATAATAATAATAATAATAATAATACATGCATTATTGAAACCTCTTTTAGTTCTTAAGAGTTATCAGTATAGTAATAGTTTAATTCCAAAGTGCAATATATATATATATATATATATATTTTATTATTCACCCTGACAAGTATTTCATTTTATATCATAGCGTGGTTGGATTAATTTTCTATTAATTTTTCATTTCTGACAGTAGTTCCAGCTGTTAAATAAATGATTTATATGATATTAATGTCCAAGTTCTAATGTGTTATTGCTCCTATATACTTGTATGGCAGATGTTGTGCATAATCTAAGACTAATAATAGACTTTTTCTTTTCAATGTGATTTTGTTTGATAAAGAAAAACATACACATAATCATTGATATGGTGAAGCTTTCTGTTAGAAGACGTTTATGTGACATTTATAGAAGAAGTCCAGGGCGTCTTGTGGTTTTTTAACATTCAGAAATTTTTCTGACACAGGAGAGTCGTCAGGACAGAGGAGTTTGCGCTTTCTAGTTTCTCACTTCTTCCAGTTTCTTATGACAAGCTGCTTTTTTAAAAAATTTTTTGTCTTATTAATATATAGAGAATACAGGAAAGGCTGTTGAGGGAGTGACTGTTTCTAGGTGCTCTAACATAAGTTATAACAGGAACTAACTTATCTTGCAGATGTTCCATGACATGAATGTAACTAATAAACAGTTAAGAATTGCAAAATGTCATTCATCAAGGAACACCGTGTACAGTACTGTGCAAAAGTTTTAGGCACCCTATTTTTTTTAAGTTCAAACTTTGTTATAGATTTTTTTATTTTATGACTTCTACATGATCAAATAAGTACAAAAAACATTTTAGATTCCCAAACATTACTTTTCCAGCACAAAATTAAATGTAAAAGAAAAATGTTTGTACGTCATTAAAGAAAGCAGCGTATTACATAAGAGACACTTTTCAGACAAAAAAAACAAAAACACAATGAAGGCTGCTGGGTTTCGCTGCAAAAATAAGAAGCGAGTGCGAAAGTCAAAGTGTCCAGAAGAACCGTGGCTGGTTCTGCAAGATGCTCAATAAAACTTGAGTGTAGAAATGTTTAATTTCATTATTTTGAAGGCATCTTTGCTCTAAAGCATTTCTTTGCATGTGCCTAAAAGTTTTGCACAGAGCTGTACAGTACCTATGCAATTACTTCACAATAAAAAAAAAAAAAAAAATCGTTGGCAAATCCTGTGGTATAAGTGAATTCACCCCACTTCATATTTATTCTTAAAAATGATTTGTGCATGTGTAAAGACAGATAATTGCTACACATACTACACACATTACATACTATACTATATATACAGGAAAGGCTGTTGAGGGAGTGACTGTTTCTAGGTGCTCTAACATAAGTGATAACAGGAACTAACTTATCTTGCAGATGTTCCATGACATGAATGTAACTATAAACAGTTAAGAATTCCAAAATGTCATTCATCAAGGAACATCGTGTACAGTACTGTGCAAAAGTTTTAGGCACCCTATTTTTTTTAGTTCAAACTTTGTTATAGATTTTTTATTTTATGACTTCTACATTATCTATGTGTGTGTATATATATATATATATATATATATATATATATATATATATATATATATATATATATATATATATATATATATATATATATATATAAAATTGAAAAATGTCTAATGGTTTAGAATTGTAAAATTTGGGATAAATAGATAATGATCAGAACTAAGTTTTTTTTAACATTAAAATATGCTAAATGTAACATTTCCATTAAAGTTTATTTATATATAGAATAGCCAATAGTGAACAATATATACACATATTAATGATACTAATAAAATTCTCAGTTAGGTAAATAATACATACAATGGATATAAAAGGATATAAAACACACCCATGTTAAAATGTCAGGTTTTTGTGATGTAAAAAAAAAAAAAACTTAAATCAAGATACATCAAGTCAGAACCTTTTCTACCTTTATTGGGAAATTTTAACCTATAACTTAAAGTGAAAAACAATAAGAGTCATTTTAGGTTTCAAAATTTTCACCTTTAGATTTTATCACAGCATTCAGTTGTTTTGGGTGAGAGTCAATCAGTTTGGCACATCTTGATTTAGCAATATTTTGCCATTCTTCCTTGTCAAAGCATTCTAACTCTGAACGTCAGGTTGGCCGGGCATCTCCTGTACACAGCCCTCTTCAGGTCACCCCACAGATTTTTGATTGGATTTAGGTCTGGACTCTGGCTGGGCCTTTCCGAAGCCTTGAACTCGTTTTGGTGAAGCGATTCCTTTGTTGATATGGAGGTTTGCTTTGGGTCGCGGTCATGCTGAAACGTGAAATTCCTCTTCATCTTAAGTGTTTCAGCAGAAGCCTTAAGGTTTTGTGCCAAAATTGACTGGTATATGGAGCTATTCATTATTCCCTCCACCCTGATTAAAGCCCCAGTTGCAGTTGAAGAAAAACAGCCCCAAAGCATGATGCTGCCACCACCATGCTTCCCTGTGGGGATGATGTTCTTTTGGTGATGTGCTGTCATTTTTTGTGTGTGTGTGTGTGTGTGTGTGTTTTTTTTTTTAATAATTATTATTCACCCTGACAAGTATTTCATTTTATATCATAGCGTGGTTGGATTAATGTTCTATTAATTTTTCATTTCTGACAGTAGTTCCAGCTGTTAAAAAAATGATTTATATGATATTAATGTCCAAGTTCTAATGTGTTATTGCTCCTATATACTTGTATGGCAGATGTTGTGCATAATCTAAGACTAATAATAGACTTTTTTTTTTATGTGATTTCGTTTGATAAAGAAAAACATACACATAATCATTGATATGGTGAAGCTTTCTGTTTGCGCTTTCCTTCTCACTTCTTCCAGTTACAGGAAAGGCTGTTGAGGGAGTGACTGTTTCTAGGTGCTCTAACATAAGTGATAACAGGAACTAACTTATCTTGCAGATGTTCCATGACATGAATGTAACTATAAACAGTTAAGAATTCCAAAATGTCATTCATCAAGGAACATCGTGTACAGTACTGTGCAAAAGTTTTAGGCACCCTATTTTTTTTAGTTCAAACTTTGTTATAGATTTTTTATTTTATGACTTCTACATGATCTATGTGTGTATATATATATATATATATATATATATATATATATATATATATATATATATATATATATATATATATATATATATATATATATAAAATTGAAAAATGTCTAATGGTTTAGAATTGTAAAATTTGGGATAAATAGATAATGATCAGAACTAAGTTTTTTTTAACATTAAAATATGCTAAATGTAACATTTCCATTAAAGTTTATTTATATATAGAATAGCCAATAGTGAACAATATATACACATATTAATGATACTAATAAAATTCTCAGTTAGGTAAATAATACATACAATGGATATAAAAGGATATAAAACACACCCATGTTAAAATGTCAGGTTTTTGTGATGTAAAAAAAAAAAAAACTTAAATCAAGATACATCAAGTCAGAACCTTTTCTACCTTTATTGGGAAATTTTAACCTATAACTTAAAGTGAAAAACAATAAGAGTCATTTTAGGTTTCAAAATTTTCACCTTTAGATTTTATCACAGCATTCAGTTGTTTTGGGTGAGAGTCAATCAGTTTGGCACATCTTGATTTAGCAATATTTTGCCATTCTTCCTTGTCAAAGCATTCTAACTCTGAACGTCAGGTTGGCCGGGCATCTCCTGTACACAGCCCTCTTCAGGTCACCCCACAGATTTTTGATTGGATTTAGGTCTGGACTCTGGCTGGGCCTTTCCGAAGCCTTGAACTCGTTTTGGTGAAGCGATTCCTTTGTTGATATGGAGGTTTGCTTTGGGTCGCGGTCATGCTGAAACGTGAAATTCCTCTTCATCTTAAGTGTTTCAGCAGAAGCCTTAAGGTTTTGTGCCAAAATTGACTGGTATATGGAGCTATTCATTATTCCCTCCACCCTGATTAAAGCCCCAGTTGCAGTTGAAGAAAAACAGCCCCAAAGCATGATGCTGCCACCACCATGCTTCCCTGTGGGGATGATGTTCTTTTGGTGATGTGCTGTCATTTTTTGTGTGTGTGTGTGTGTGTGTGTGTTTTTTTTTTAATAATTATTATTCACCCTGACAAGTATTTCATTTTATATCATAGCGTGGTTGGATTAATGTTCTATTAATTTTTCATTTCTGACAGTAGTTCCAGCTGTTAAATAAATGATTTATATGATATTAATGTCCAAGTTCTAATGTGTTATTGCTCCTATATACTTGTATGGCAGATGTTGTGCATAATCTAAGACTAATAATAGACTTTTTTTTTTTATGTGATTTCGTTTGATAAAGAAAAACATACACATAATCATTGATATGGTGAAGCTTTCTGTTTGCGCTTTCCTTCTCACTTCTTCCAGTTACAGGAAAGGCTGTTGAGGGAGTGACTGTTTCTAGGTGCTCTAACATAAGTGATAACAGGAACTAACTTATCTTGCAGATATTCCATGACATGAATGTAACTATAAACAGTTAAGAAGTGCAAAATTTCATTTATTAAGGAACACCGTGTACAGTACTGTGCAAAAGTTTTAGGCACCCTATTTTTTTTTTTTTTTAATTCGAGTCAAAGTCTCCAGAAGAACCGTGGCTGGTTCTGCAAGATGCTCAATAAAACTTACCAGCTCATTTCCTTATAAAACTGCACTAATTGTACCGGAGACTATTTTTATTTTAATTTAAAAAAATTTGTCACACCAAATATTGACTTTGTTTCATTTACCACTGTTTACTGCTCTCCTTCTCCACTTGTTGATTATTGTCTTTGCAGTGTTCCATGATATATCCAATGCCTTGGATTTTTTTTCCTAACGCTGTCCTGATTGATATTTTTCAACAGTGAGATCCCGTACCTGCTTTGTTAGCTCTTTGTGACCCATGGCTTTGTAGGGTGCTTCTGACATGTAAGATAGGAAAGGCCTAAGCTTGCACGTTGATAGAAACCTCTGAGCTAACAACATAATGGTTTAATGAAGAAGCTACATGAAAGTCTCTGACGTAGGAACGTCATTTTAATGAAAGCTTGGCTCGAAGCTGCTAGTAAATATTAGTAGAGCACTGAGTGCTAACACTTCTAGCACTAACTAGAAGATTATTCTATTGGAGTCAGATAATCAATGAAATGGAGTCAGATGTTTAAATCGTACATTAAAACACGCGTTAACCTTCGCTGCACCTATTTCCGTCGTTGGTTATAGGAGAGCAGTGGGCTAAGTAATTAACTTTATATATTTAACTATAGTAAAATAGTAACGATATTCTAATATCTAACGATAGTAGATGAGAAGCCAGAATTTAAAGCCACAGAAGTATGTTTAAACCAACATATGAAATCCCAGTCACAAACTAAGCAAGGAAAATTCTGTTCCTTCTGCCACTAAATTGGCCATGCAGTCCAGAAGTGCTGGTCTTTAGGGAACGGACGTCCACCACCTTATTTCCTTCGGCGCAAAAATGCACATTCAGGTCATACAGCTCACATAAATGTACCTGTGCAAAAAACACTGTGTGAGCTTACAGCTCTATTTAATGAAGTGCCAAGAATTTTAGGGCTTTTAGCAAAGGGCTTAGCTGTCCTCTAATATTAAACATTGTTTTTGATGATGCCATGGTTAATGACCTTCAGTGCTTTATGGCAAAGATTTCTGAGATGTCCAAATAACGATCTGTTGTAACAGACCGGCTTAAAAACCCTTTGACATCTGAATTAAGCTCATATTGTTAAAATCACATTTTCTTACATCAAATACAAACACTACTGTTTTTATAGGAACACGTGGCATTTAGACTAATGTGGCTTTAGCTGATGTTGAATAGTTGTTAATGCATTATAGTGCATTTCGGCTAATGTAGCTAAAGTTGTTACAGTTGTTAATGTACTGAAGTACATTTAGACTAAAGTAGTTAAAATTGTAGCATAAGACTGGGTTTGGGTAAAATTGTAGCATTTAGGCCTACCAAAGTTATAAATGTTAACCACAGCCAATGATCTTATGTTTGAGGTTAAAACTACAATCTGATCTTGAAATAGTCATTAGATTACTCAAGACTCTGTTACCTACGTTGAACATTTTCCGATCTCTCCTAATGGCATCGTGTGGGTTATTTCTGCCATAAATAACACCAACAAAGCCCTACAAAGGAGTAGAGTTGACTGTTGAATTTTAACCTGTAATGCTTCCCCCTACAGCATTTAGAGGTGCTACACCTCTGTAGTTAATATAAAATGCTCTCACACATAGTAAATAGAGCCAGTTCACAACTTGAGCATTATTATTATTATTATTTTTACTATGGCTCCCTGGTTTAGCACCAGGATTTTTCCAAATTTTGCAACACTAATTGATAAAAAATAAATGTCATATTGCCTCTTGCTGGAGCATTTTATTAACATTCATCTCACAGCGCTGTGGAATTCCCAATCTTCAGTTGGCCATTGATTAATTTTCTATAACAGCACGCCTTGTCATGCTCTACTGCTTACGCTTAAGTAAAACACATAGTCACACTCATAGTAACAGACACACATAAGGAAACACAAAGTAGGTGTCTTTAATACATATAGGAATTAGCCTGCCAGTAGGTGTTCTAAGCACCCTACATTGACCCTAGGTGTGAATGTGTGTGTGTGTGTGTGTGCGCATGTGTGAGAGTTTGTATGAAGCCTTTGTAATGGGCTAGTGTCCCATTCAGTGTTTATTCATGCACCCAGTGTTTCCAGAAGAAAAAAAAATGGGTCATTCACATTAACAACTTAATTTTTCTTTTTTATTTCTCTATCTTTTTGTTTGTTTTCATTTTCAACTAGATTATATTAGACTACTTCTCAGTACCCGAGGAGGGTATCAGTATAGTCTACTCAACACGCAGAAAATGTATTTATACAGTTTAACAACTGTTATAACTACATACCAGTTAAGCACAAAATCAGGTTTATTTGTGAACCGATATCACATCCTTATATTCTTCACATCTGTGAGATTTTATTTTGAGTTTTATTATTCACAGTCCTACCATATTAAATCATTTAAGTTTGCTTCCACTATAGCTGCTGAACTCCATGCGCAGGCTTTTTAAGATTAAAAACTATATTATGAGTTAAATGAACTCTTCTATGAGAAATATACGTTCAGTCTGTACAGGAGCAACTTATCTTCAATATCTGTTGAGTATATTGTCATTTTTAAGTAACATTAACGCACACCCTTTTATACATCCTGAGCATACTCTTCTAGATTTAATCATTTATTAGAGATTGTTATCGAGGATCAGGTTATCAAATGGGACCAAATGGTTTAATCACTTAAAGGTAAAAATATATATATATATATATTCACCACATTGTTGTTTCCATGAAATATGAAACTATGCCATGTGTATGTTGTCAGTCTGAGTTTACAGTTACAATATGTGTCAAATGGATGTATATCAGTGTATCCAAGTGTCTGTCCAAACAACAGAGAAAAGTTTCTGAAGGATTGAGGACCTCTTCGAAATAAGGGGTCTCCTGCGTCCCGCAAAGGAAGTAAAACTAAACTAAAACTGGTCATCTGAACTGTGTTTAATTACAGTATTCCTCAGGGCATGTTTGGTATCGTTTGTATCCATATTTCATGGTGAATGATGTGGTGATATCATAAATATCATATAGTTTAGGAAATAACATTTACAATATATGTTGTAATATGTGCTCTTTACACACACACACACACACACACACACACACACACACACACACACACACACACACAGGCACCCCATGGTTTGCATGCACTCATTCTGGGGAACTTAATTAACATCCTTAAAGTGAGAGAACCCTGCAATAAAACAAACTGGGGTCCACCCAGCCATAAAAAACATGGTTTCATCTCTATGTGGTGTCCTGGTCACTATACATTTCAATGAGGGTCAAGGCTATAAGAGGATCTGCTTGGTAGAGAGAAAGGAAAAGCTTATAACATCAGAAGCTTATAACATCAAAGGCTTGTAACATCCGAAGGGGCTTTTTGCCATAGATGCTTTTCCATCCTGCATCCTAGGTTCATGACGGTTACTGTAATCCTGTAAGTTACTCTAGTCTCTATTTTATGTATCTTTTAATTGTGATCTCGTATTAAATCCATTTGTTATCCTATTTCTAAATACTCCGTGCCTATGCTTGGTATTCTTATTAAGAATAGCTTCTTAAACTAAAAGTGTATAATACGTTAGACACATTTAAGGTCAACCTCTGACAAGCCAAAAGTAAAGGCTGATACTTGCAAGTTTAAACAACCTCTGACATGTAAGATAGGAAAGGCCTAGGCTTGCACGTTGATAGAAACCTCTGAGCTAACAACATAATGGTTTAATGAAGAAGCTACATGAAAGTCTCTGACGTAGGAACGCCATTTTAATGAAAGCTTCGCTCGAAGCTGCTCAGGAGTAAATATTGATGATGTTCGTCCGTCGTTGTCGACGATGACCAAGGACATCACATAGGTAGTGAAGAAGATAAGGTAGGGTGTGTCCGGCTGTGGCTGATAAGGCCGATTTGACCACGGAAGGCTCTGCCACATGTCGGGCATATGTGGTCTGCTGTAGCTGAGGGCAAGATGTTAGCTCTGGACTTTCGCAGCTCGCGTTTCCTTTGAGCCTCAACAGTCCTGCTTTGCTCGTATGCGGTGGCACCTTGGCTTGTGCGGCAGTGCCAGGTTGGTCGGTCTAGCGCTAATGTCTCCCAGGTGTTGGGGTTGATCTCAAAGCTCTTGAGAGCAGCTTTGAGTGTGTCCTTGAAGCATTTTCTCTGACCTCCGTGTGAGCGCTTGCCTTCTGCTAGTTCACCATAGAAGAGCCTCTTGGGGAGGCGTGTGTCAGGCATCCGAACCAGGTGTCCTGCCCATCTGACTTGAGCTTTCCTCAACAAGGTGTGAACACTGGGAAGATCGGCTCTAGAGAGTACCTCTGTGTCTGGAACTTTTTCTTGCCAGGAGATTTTTAGAAGCTTTCTCAGACAGTTCATGTGGAAGCGGTGTAGTTTCTTGGCATGACGTGCATAGACTGTCCATGTCTCACAAGCATACAGTAAGGTGGGGAGTACAACTGCTCTGTACACTTTCACCTTGGTGGCCAACTTGATGCCTCTCCTCTCCCACACTGACACACGTAGCCGTCCAAATGCTGAGCTCGCCTTGGCTATCCGCAATACAACTTCATCATCGATGTTCACTGATCTGGAAAGCGTGGTGCCAAGGTATGTGAACTTGTCGACAGTTTTCAGGGGTTCTCCTTCCACGGTGATGACCGGTTCTACGTATGGTTTCTGCGGGGCGGGTTGGTGTAGGACTTCGGTCTTCTCGGTGCTGATGGTGAGACCAAAGCTTTTGCAGGCAGCGGAAAAGCAGTTCATGCTCTGCTGCATCTTGTCCACTGTGGCGGCATTGAGAGCACAGTCATCTGCAAACAGGAAGTCGCACACAGAGTCCTCTTCCACCTTGGTCTTTGCTTGTAGCCTCCGTAGACTGAACAGTTTGCCATCGGTCCTGAACCTGATCTTAATGTTGGTTTCATCGTCATTGCAGAAAGCATCTGACAGCATCGCCGAAAACATCATGCTGAAGAGCGTAGGCGCGAGAACACAGCCCTGCTTGACTCCGTTGGTGACTGGGAATGCATCAGAGGAAACGCCGTCATCCAGTACTCGAGCAAGCATGCCATCGTGGAACTGACGTACCATGTTGATGAACTTGTCTGGACAGCCAAACTTTCTCATGATCTTCCAGAGTCCTTCACGGCTGACAGTGTCGAAGGCTTTGGTCAGGTCAACGAACGTCGTGTAGAGATCTCTGTTCTGTTCCTGACACTTCTCCTGGAGTTGACGGGCGGCGAAGATCATGTCAACTGTCCCACGCCCTTTTCTGAAGCCACATTGACTCTCTGGCAGGTGTCCGTCTTCCATGTGCTGTATGAGTCGGTTTAGGAGGACTCTAGCGAGGATCTTGCCGGCAATGGCAAGGAGGGAGATTCCACGGTGGTTATCGCAAGACTGCCTATTTCCTTTCCTCTTGTAGAGATGGACAATGGAGGCATCCTTGAGTTCCTGGGGGATGACTTCCTGTTGCCACATAGTTTGGAAGAGCTCAGTTAGCTTGTGTACCAGGACTGGTCCTCCTGCCTGGTAAATTTCAGCTGGGATGGAGTCGGAGCCGGGAGCCTTGCCATTAGAGAGCAGCTTAATTGCTTTCTGTACTTCTGATTCTGTTGGTGGCTGCGCCAGGGATGTATTAATGTCGACCTGTGGCATGCGAGCGATGGCTTCGTCATTAATGGAGGAGGGCATATTCAAAACGTTGTTGAAGTGATTTGCCCATCTTTCCAGGATTGCTTTTTTCTCAGTGAGCAGAGTGGTTCCATCTGCACTTAGCAATGGAGAAGTACCAGAGGACTGTGGCCCATAGACGGTCTTGAGGGCATCGTAGAAGCGCTTGGAGTTGTTGCTGTCAGCATACTTCTGTATCTCGTCTGCCTTGTTGCTGAGCCAAGAGTCCTGCATTTCTCTTAGCTTTGCCTGCACCTTGCCTTTGATGGATTTGAAAGCTGCTTTTTTGGAGGCAGACGAAGTGTCTTGCTGAAAGTCTCTGTGGACTTGGCGCTTCTCGTCAAGCAGCTTCTGGATCGCTTCATCATTTTCATCGAACCAGTCCTGGTGTTTGCGAGTATTCTGGCCCAGATGAGTGAGAGAAGTGCTATACACCGTGTCCCGGAAAGCTGTCCAGTCCTCTTCTGCGCTGTTTGAGCCTAGGTTGAGTTGGCTCAGCTTGCTGTCCAGGAGTAAATATTAGTAGAGCACTGAGTGCTAACACTTCTAGCACTAACTAGAAGATTATTCTATTGGAGTCAGATAATCAATTAAATGGAGTCAGATGTTTAAATCGTACATTAAAACACGCGTTAACCTTCGCTGCACCTATTTCCGTTGTTGGTTATAGGAGAGCAGTGGGCTAAGTAATTAACTTTATATATTTTAGCCCTACAGCTTTTCCAGTTGGATGTTACCAAGAAGATGTAAAGAAAATCCTGTAGGAGATATGTGATTGGTTCATTATTGGAGATATGTGATTGGTTCATTATTGGAGATATGTGATTGGTTCATTATTGGAGATATGTGATTGGTTCATTATTGGAGATATGTGATTGGTTCATTATTGGAGATATGTGATTGGTTCATTATAGGAGATATGTGATTGGTTCATTATTGGAGATATGTGATTGGTTCATTATTGGAGATATGTGATTGGTTCATTATTGGAGATATGTGATTGGTTCATTATTGGAGATATGTGATTGGTTCATTCTGAACACTGCCACATTCCCAATTATAAAAAGGTGTGCACACTTATGCAAGCTGGCTATTGGAAGATTTTTGCTTTTTTGTTGTTATAAACACATTTCAAGGTGTTATATGTTATATTTATATGTTGCAATTTCACAACAAAGGTGAAAAAGGTTCTGACATGATTTATCTCGGTTTAAGTCTTTTTTACTTGTAGACTTTTTATATCCACTGTACATGTCCCATAAGCATTTAGTTAGACTGATTAAAAATAATAATAATATTAACATGGTGGGAATTTGATGTTTATCATCTTTTAACAAAAGCTCTTCATATCATTTAATTTACTGCAAATTAAAATTGGCCTTATTAAGAACCAAGCATCCCAGAGTTAGCCCTGAGAGGGATGACTGCCAGGGGTGGCAGAATTGCAAGAGGTGATGCAACATACATGTAATTATACTATCAGTGACAGATTCTATATAATAAAAAGCAACCGTGTGTGTGTGTGTGTGTGTGTGTGTGTGTGTGTGTGTGTGTGTGTGTGTGTGTGTGTGGGAGTAGTGCATATCTGCAAGCTGTCACACTTTGACTTTAAAAGAAGACCCTGCTGTCTCAAATCCCAACACATTCTGGCTAAAAAGCTCTATTGTGAGCGGGAGGCTAGTATGCAAGTGACAAAGCATCATTGTCATTCACACAAACATGCACACACAGACTCATGCAAACGTACGGCTCCCAGTCGCGAGATGTGGTCCACTGTCAGAGCGCCAAAAGGACCACAGGACAAAAGGAGGTACTGAGAGTTTCCTCCGAGTCAAAAAGCGAACGAAAAAGAACAAAGGGGGGAAGGGGCATAGAGGAGGGACTTATCCTCATGGACATAGAGATGGTGGAGAGGGAAAAGCTCTCTGTCTCTGTTATCTCTCTCTCTTTAGTCTTTATACTCTTCTAAGGGCTCTCTCTGCTCATCGGTATGGTCCTTCATAACTGGAAAGCACCACCGATGACTTGTTCAGAGTTGAGGTTGCAGTCAGACATTATCTTTCATTGTCCTTTCACTACATGTAGTGTCATTTGGTGCAAATAATCTAGCCTTGCTAGCAAATAATTAAGTGGATCTGCAAATACTGGTGAATTCTATTAGCTTCGAAAAGGATCAGAGTAAATGTTCATTCACCCTACTGTATTGGCACGTCCATTTCCGTCACAGCATTGCCAAAGAGGCAACAAAGAGAAAACATACAACAAGTACAAAACGCATCCTAAATGTATCGTGTAAACAATAGAACACTTGCGAAACTGTGCGACAAATATCGTTTCTCTGGACATTACTTTTTCAATGCAATTTTTAATAGAAAAATCGTACAAACGTCAATCCCTCCAGGATTTCCAGATTTTGCGATCGCAGGAATTAACGCAAAATCAAGCAATATTCTGAGGAGCTTGCAATTTTTCTAAATTACCACAGATTTTCCACAGATTTGGGCCAAGGCGCGTCATGTGACTTCATCACAACGCCAAATTCAACCAAAGCCGAAGCTCTTCGATTAGCCGAAGCTCTTCGAAAAGCTCGCCTTAAAAAGCAAATTGTTAAGAAATGTGCGAAAGATGTATTTTTTTTTCCCAGAAAAAAAAAAAAAAAGACTTTGTCCCTTTGTCCCAGCGTCTCTCATGAAATTATTTACACACAAAAAAACCGAAAGGCTGGATGAAGGTTATCGTCTTAACATACGTCGCTATAAATTAGCACTATAGAGTATAAAGGCTTGGACTTTCGTCGGTTTGCTGTGGACAGATGCATTCGGACTCGGGGTTATGGTGTGAAATGAAATTCGCTGATGTTCGATATCACATTGACAGTTTGTAATAGTTAAGGGAACTAAACATATACGTCTATGATTGTTTCCCCTTTCTAAAATGCGAGTGCATGTGTTATTATTCCTGTTAAAGGGTAGCTTAAAATAGGCTAAAATATGTTTTCGGTTGGCTATTTGGAAGTTCTTTTTTGTGTGTGTGAAAACTTGCCTCTTCATTAATATGCAGTCGGTAGCTCCTAATTAAATCCTTATCATAACTAGGTTTTTTTTGTTTTTTTTTAAACTGCCATATTAATGGTGTAGTGTATTCTGAATTAATTGCATATGCACTGCACATGGCGTTTTAAAACCAAGGAAAATTGAAGTCAATAAGAAACCAAAATAACCTACAGATTCCCTTGTGACCGGTGAGCAAAGAGTAGCATGACTTCCAGCCTTGAAAACAACACGCATAATGCAGCTTTATCCACAACACGTTACATAATGTATTGACAGCTTTGTGATTCCACAAGGAAGTATTTGTGGGTCACTGATACAGCAAGGACTCTCGGCCAAAAAGAAAGTTTTCTTAACTTAGTCACAGATAAATCATCCAAAAAGAAAAAAGAAAACAGAAAAAGAAAAGCTGATTCACTCTAAAAAATAACTGAATATATATGCATATAAAATAATTCTCTGCCAACACATACTGTACGTCCTGTCCATTAATCGTTAGCTAATAAATGTGTTACTATGTTAATAACAGGTGTTTGCTTATGTTTGTATTCCTGCCAGTCTTGGCATTACACTGTTTTCTTTCTCAAGATTAGAGCGAATGGCACAAATACCTAATAAGAATGTGCATGCCCACAAACACACCTGAGATGGATTTTATTACCCTGAAAGCTCCAGATATGAGCTGTAGTTTGGCCTGTTATAAATCTGCCAAGTGCTTGGTTAGAAGAATCAGGGCTAGAAAAATGTGTTTATGAGGGTAAGGGGCAGGATTAGAGCTATTTAAAGCTCTGCACGTCTGTCTTCACACACACACACACACACACACACACACACACACACACACACACACACACACACACACACACACACACACGCACGCACGCGCACGAACTAGTCAAGGAGGAGAGTAGGCCAGAGAATAGCCTAAGGCTCTCATGGCCCTCTTTTCCTGTGTTAGAACACATTACATAAGTGGATTGAGCCCAGAAGCCAAGACTGGTCTCCCGGTTGCATCCTGGGATATTGTGTGCACATGCTTGTGTGTGTGTGTTTATGTGTGTGTGTGTGTGTGTGTGTGTGTTGAAGAAGTTGTTGCACTACTTTAAGAAACTTTTGCCCAGAAAAAAAAAAAAAAAAAGACTCCATCCCCTACACTGAGTGCTAAAGGCGTTGTATGTGGGAGAAGGTATTGTTTGGAGCTGATTGATTAAAGTTCCTATTGGCAGACGTCCCCTCACCTACTGCTGCCTCCCAGTGAGTTAATAATGGAGAACATAGGGACACACACACACACACACACACACACACACACACACACACACACACACACACACACACACACACACACACAACCCTACAAAAATCCACAAGCTCTTCAGCACTAAACAGTTATAGTCCCCTGGGACACTGTTAACAACTCTGTTAACCCACTATAGCTAAATTATTCCACAATGAAGACGAGGATGTGTGTTTTGTAACAAGGAGCTACAGAGGCTCCCTGTTTTTA
The DNA here is from genome assembly GCA_023630585.1 of Cranoglanis bouderius. Taxonomy (NCBI): domain Eukaryota; kingdom Metazoa; phylum Chordata; class Actinopteri; order Siluriformes; family Cranoglanididae; genus Cranoglanis; species Cranoglanis bouderius. Next base: position 3,706,872 of record CM042546.1, on the reverse strand, counting down.
ATAGATGTTCCATTCTTTGGTAGACTTGTATTTACACATAATATTACATCCAGCTTCAGTATAATACGGTGATGAAAGAGCTAGCCAATCCCCTCCCGCTGTGTGAGTTTAACACTGTAATAACTAGTAGCAGTGTGCCCCCTGGGTAGTGTGGACAATTTCAGCACCTCTTTTTTTGTGTGTGTGTGTGTGTGTGTGTGTGTGGAAATGGCTAACCAAACCATCTAAGAGGAAATTATTTATTTCAGAAGGAATGTAATTCTTTACTTGTTTGGACGTTTTAAAGGCTGTAAGGTTGGTTCGGTGTAGCATTTTTTTGTTTCCTGGGATTGCACAGGTAATCGTTTTACACCATGTTTTGTTTCGATGTTTCATCTTTATGACTTTCTTGAGTTTTTGTATCTATTGTCTTATCTTTTGGTGCACAACAAAGACGAGGTATTTCCTGCGGATAAATCGGTGTCTAATTACATAGAAACAAGATAACACGGTGTCCTGTGTTGTTTGCGTATTGGTCAGGTGGTTGAGCTTGGGTAGTCCACTAAATCCCTGCACTACGTCATACCATAGACCCATTAGCCCGTGTTTGAATGGCCGATCAATGTAAAACACAATCATTCTATGAAAATGTGTTGAGAATACACGTGACACAAGCCCGTTCTTCCAAAGACTCCTTCCAGCCTTCTTTTATTGACTGCTTTGTTAATTATGGGCCATAATAAGAGTTGGTGAGTTTAAGTTCAAAGGGTACATCAATATTCACACAGATGTTTACGTTTATTTTTTTATTAAAATGACCCGCATGCAACTGACACCATTGAGCTTGCTTCTTCATTAGAGGTGTTCAAGGAGGGTTTTTTTTTTTTTTCAATAGTGTCTAGACCATTGCCTTTAAAGACAAGCATTTGCCCTTAAGTCCAAAAAAGTAGTTGAGGGATAGAAAATGCGGACTGATTAAGTATGCCATTTTATAGTGATTTTTAAGTTGTGGAATGATATACGTATAGGGTAATAATACAAATGTTTTTGTTAACACGTGCCCATGGTGTAAAGGATAATCTAACCGAGCACTTATCTGTCATAATTGTATCCACCAAAATTTGTCTCTGATTAAGCTGCCGTCTCAGTCAGAATTCCTCAGGGGTTTATGTATTTAATATTGCCGTTGAATGGCATTCTAGTCTTCGAGTATATTTACACTGCCCAAAATTTCAGGGTGACATAATCTGTCAGACAGTAGTGATAGACTTAAATACCGCTCCTTACTCAAGCCTATAACGTGCCAGAAAACCGGACTTAAGCTCAGGGTCAGAGTTGTGTGTAACTGAGACATACCTTGTACTAGTTTTTGCACATTTCTCAAGCGCATCTCACATGCACCTGACCAAGCAGCACGTAAGTCTGTAGTTACAGCTGACGTCCGAACACCGATGTGTCCAATTTTGGTCTTAACGCCTAACTATGCACACGTAAACTCTGAATGTCACCGCCAAGCTCATGCATGAAGTGTGTAACCACGTTCTACTCTCTAAAATCCATGGCTGTAAGTACAAATAAGAGACGGAGAAAATGTAACAATTATTAAAAACCAGACACTTTTTTTTTTTGAGCATCTTTTCAGAATAAAGATTATTAGACAAGCCCTTCAAGTTTTAAATATGCAAATATTAAAATGGATCATTCTGACTGTGATTTTAACTGTGTATAAAGGTTAAGAAAAGGAACTGGGATTCCCAATGCTGGCTAGGAAATAAGCATTTTTGATGCAAGGTCATATTTCTATGCTCTTTTAAAAGCAGACCAAAAGCAATATCTTGCTTTGTGCAGGTTTGATTTTTTTTTTTTTTTTCTTTTCTTTTTTTTTTTTTTTTTTTTCCCTGAGAGGTCATGACCATGTCTGGAGTTGTTTTGGTGGTGCCACAACAAGCTGGCATGTCTGTCACCAGTCACAACGGAACCTCCTGTCTCTAGCAGCTGTTCTGCTCCCTATGAAAGAAGCCCCCAATGCATAGAACCTGGCAGCACAAAATGGCCTCCTTTGTTTGTTTGGAAACTGTGGAAAGAAAAAAAAAAAAAAAACAACTCAGAAGAAGAAAGGGTTAAAGAGAAAATTATTAAAAAGGACACTAAGAGGATTGGCACTTGATAAGAGTGTCACCATCTCCATGTACCTCCCTTTACCTGCTTAATGCCTAAAAGCAGTTCAGGGATTTCAGTGTAATTGAGTTAATTTTGAGTTTGGGTCAAAACTTTTTCTGGTTAATACTTACACTATAATATATATATATATATATATATATATATATATATATATATATATATATATATATATATATATATATATATATATATATATATATATATATATATATAGCTTACTGCCAGCAAAGTGGCTAAGTAGTAGTGTTGAATGAAATCCACTGCAGATTACTAATTACTACTTTAAAATTGCAATTTGAATACATTTCTGATTACTGCATGTAAAAAGTAATCAGATTACTAATTATTTTACTTTCAATCTACTATCAAACCTACAAAAATAACTCATAGTCCTTTCAGTAACTTTAGCACGCGTTCTCTGGTGATTCATTAAAGCGCATGCTCATTGCTCATTAACTGACGCAGCCACCAGGGGCGTCAGCTGGACTGTTAATCATCCGGGGCTGAGCCAAGATTCTTCTGCATGCATTTTTTCCAGCTCGGCTAGTAGCCTAAGTTTTGTTTCATGGACACTGAGGTAACTTAGCTGTCAATGTATGACATGATCAGAAAAAGTTGGATTTATCTTTACCAGACCGATAGAATATAAAACTTTTCTAACCAGGCTAGTTTGGTGTCGCTAGCCAAAGGGAGGCACAACTAAGCTATGGGTTCGGCTGCTACAGAGCCATGCAGAGTACATTATCTTTCCTTACGCTCTGTTTCATATCATGTTTACGTAAACTGGAAATCATATAGACATTTACACACCTTGTTTTCCTGCTCACCATGAGAGGATGTTACTGTTTCAATTTCAACCCCTTTACTGGTTTTAAAAATAATAATGAAAATCTATGTATATCCATTTTTTTCCTCACACTGACTGTGTGAGCGAGCGTTTGGCAGAATTGAGAGCTGTCAGAACATTAAGACACGAGTGTTTCCACATATTTTCCTGTAATCCCTGTCTGATTGGTCTCGCCTCCGTTCACTGAAGTTACAAAATTACAACACCGCCGTCTTCTTTAACTGACGTTCAATTACGTAGTGGATAATTATTCGGGGCTAAAGAAAAAATCTCCGGAATGCCCAGGCCAGGTTACTCCCCTGGCAGCCACACAAAACGTGATTTATTTTAAAAATGCATTTTACTTAATATTTTCTTTTTCTTACGCAAGTAACGTAATTTTATTGACGTCACTGTAATCAAATTATATAAATTTAAAACGTAACGCGTTACATTACTGTATTATCAGGAAAAAGTAGTTAGAATACAGTATACTCAACTCTGCTAAGTAGTTACTGTAATTAATATTTACGTCATTCATACTGATTCCAGTGTTTACTGTTTCTAGTAGTTTCTAGCTCCTGTAATCTAGTTTTACAGTAAGGTTAATGTAAAAGCTTAAGAACATTTTACTGTTATAACAACATAGGCATAGCAATGTTACAGCTATACAATAAGGTTCTTTGGTAAAGTAAAATCAGCCAGTACTGTAAATATATTTTAAGAACATATCACGCAGGCTTCAAACCACATTACAAGTCATATACTAGTTTGAACAAAATATTCTAGAAAATTATACTAAAAAGGAATATAGACAGGAGTTCTGAAAGCCCCACATAATACTGTGAACTATTCAGTGTTGTGTATTTGACATATCGCCCTGCCATTTTAGGAAGTGAAAATATCTTGAATATAGTCATATTTATCTAGTATTTCCAAAGATGGAGGTCTCTGTCTTAAGAGTTATAACAGATTAATAATTTCTGTAAAATTTTATGTAATACAAATATTATTATTTTTTTAAATATATAATTTTCTTTTCATCCTTTCTTTCTTTCTTTTTTTCCTTTGTCTTTCATAGAACTGAAAAAGGCACTTTGGAAGGCCACCATGTTATGTAATCATATACTGTGTATATCTGGGATATGGCACTCTTGAGCTCATACACATAGAGCAACACTACAGTCATTTTTGGTTTTTGGTCAGTAAAGGGTAGAAAATATATGACTGGTGTGGGAGACTGAAGGCCAGTGGCTGTAGGGGTGTATTATTATGGTTAACAAGAGCCATTTTTGCAGATTGCAGTTTGGTCTCTGATGCTTTAGATATCTCAAATATCTAAATTCCTGATTCCAGCATCAGAGGGAGATCCCACACCAGACTCTTAGGGTACTGTGAAGAATGGACATACACTTTTAATCAAAATGGGGACTTTACTCTCTGGCATCCCTAAAGAAAGGTTACTATTTTGGCAGTGCACCAGATCTAGTCAGTGATCTGCAAATCAGCTTCCACCTAAGGTCATGCCTGTGTACTCTTGTGTTCAGGAGTGTTTTTCTGGACTGTTAGGTCACAATACTTCATCCCAAGAGGCCAAACCCACAGGCACAGGTGACCTGGTGGGAGGTGACAAATCTTTCCATTTAGTTGGCAATGAAGATCTTCTCAGGGAACAAGAGTGTCTCAGGGTGCCCCAACCACAAGCAGAAGGAATAGTTGGAAACAAGGCCACATGGCCACATGACGCTGAACACTGTACAACATAGCAAGATAAGAAAAGGTATAGATGGCAGGGGCGGGTGCATCCTGTCCCATTGGGCTGTCCAGCTCCACTAGGGAGAACCACAATTGGCAATGAGTTGACTTGGCGTCAGTGAAAAGGTCCACCGGTGCCTTGCCAAACTTGCCCCAGATCTGGGACACCACTTCTGGGTGCAGACGCAGGCATCAGTGTCCGCAACAGTCAAGAGGCTGGAAGAATGAGAGGTGAGTGTTGCCACGGAGCAACAACACAGAACAATAGTACGTGACTCACAAACCGTACTCTGAGTGATGCTAACAATGCTAGCAATGCTAACAAGGATGCAGGAATGTAAGAAACAATGCACTCACTCCACGGGAAAAGAGAAGTTAGGAGATACAAGGAGTCAGCTTTGGAGGACAGGATACTTGTAGCTCCAATAGTAGTCACCAGATATTACAGAGATCCATGTGGTATAAATGTGGTCCAACATGTGTATGAGACGAGAAAAGAGAAATACTACAGAGTAGAAGAGCTTACTCTAGCCAATCAGGATCCATTGTGGCTCTGTCTGATCTCACACTTCTTTCTGGTCTGGTGTAATTGTGTTTTCTTGACAAAGCCAATATATTGTTTTGTTTTATTATTATTATTATTATTATTATTATTATTATTATTATTATTATTATTATTATTATTATTATTATTATTATCACTTAATTGGTGATCCACTTTCAAGTTTGGCATTTAGTTAGTTGGTTAGTCCAAGAAGAATCTATTAAGGGTTTAGTAAAATCACAGTAAGATCAGCACTGAATTAACACCTACAGTATTTATTCATGTCCAACTGGACACAACTGAACTCTGAAAGAGTTCAACACTCTGGATGTTAATTCTACACTGGGGATTTTGCTATGTAAATGGAAAAAAAAGAGAGAGTTGGAAAAAGATGGAGTTGGAGAGTCGAGATATCTCACCATAAAAATACTTAAATATTCATTCATTCATTTATTCATTCATTTATTCATCTTCAGTAACCACTTTATCCTGGTCAGGGTTGCGGTGGATCTGTGGCTAATCCTGGTAACACTGAGCACAAGGCACAATTTAAAATTCACCCTGGATGGGACAACGGTCAATCATTCCCATACTTATACACACTTATTCACACCTTTAACTGCACTTTAGTGTAACCATTCCTCCTACCTACATGTTTTTGGACTGGAGAATCCATAGGAAACCCACAGGAACGTGAGGAGAACATGCAAAACGCGGCACAGACAGTAACCCCAGCTCAGTTTTATTTCACTCTTTTGGGTAGATCAAAAGAGACGGCAACCCGCAACAATCTGAGATGTTGCTTATTTTGAGGACTGAATTTTATATGGATAAAATTATAAACTAGTGAGCTGTAAGCAATCGCACACACATTCACACACTACGAACAAGCTAGAGATGCCGATCAGCCAACAATGTCTTTGGAGTGGGAGAAGAAACCGGAGTACCCAGAGGAAACCCCCAAAGCACAGGGAGAACATGCGAACTCCACACACACAGGGCGGAGGCGGGAATCAAACCCCCCCAACCCCGGAGGTGCGGGGCGAGCGTGCTAACCAGTAAGCCAAAATGCCCCACATTATTTTATTCATTCAAAATATTGATGTAAAAGTATGATTTAAAAAAAAAACAGTTCCATCACAGTCTACACAATGCTGTTTCATCAAGTGTTATTTTAGCTGCCGAATAATGAAGGTGGAAGCCATGTTGTTAAACTAAAGACAAAAAACAGGGACAGAGAAAAAGCGAGAGCAGAGTAATCAGAATGAATGAAGAGAGTAAAGACAGGCAGCAAATGCAAAGAATGATGTGGTCTTACAATCTGTGATTTGTTTAGTGGAGCGAGAGAGAGAGAGAGAGAGAGAGAGAGAGAGAGAGAGAGAGAGAGAGAGAGAGAGAGAGATGATTAAGATTATTGTTTTCTCAGTAAACCCCTTAACTCTCAGGAGCTGGCCTTAATCATGCGTTACCTGCAATCAGCAGTCTAGTGTTTGTGCGTGTGTGTGTGTGTGTGTGTGTGTGTGTGTGTGTGTGTGTGTGTGTGTGTGTGTGAGAGAGAGAGAGAGAGAGAGAGAGAGAAAGCAAGATTTCACCAGGGATACACTCCATTGAGTGGATGATGATCAAAACCAATTATGCCCCATCATTAAGTGTAATGAAAGGAGAAACAGCTCATAGGAAAGTGTGATAAAAGTGAAAGAGGATTATCCAGGATTCGCTTAAAACACATTAGCGTGTGTCTCAGAAGCGCTGTGTAAGATTTTATGATTTCTTTATGAACAACTGCTGATTTAAAAGCGGTTCAGTGTCAGTCCACACTGGAAAATGTATTTATTTATTTTCAAATCAGAATACAACTTAATTCTTAGCATAGTCATCTTGGCCCGAACGTGTAGGTGTGCTGTGTGCTCATCTGCCATGTTTGACAGAGGTCAAAGTTCAGGGTCAGCCTGTAACGCTGCATGTGTACGTATTTTTCCCCCTGCCCCTGCTTTGCAGGAATGTGTTTTTGTTCTCATGGTGTTGATGAGTGTGTGAGTAATGAATGTGCTCACAGCAAGATCCTCAGCCTTATCACACAAACTGTTTATCCTCATCCGACACAGGACACTCTGTTCCACACTCTGTACATGTGTGTGTGTGTGTGTGTGTGTGTGTGTGTGTGTGTGTGTGTGTGTGTGTGTGTGTGTATCTGTTAGACCGAAACAGAGTGTAACAGCATGTAAGATGCATGTGTGTACCAGTGACTGAAACCTCGTAGACCAAACTATGACAAATATTGTTGTTCTACTCCTCCTCTTCATTTTCCCATCCCTCTATCTGTGTGTGTGTGTGTGTGTGTGTGTGTGTGTGTGTGTGTGTGTGTGTGTGTGTGTGTGTGTGTGTGTGTGTGTGTGTGTGTGTGTGTGTGTTATGTTTTCTCTTGCCATGCAGGGAGTGTGCTACAGGCTCATAACATTCCCAGCATTCTGGCTGAAGTATGCACTGCCTCCGTTAGGTTCATCCTCAGAATATGGGCTGTATTTGAACACTTCATTTATGCATTTTGCATTAAAAAAAAAATAAAAATAAAAAATCAGATCACATTACTGTCAAAGGCATAAAGGTATCAAATATAATGGTATTTCTACAGAGTTTGTGAAAATGGTTATAATAATCACTTCAAGATAGAAATTACAGAATATTTGTAAGTCCTTGAATGTTTTTTTTTTTGTGTGTGTGTGTGTGTGTGTGTGTGTGTGTGTGTGTGTGTGTGTGTGTGTGTGTGTGTGTGTGTGTGTGAGTGTGTCACTGAATGGCAAAATGGTTTCTGCAACAACCTATGCAGCTGTGTCTGAGAATGTTATAATATATAAGTGCGATATGCTGATATGCTTTCCAATCAGGGGTCTGCTTGTCTCCATTAACCCCCATCTCTCTAATCCCAAAGTCGAATTTAGTCCCTTCCCCCTGCTTCCCCTTCACTGCCCTGCCCTTGCCACAGATTACACCAGCACTGCCAAAAAGTCAATATGTTCCACATTTGCTTAAAAAGGGACGGCACCCACCTACTGTCGGGTTTCACCCTTTGTGCTTGTGCAAATCACCAGGTCCCACTTCTTCCTGCGTTATTGATGCATGCCTTTTCCAGGGCCTGTGCTGATGCAAAAGTCACAAAATGCTGCAGAATACATATGCACACACCCACACACACACACACACACACACACACTCACCCCCACCCCCACCTCCCCCCAGCCTTGAGTTAGTTAACTCAGCATTCTGAACTACCATAAGTTTGTTGTCCACTTATACAACACATTTGCTTGGCTCAGACAGTGTGGAATTACAAAGGACACATAATGACAGGGAGAAGTGTATAAGAAAAGGACAGTGAAAGGGACACAAATAGACAGAGAAGAGGATGAGGATATGTGCAGTACAAGAACAGCACGGCAATGTGACATTGATAAATGAATAATGTGGAGGGCAAAAACCAATGAGTAAGTGAGCACACAAGACAAACAACACAGATAATGAAAGCATAGGTCTCTTGGTGCATGGAGCTGTTTTTCGACTGTGTATCGTCTTTAGGTGCAAAGGAAAAGAAAAGCTAGGAGGGTATGTTAATCCCAGTGTCCAGTACACAGAATATGATAATCAACATTACATCATATTCCACCAGACCAGTAGATCTGACCAGGACATGATTCTCCATGACTGTCTGAATTTATTCCCTATTTACCATATAGTGTGCTGTTTGGGCATCGGACATTTAATAATGTTGTCCCAATTCACTACTGAGGCATTAAAGTACAACAATGCACACGTATTTCTTTCGGTTCAAATTTGGATTGTCAGGATAAATACCAGAGCCAAAGGTGTGTGGTGTGATGACTACTAAAGCCGACAGATACGCATTTACACTCCAAGAAACGATAATAATCTATCATCATACAAGTGGAAATATCTTGAATACTTGAATACAGTCCAATTTATCTAGTAGTTCTTACCATCAGATCTCAATAAACTCAACATAAGATTATTACATCTATTTCTAGACATTTCTTACTCATTTGAAGCTTGAAATGGGTTTGTACTACTGGCAGATCATTTTGCTAATTTTAAGCATTTATCTCCCAAGAGGTATAAGGACATTTAAAGCTTGCAATGAGTAAACATGTCAAGAAACAGGTTTACTAATCTTACATTTGGTTTGTCTATTTTTATCTTATACAGTCCCCTCCGAAAGTATTGGAACAGCGAGGTCAATTCTATTGTTTTCGCTAGACATTGAAGACATTTGGGTTTGAGATCAAAAGATGAATATAAAACGACAGATCAGAATCTCTGTCAGTCATATCATCTCAGTGCAGGCCTGGAAAAGCAACAACTGAAAAATGCAGCAGTTTGTCAAAGTCAGCGGGTCACCGCCCCGATGCGGTTCTTGCAAGCGAGGGATATGCAACCAAATATTAAGTGTTATCGACGTTAAAACGGTCTGTTCCATTACTTTTGCTCGCCTAACGATTGAGTGGTCTGCCACGAAAGGTGCCAAGTTCTAAGTTGTTTGACACATCTAGATGTAAATATCAGGAAAGGAAAGCTGAAATTCTGATCTGTCGTCTCATATTCATCTTTTGATCTCAAGCCTCAAACGTGAAGGCGAAAACAAAAGCATCGGCCTCGTTGTTCCAATACTTTTGGATGGGTCCGTAAATACTAGATCACTCTGACTGTAGTCACGCTATAGTCATCTTCTGTATCATCTGTATTCTATCTTATAGCACATCTTCTGTATTTTCTTGTGATTTCAGTGTTTCAGGCATTTTCAAGTAAGTGTTATCTCAAATCAGTCTGGAATAAAATGTTCTGTTTAAATATACTGTCTAAAAATAATTGATATACTGTTTTTAAAAAATAAATAAATAAATAAGAAAACGGAAGTAAGTTTTAAGAAAAGGTCTAGCATCATCTGTTTGCACAAGAAAATCAGGAAAAACCCTAAATCTTCCTTCCTCCACAGTTGGATACATGGTAACAAAGTTCAAAGCTGAATGACTTGTGAATGAAAACAGGCAACATACAGGCACAATTGTGAGTAAAATCAAGAAAAACAGGCGGGAAAGAGGAGCAAGGATTGCTTCAGACAAACTATTAAAAACAGGATTAACGAGTATGGGTACAGAGAGAGAGAGAGAGAGAGAGAGAGAGAGAGAGAGAGAGAGAGTATTGTGGTGGAAACCATTCATCAATCTCAAGAATAAGAAAGCGTGGATGAAATTTGCACAAGAACATGCACAAAAAGACAGCAGCTTCTGGAGAACTGTTCTGTCTTCAGAGGAATCCAAATTGAACTTGGATGGATCTGATGGTAGACTGTAGAGTCCAGGAGTAGAAGTCCAATCAGACTGTCTGGTGCTGTTTTTCCTGCAGTGGTGTCGGTGAGCTTGTGTTCACTGGTGGCATCATGGAGTCAGAAGCGCACATTATGGATGCAAGCTTGCAGAAATCGGTGAAGAAATTATTCAAGTGACAGAAGAGGATTTTAAAGCAGGGTAGTGATCTAAAGCGTAAAGCCGTCTTTTGAAAGAGTACTTCTCAGAACCCCTGACCTAAACCCTCTAGAGCATTTTTTGGGATGCGATGGAGAAGAAGTTAGCATATTGCCGATGAGCTAGTGTGGATGAGCTGAAAGATCTTTTGGTTGAAACTTGGAGGAAACTTCCAGCGCGACCTACTGTTACAGAAACTGGTTATTCCATGCTCATGAAACAAAGGATGGCAAACTAAATACTAAAACCTTGCGATCTTTAATGAAGCCACTATTGAGTGTGCAAATACTTTTTTGTCTAATTTTGAACAGTATATCTATATATATATATATATATATATTTTTTTTTAGATTTTTTAAACACAATCTGTTTAATCTGTTTAAATGCCACTTGGTTTGATGTTGTTTTCTAATACAGTGAAATCCATACATTTGTAAGTGTGGCTTAAGTGTCCAAATACTTTTGGGAGCCACTGTATGACTGTTCGGATATGAGAGTGGGCTAACCAGTAACAAAAAATGACAAAAATACTATAAATTTCAAGCCAAAGTGAAAAGCTAGATAAATCATAAATGCCAGGACAGAAAAAAAATGTTGTTGTGCACCTTAGGGAAATATAGTGTAGGTTAGTCCATTTTACAATTATTATTTTTATTAAGTATTATTCTTGCATTAAATTCATATAACATGACATCCTTAAAACTTCTTTACTACTTCATCTAATATCCATGTATTTATTTTACACTGGCTTTGAAGTGTACTTTTAGTACACTAGCACAATACACTTTAAGTTAAAGTCTATCTACAAAGTTTGTTGTGGGAGGTTCTGCAGGACTACGTGGTATCTGGATCACTGTGATCCCGTCTCTGCATAAACACAGTGAGAGCTTTGAGCATTAAGAGAAAACCGTTTAAGATGGGTGCCAGACTCTGTCTGGTGTGTGTCTTATCTCCACTCCTGTTTGTGGTTTTCAAGGACATTTCAAGGCACAGCCAAGGTTGGTGAGGTGCTCAATATTCAAAAAGAGCCGGAAGCTCTCTGGGGTTCCTCTGCCGGGATGCTGGGCTTATTTTCTGTGATAAGATGAGGAGATTTAGCAGAGAAATCTTGGAGTGTTGTGGAGCCAGTTTTCCTACAAATCAAACAGAACCAGTTGAGGTGGTTTGGGCACCTTGTAAGTGGGTCCGATCATGCCCCACTGGATGGAGACTATGGGGCAGACCCAGGACTCATTGGAGAGAATATCTCTCACTGTTCACTTGGGGCTATCTGGATTAGCCTGGCAGCGTATCATTGTTCAATAATTTCTATGAATATTTCTGTAGCAGCAATGAATGTAAATAGGAAGTCATGTAATTACGAGTGGAGAATGAGAGTCTGGACCAGACAACTGGTCTGGATACATTAGGAAGTTAAGCAGGTCTTGATTTTTGCTTGTGTGAGAGGTCCCTCAAATTTTATCATACGACATCACTACCAGCCTTTCTTTCACTTCTTTGGCTTGACACACTACTTAGAATTTTTTTTTTTTAAATTTAAAAAAAAACAACAACACTATTTTAGATATTCAGTATAATTTTCAATACTCAATATATTGCACTACGTTGAGTAAAACAAATTTAAAGAACATCTAGTGGTGATGTGACATTATCATTTTTCCCCCCTGATTCAATATAAGCTTTACACTTGTTAACCCATGGATACCTAATACTTGGGAAAATCAGGATGTGCATTGTGCCCTTGGTATATGGTGAGGTTTCGCTTATATGTCTGCATTTTATGACTCACTCTGCTCCTGCATGGTGACTCTTCCTCTTATTTAATTATGCAGAACATCTGACATTTGAGCCAGCACTCTGCACAGTGAGCTATCTCACTGTCATCTGGACATGCTGCTGGGCCTCTGACCGCCCCTCCCCGGATCGTTCACCATTCTCTGCCATGAAATAATTACATTTGTGCTTTCTCTCATTCTCAATCTCTGCCCATTTGCTGAACAGCAATGGGAAAGCAGGTGGTCATTCTCTCAGAGCTCTGTTTCTGGGAGAGAAACTGAACCTCTGTGTTGATCCATGGATCTATGAAAACACAAGGTTCTTTAATAGATCCCTTCATGGGAATTTGAAAGTAATTTCAAATGCATACGAACTGAGTCATCAAGGCCGCTCGACATTTATTCATTTATCCTTTTATGCAATTCAGATTATGCTCTTATCAAGGACTGCTTTATCTTAAATTAAATATTAAACAGAAGAGGCTAAAGACACTTTTTATTAATTAAACCAATGCAGCTAAATTCAGCACTCCTGCTCTTGGCTCCTTCATAAAGCTGGAACAAGAGAAAATGAGACAACTGGCAAGGACATTAAAATTTACAGTTGGCTAGACTCACCCTAGGCATTTTAGCAATTACAAATAAGTTGATGGGATAGTAGATACAAACTAAGTTTTCAACACTGTGCAAAAGTATGATAAAGGATCCAACTGCACACCCAGAGTGCCTGTAGAAGCCAGCGTAGGGCCCGGGTAGCTCAACTTTAACCCTTTCTTACAGTACACTAGCGTTCCATTCCACCGGTGGAATGGAAACTGACTTATCGGACATTTTCAATCAGCGTAAACAAATGATTTTTTTTCCCTTTATTACCACAAGTTTATTATAAGATTAATCAGGACACTGTTGGGTTTCTGTGTGTAGAGTATCGTGACTCTACGTTTAGCTGCTTGTAAGCAGGGTGATGGGAAAGGAGAATTCACACCTCTCCTCATTGGTACAGAGATAAAACAGACGGAACAAGACTGCCACTGTTGGCCCTCAACCCTAAACTGCTCCAGGGGCTCCGTACAATAGCTGATCCTGTGCTATGATGCTAGATTCCTTCCAAGTTGGAAAATGAAAAGAAACCTTTTCTACACTGTACACCTGCATAATTACAGTAAATACCATTTTCATTTCTTTGTAGTTTTCAGCTATTTTAAAGGTCACTTTGAAAAACGGCAAATGAATAAAACTTACACGCATAGGTTCATGAGTCAAAACCAGGATAAGAGGCAGGTTAACTCTGCTGCTATATTAACGTGTTCTCACACATACCTTTTTTTTTCCACTGACAACTGTTAAGACTGTTAGTTAAAACTGTTAACCTTGCCTCAAACCCTAATGTAATTACAAATTTGCAATCAGTTTGCATATACAGTATATGTATCCTTAGTGGTTCAATGAGCTTCTTCTTCAGTCCAAACCATGGACTGGTTTCATTGCATCTGCAAAGGTTTAAAAACCTACCACTTCAAACAGTGTTTAGTAGCCATTTTCCACTGCTGCTCCCAGAGCGAGTGCCCTATCTCGAACTATTCTGTGCTTTCCACCTCCCCAAGGATGGAATGAACCAATCCAAGATCCAATGACTGCAGGGGCATCATTTAGTCAAGCAGCTCATGCTATTTTCATGGTCAACATTAAAATAAAATGTGTACAGTGTGGGTGGTGTTTGAAGGTTATTGTTGAAAAATGAGCAAACTTGCTAGAATAAATTAATGGTCTTAGGAGGAACAAATGTTTTGCAACAAAGTTAAAAAGGAGCTCCGTTACTAATGCTAATAAAACATAATTTGAGCAACTACAGTGCCCTCCAGCAAAGAAGGCTGTGAAAAATTGTTTTTATTGTTTAACCTTTCGGTCTTTTGTTAGAAAGTTTCACAAAAATATTCTGCTCTCATGGATATCAAACACAACACAGGTTTATGAAAAAAAAATTTGTTAAATATAGGTGGGCAAGAATTATTTTTTTAGTACACCTGGGTGACTAGGGACAGGAAATTGTTCAACCATGACTTCCTCTTTCACAGGGGTATAAATATGAGGTAACACATAGGCCAAATTCCCCTAGTCATTCATAACAATGGGTAAGACCAAGGAATATAGCTGTGATGTGCGGCAAAAGGTTGTTGAGCTTCACCAAATGGGGAGTGGCTATAAGAATGTGGTAATGCACAAGCATTGAAAATGCCCATTTCCACCATCGGAGCTTTTTGACAATAAACACCAGAGGTGGTTTTGGAGCACACAGAGAGGTATCCATATGGAAAAGTACCTCATGCCCACTGTTAAATATGATGGTGGCTCATCAGGCACTATTATAGGAGATGACTCAGAGCTGTTATCTTGGCAAAGGGGGGTAGCACAAAGTATTGACTAAAAGGGTGCCAATAATTGTTGCACACCTATATTTAACAAAGATATATTTTTGATAAACCTGTGTTTTGTTTGCAATTGTTTGATATCCATGAGAGCAGAGTATTTTTGTGATTTATTGAACAAAAGATCAAAAGGTTAAACAATAAAGACAATTTTTCACAGCCTTCTTTGCTCATATTTATCAAGGGTGCCAATATTGGTGGAGGGCACTGTCCATGTACTCAAAATAGACAGCTAAAATCAGTTCAAACAAATAATTAAACTAAACATGTGACTATACTGCATACTGCAGATAATAATTGCCATTGATATTACGGATGCTGATGGATTTGACTTTGGATGGTAACGTTTTAGAAAGCCAGAAATAGAAAAAATCTTCCATGGTTGTTATATTTATACCAGACATTATGAAATATCTGATTATGTAATGGTACAGCTCTCAAACTAGATACAGGGTAGTTCTTATAAAAGTTTGCCGGCTCTAAATAAGCACCAGCATCAATAATCGTCAGTGAAAAAGGGTAACATTATCGGAAATTGGGTATCACTTGTGAAAAGAGTACCTTCGCATTTATACTGTACATCAAGTTGATATACTTGTTGCATTATGATAGATGATCATGCCGAAAAAAAAGGAAAATCAGTGCAAAAACGGAGGACAAATCGGAAGTGCGATGAACTGATTACATATTCTGTTCGGTGTACTAAAGTCTGGACAGTTAGCAGATGCATGTCTGTGTCCATTAGCTTCATGCCTGCTGCCCAAAAATTTCCAGGTGTGTGGGTTTCCTGGAGAATCCATTATCCATTTCATCCATTATCATACATATTCTGTATTTATATGTAGCATGTAATCAAGACCATTTTAGTACTTCGCTGAAAGAACTATTAAGGACAGCTACGTGTTTTAATACTGCTTGCTCATTGGGCTGCATAGTTCACACAGATCTGGCAACCCTGACTATACCATCATACAAACACATACCCAGATAAGTGAGAAATTAAAGGAAATACCTGAATAAATGACTGGAGAAACATAGTGAGTGCAGATGCTTCCAGAGAGGTGTGCTGTATAATACATCCTGCAATGTTCTGTGGCGTGTATAGGAATACTGAGTAAGGCCAAGGTGATCTTGATTTTGGATCAAGATCAAGTGGATCAAGTGACTTTGAGGGAGGGTCCATTGTTGGAACATAGATGACAGGAGCTTCAGTCACTGTTCAACTGGTTGTTTCGATAGGAAAAGTGATTGACATTTAGATCTGTGGTGTGTAAAGAAAAGCAGACTGTTCTTCAGGTGACTGAGAATGTCAACGCAGGACGTGATCAGGATTTCGGCAAGAAGGTTGCATCGGCAACTACATAGAGATGGTCATTATAGTTGGGATTTGTGCACTCATTATAAAGATGAAGACATATTTCAGTGCAAACACCACAGGTATTTGTCTACAGAGATGTGGTCAGTCATCCTTCACTATATTCTCGAGTAGGCGAGGCGTGTGTGGCATACACCAGGAGAACTGTACAGGCCTGAAGGTTTGACTCCTACAGTGAGGGTGGCTCTGTTATGATGTAGGAAGCATTTTGCTGCCATAGATTGTCCCCTTAGAGGATAGAGTCACGGTTGCACACGTATATTTTTATGTGATCTCATTACTGAGCATGGGTATGTGGATGTGAGCCATAACTAAGCAGAAAGGAGTGAGCGAGATGGAAAACTGCAGTTATTTGTTCTGAGAAACGCTGCTAACTGACGCGTGTCCAAATAAAAAGCTCATGTGGCCTCGTACACTGGGCCTCTTACTCTTACAACTGGGCCTGCTGTGTTCTCTGAATGAAACATGGTCTCTTCCATGATGCCAGGGCTCACTGAATGGCTTGATGTGTATGAAAATGAAGCAAACATATGATAGAAACATATGCTGTGGCCTTGCCTGTCACTAGATTTCAACCCAGTTGAAACGCCTATGGGCAATTTGGGAGCGACGACCAATTCTATTTTATTTTCGTTATACATTGAAGACATTTGGGTTTGAGATCAAAAGATGAACGTGAGATGATAGATCAGAATTTCAGCTTTCATTTCGTCATATTTTCACCTAGATGTGTTCAACAACTAGCATTTTGTCAGGTGCGCCCTGTTAAATCGATCGTTTAAAGAATTAACAGCTCTGAATGTCTGCTGTTGGTTTGAGCCCTAGGATTCACCCGTGAAGACTGCATTTGTTGTTAAAAAGGATACACCTGGGGTGGCTGTGGCTCAGGTGTTAGAGCGGGTTGTCCACCAATCGCAGGGTTGGCCCCTCCATATGCTGAAGTGTCCTTGGGCAAAACACTGAACCCCAAGTTGCTCCTGATGGCAGGCTAGCACCTTGCATATATGTGTGTGTGTGTGTGTGTGTGTGTGTGTGTGTGTGTGTGTGTGTGTGTTTGAATGGGTGAATGAGAAACAAGAATTAGAAAGCGTTGTGTAGAACAGCTAAGGTTCAAAGGCATTATATAAGTGCAGACCAATTACCATTTTCCATTTAAACCAACATGAACACCTGTCAATGGGAGAAAAGCAAGTCATTTTTAAGCTGGGGAAAGAGAGAAAATCTATCAGAGGCATTGCACAAGCATTGGGCATACAACAATTTGGATTGTCCTGAAAAAGAAAGAAAGCACTGGTGTACTAACAACCAGACGTGGGACAGTTCGGCTAAGGAAAACAACAGCGGTTGATGACAGAAACATTGTGAGAGCTGTGAAGAAAAACCCCAAAACAGCAGTTAGTGACATCACCAATAACCTTCACGGGGCAGGGGTGAAGGTATCACAATCCACAGTTCGAAGAAGACTTCGAGAGCAGAAATATAGAGGCCATACTGGTTGTCTAGCACAAACAAATGAATGGAGCGTTCCAATAGTTTTGGATGGGACTGTATATTCAAAGCAATACAAATGAAGACAGCATTCTTATTCTTTTGTCCTATTTTTGCTTACAACCTTTGTGTTGCTTTGCAAGGTTTGCAAAATCCACCATGATCACAAAAACTACTTTATTTCTCCAAAGCATTACTCGTATACTTGTTGTTCAGTGGCGTGTGTACTCGTGTGTCTGTGTGTTATGAAGAATAAACCAGGTCTGATTGATTGACGCATTGCATTTTTTAATTAGAGGAAATGACAGAATGGCTGCTGGTAGCGATCCTGCCGGTGGGATGATGTGCATGTGGTGCGCTTTTGCTACTGGGCCAGTTTAATTAAATCAGACTCATGGTCCGAGAAGAATTAAAACCGTCTCATTACGTCTCAGAGCGGCTGATAGCGCGCGTGCTGGGGAGTCTGTATCTGCAGTTTACACACCGCGGTAATCTTCAACGATTAAGTGGTCATATCTCTGTCATCCCTTCCAACACTTAGCGTAACTTCCCTTAAGTAGTCACCAGTTTGATTCCCGAATAAATCCCAGTGCAATGCCAATGACCATTTCATTAACTTCTTTCAATGAGGAATATGCATGTTGATACACAGTGATGTGGCCATCAGCGCAGCTTCAGATCACTGACTCTAAGGGGCAAGGTGTGAGATTTAATCATGTGCGAATTAGTACACAGACGAGAGCGATTGGTGGGGTACAAAGGACACTGTGTCCTCTGGGTTTGCTGGAAGAACTGGCGTTATGATGAGATACTGTATAGCGGACGTCAGACAGAAATAGGGACGTGACCCCTTCGTGTTCTCTATAACATGTGTCTTGCAAGGATCTGAGTGTTTTGGATGAACGTGCGTTTGTGTTTATGTGTCCAGGTGTCTTCACAAGGATAGGAATATCTGACAGTTTTGACCTTGTGGGAACATTTGGCTGGTCCCAGGTATGAATTTCTTTCCAAACTCTGCAGCTGTTTACAATAAAACAACAAAAATAAAAGCGCTAAAACGTTTCCTTTTGGTTACCGAAGTTAAGGTTGTGGTTAGATTTAAGTGTAGGCATATCATCAATAATCATGAATAATTATGTCAAAAGAAGGTCCTCACAAGGACAGTAAGACATTATGTGTGTGTGTGTGTGTGTGTGCGTGTGCGTGTGTACATGTGCTACATGCTACATGTGCTTCCTCCGTGGAAACATGGTTAGTCCAGTGGAAATAACACAGTCACATCTCACCAGCCGCCCGAGGCAGTTGCTTTTCTTTTTGTGGGTACGATCTGAAAACACTCCCTCCTCCATGCTGCTCTGCTAAACACATGCTGCCACTCAAGAGTGACTCATGTGGTTAATAAGTAATTTTCCTCAATGCTGAATCACCTGTTATAATTCAAGTCCACATTCTTATACCGGGACCTTTTGAACAGTCAGTTAGCGATCTGCAGCTGGCTCACTTTCACGGCACTGACTTAATACTGTAAAGCTTGAGAACCGTCCAAAAATCCGATCGGAGGCCTTATAACCCGCTTCAAAGGTGTATTAGATTATATTAAAAATTGTTGTCGCTGTTTAGGTGGTGCAAATATGTCAGGAGGCCTAGACATGTACCGGTAAGCAAATAGTCATCTAGTTAGTTAGTTATCTCAGTACTGTATTTTTCACTCTGATGTTTCACGATATGTAAGATTTGTATTCAAAATGAGGCTCACTTTTATTTTATTCATCACTATTACAAAAGGTGCAAACATTCACTGATTTTCAAGAAGGATACATTAAGAGCCCGTGGGGGGGGGGGGGGTGTAAACTTTTGAACAGGACGATCTTTGTGAACTGTTATCATTTTGTCTTCTGGGAAACATGTACGTAGCTTCTGAAGGGCAGCACTAAATGAAAAATAATAATAAGATCAAAAAATAAGATCAAAAATGCTAACAATTTAAACCGATCATCCCGTTCAAAAGTTTACAAAAAAAAAATCTGTTTATTACATAGCATGAAAATCACCAGACTGAAGGGCGCATGTGGTTAAAAAAACAAAACAAAAACAAAACAAAAAACACATGCTGTTGTAGTAGTGTTTACATGTTACGCTGCAGAGACCTTTGCATGCTATGGGTTTCGACTGGAAAAACTGACATGAAAACGTGACCGGGTTTAAACTTGCACCCTTTGGAAGAACATTTGGTTTGATATTCACCAAACCCGAATGTTTTATCAGCTGCTGGCTTGAAATGGATTACTGTAGTTGTGTACGCGTTAAACATTTAGGAATCGAATCCTCTCAGAAATGCTGTCGGGTTAGGTCATGTTAGCTAGCTGACTAGTGATGGCAGTGAAGATGACGAATGTGAATATGTTTTTAAAATCTTGTCAGGAATCCTGTCCAATTTGCTCATGTTAATGAACTTTGTATCCAGCTGGATTCATAACCAACGGACTAATGTTTCCTGCAAGCATTATAGATGATTAGAATTCGAAACATATTTACATTGTAAACATGATTTGGGGTTCATAATTACTGCTGTCATCTTTATACCATGTAATTTTAATCTGATTTAATAGTATCCTGAAGTGACAGGCTATATCAAGCAGATGTCTCGCCTCCCTTTAATCTGTTAATTGAATAATCGTGGGGGGGGGAGGTGGGGGGGGGGTGATCAAAGATTATAAGTTTCTAATAAAAAATGAGTAATCATCAGCGTCAACCACGTTAGTCTCATTTCTTGCCTCATTTCCGGAGTTACAACATTTACAACGTTCAGTCACAACATTTAATGAACAGGAGTCTCATTGTCACTTTCGACTCATCTGGTTACTGTAAAGCTCTTAGAATAATCACTGATCAATTCAGTCAGTTGTGTTCTGCTGGCTTAGCTAACAGTTTAACGATCTTTAGACGGCCCCAATTTTCGGTCAAGTCTTCACCGTTGTTGGCTGTTCGACTGAATTCGTCCTCTGCGATATCTGATGGGTTTTCCCAGGTTGCCACACATGTACTGGAGTACAAAAACATCATCTTTCACCTTTACCGCAATCCTTAAACAAATTAGCTACCGGATCAACGTGTTTCTATGATTAAGCATGACATCATATATGTCATGCTTAATATATAGTATATAGAACCAGGTGTCCGTTTGTTTCTCCTTCGTTTCATTCCGGCAACACTGTTTCAAGATCAATACTGCAGTGTAGTCACGTGTTTGGCGTCAGAAACTTTTGTTTCTTTTAGTTTTGTTTTTACTGGAGCTTCAAGGCTAACGTCGCTGACAAGTAAATGAAGCTGGTAGCCTCCAGCTATAGCCTCATACTGTACATTTGTACATCGTACACAGAGTAACAAAATAAGTCCATACTTAAAGTAGAAATGAGTGCATTTTCAAAAATAAACAGGAACCAAATCCTTACACTGCAAATTACTATGCACACCTAAGTCTGACGCTTACGCAGTATGATACCAAACATGAACGATGCCAGTGTGTTGAGTTATTACCGCTTCAATCTATCGTTATTAGCTAGTTATAAATAGCCCATTGTTTTATATAACATATCCTACATTGTCAGAAACCATACAAGCAAGTATACAGTTAATAATTCGACATGGTTTGACAGGAGTGGGTGCTGATTTAGGCATGCAGTTCGTACGGTGCTAATCCGGTAGCTATAAGCGGCCTTACTTGTTAGCGACACTAGCATAGCACCTACAGTGCAAATCTAAAGTGTTAAATTGTCCATAATTTCTTTGTGTCCTTCTTTTTGTTGTCTGAACCGTTGCTCTGAGGCGATAGTGGAGCAATGGCTCCACCACATGGTCAGCTCAATCGAGGCGTCAGCAACAATAGGTTTTATGGAGGAATAATAAAAAATTTTTTTTAAAAAGTGCTAATATGTAAATATGTGGGTGAGTAGCCTATACGTGAATAAATAAGTAGGTAATGAGGAACAAGATATATCACATTGCTCTATGAAGAAAAAGGAATAGGGAGAAAATGATAGGAAAATGCTAAATATGGACAGAAAGTCCTAAAAGTGCAACAAAAAAAAAAATCATAAAGGATTCCAGTAAGAAACTTGTACAGGATTCTAATTTCTATTATATTTTGGAGCCATTCCTGTAAGAGTCCTATAGGACTTATAGGACAAGACATAAATATCCTTTAGGACCACTCTACTACTGCACACTGCAGTTTACATTGCTGCACCAGTCACTTTATACCATGGAAATGGTTTTTGTCGCCAGTATTGCTGCTATTCCTGTGCTGCTACATTACATGTACATGTACATATGTTTACAGTTTACAGTCCACGTTCTGTGTATCTACTGTCATTTACTGTCATTTGTGTATTTATCGTTTTCTTCTGTGTATTTATTGTTTTGCACCCGTTTCACACTGTTGTGTATTTGCGCTTTATGGAGTCTTGTTCCGTGTTCCTGAAGAAACGTCATTTCGTTCCGATGTACACAAGCTATATAGAGGAACGGCAATAAAAACCCACTTGACTTGACACTTGACTTCTACAGGAAGTGGGTTGCTATTCAGGTCTATGGGAATTCAATACGATCTTTATAAGTATCCTAAAGGTGCAGTTATCCAGTGTATTTTATTTATTTATTTCTTTTTTTTAAATTGTCAGCACAGTATATGTAAGCTCTATATAAAAGAAATGAACTGGTTTTTTAAATTTATTTATTTATTTTTTATTAACCATTAATGAGCAATACAGATTAAGATGTTTACAGGATGGTTTCTTAAGATTAGTAATAGGATAAAATACTCTTAACTTTCAAAAAAATAAATAGAGAAAGAAAAATACTCTCATTTTAAAGTCCCTGTGTTGTGCCTTGAAACATTTAGCATTATTCTATGTGCTGATGCAATTTCCACTGAAACAGGAAGTCAGGGCGGAACATATCGAGTGGCTCTTCCACCTTTTTAAATCGCCAATAGCGTTTAGCTAACCTCAGAGACCGTAAATTCTGAATGCACACACCTTCTAAATGCGAGTTTGGTCATTGTTTTGGAGTACACTAGCTTATAGATAACCTTAAGGCTGACATATTCATACTGAAAGCAACAAAACTGCCATTTTTATCTCATGGGGACTTCTTTTAGGATTTTAAAACTCCCAAAGCACCCTCTGCAATTTCCGGTAACTTTCCAATAAAATACAAGAAGAGTTCCATTAAGATCCTAAAAATCAAATAAGATCCTACAGGACGAACTAAAAAAATTAATAAATAAATAAATAATTTAAAAAAAACACTGATGTAGAGGCAAACAATGTTTCGGCCTCTCTCATCTTCTTAAACTCACAGCTTTATTAAAAGCTCTACATTTACACCTTTAGTGAAACTTTGTATGTGCAATCAGCTGAGAAAAAGATGCAAACTGTGAGAATGCAAATTAAATGGTAACTGGGGCTATCACTTCCTGTCTGTGATGGCTCTTGGTGGTCCCGTCCGAATTGTTTAATATTTATTTTTTATGCCATAATTCATGATCATCAGTACTTCAGTTAAATGTAAATGCGATGCCCTATGTGTGGCCCTTTCTTTATCTCTATGATAATGAAGTTGTATAGTTATGCTGACTGGATTAGGACTGGTGAAACTCCAGACGGGCGGGTTCCTAGAACTGTTAACTTACTTTGCAAACATTG
Source organism: Cranoglanis bouderius (assembly GCA_023630585.1). Lineage (NCBI taxonomy): Eukaryota > Metazoa > Chordata > Actinopteri > Siluriformes > Cranoglanididae > Cranoglanis > Cranoglanis bouderius. The sequence goes on along the minus strand of CM042546.1, from coordinate 3,683,284 downwards.
TTTAAGGTCATCGCCTGAGTGCTTTGTCTCCACCCCTAAGCACCGCCACCTGAAAATGTATATTGAAGTACAATGTGTAGCTAATTGCTTTAGACTTGATGGCCGCATCTCAAGACTGCAGCTCTGACCTGTAGACTGATTCTCCTGATGTTCTACCATAGAGAATCCTGCCGAAGCTTTACCCGAGTCTCCTGGTCTTCACTTCTGAGTTTCCAACAAAAAAAAAAAAAAAAAAGGCCACAATGAAATTCGAAAATGAAACCTGTCAAAATAAAATTCAGTAGCAATCTGTGCTGGCATCACGGATCCGACGCCATAATAAGGGAAAACGAGAACAAAGACGTTTGAAGAGTTTAAAACCCTGAAAAAAAATAAATAAATAAATAAATGTTTCACATGTTTGAGTGGAAATGAATCATAAATGAAACACTTTTCTATCAGCTGACATGTGGGAGTCACTCTGAATTTCTTTTTCTTTCTTTCTTTCTTTCTTTCTTTCTTCTTTTTTTTATATACAAAAATGCCATTTTTGTACATACAATTTGTTTATACATACAATTTTCTCTTTATTTGGTCATTTGCTGGAAAAAAAAAAACACACAGACATCTCCATGTTCGTCTTCTGTTAGCCACGAGCTAGCCAGCTAACTGTGATGAGCGATGTATATTTTCCTTCTCAAAGATGGACTTGCACTTTGATGTACATACATTTTTAAAGTTTGCTTATTTCCTTATTTCAGTGGTTTTCAATCTTATCCACAAAGGGCCGGTGTTCGTCTCAGGCTACATCCACGTTAATCTGGATAAATTTGAAAGCACGTCTTCTTTTCTACGTCTTGGACATTTTATATATATATATATATACATACAAACACTCTCCCTCCAGAATGTTTCATTTTAACTGCAAGTAAACTTTGACTTGTTGTCAAAAGTGGAATGCTAGTTGCGCCACCCGTGTTACTATGGCAACCGGTAGTAGGAACACCCACCGGCGAGTTCATAGTACAGCCAGTGGTGACTTGCAGCCATAATATCTCTGTGGGCGCGTCTCGATCAGCTCCCTAGTTCAGTAGTCAGGGCACTGATCAGGGAGTCGGCCGTCTCATTTTAAGGGCCGTCTCAATCGCAAAATCCTTCCAGTGCACTGGAACGTTCGCTCCTTAAAAATCCCACAATGCACCACAAAAAACCAGGGAGTATCAATGCTCAATATGTTTCCTTACTGGAAATGACGTCATGTTTTCTGAAGTCTCTCAGCTCAAAAAAAAAAAAAATGGCGGACGAACTCTCAGCCAACTTCCGGCTACAAATGTAAATAGCTTGTTATCGTTCTTGTTGCTCTGAAATGATTACTTACGTTAGCGAATTTTAACTTTATTTGATGTTCTATACACGGTTTGTTGGAGTCTAACGACTTTTAAGCATTTCATGATTTAAAAAAAATAAAAATAAAATCCACTAGCTAGCCTACGATCCGCTTGATATACAGGTGCATCTCAATAAATTAGAATGTCGTGGAAAAGTTCTTTTATTTCAGTAATTCAACTCAAATTGTGAAACTTGTGTATTAAATAAATTCAATGCACACAGACTGAAGTAGTTTAAGTCTTTGGTTCTTTTAATTGTGATGATTTTGGCTCACATTTAACAAAAACCCACCAATTCACTATCTCAACAAATTAGAATATGGTGAAATGCTAATCAGCTAATCAACTCAAAACACCTGCAAAGGTTTCCTGAGCCTTCAAAATGGTCTCTCAGTTTGGTTCACTAGGTAAGCCACAAACATTCATTGCCAAAGAAGCTGGCTGTTCACAGAGTGCTGTATCCAAGCATGTTAACAGAAAGTTGAGTGGAAGGAAAAAGTGTGGAAGAAAAAGATGCACAACCAACCGAGAGAACCGCAGCCTTATGAGGATTGTCAAGCAAAATCGATTCAAGAATTTGAGTGAACATCACAAGGAATGGACTGAGGCTGGGGTCAAGGCATCAAGAGCCACCACACACAGACGTGTCAAGGAATTTGGCTACAGTTGTCGTATTCCTCTTGTTAAGCCACTCCTGAACCACAGACAACGTCAGAGGCGTCTTACCTGGGCTAAGGAGAAGAAGAACTGGACTGTTGCCCAGTGGTCCAAAGTCCTCTTTTCAGATGAGAGCAAGTTTTGTATTTCATTTGGAAACCAAGGTCCTAGAGTCTGGAGGAAGGGTGGAGAAGCTCATAGCCCAAGTTGCTTGAAGTCCAGTGTTAAGTTTCCACAGTCTGTGATGATTTGGGGTGCAATGTCATCTGCTGGTGTTGGTCCATTGTGTTTTTTGAAAACCAAAGTCACTGCACCGGTTTACCAAGAAATTTTGGAGCACTTCATGCTTCCTTCTGCTGACCAGCTTTTTGAAGATGCTGATTTCATTTTCCAGCAGGATTTGGCACCTGCCCACACTGCCAAAAGCACCAAAAGTTGGTTAAATGACCATGGTGTTGGTGTGCTTGACTGGCCAGCAAACTCACCACACCTGAACCCCGTAGAGAATCTATGGGGTATTGTCAAGAGGAAAATGAGAAACAAGAGACCAAAAAAATGCAGATGAGCTGACGGCCACTGTCAAAGAAACCTGGGCTTCCATACCACCTCAGCAGTGCCACAAACTGATCACCTCCATGCCACGCCGAATTGAGGCAGTAATTAAAGCAAAAGGAGCCCCTACCAAGTACTGAGTACATGTACAGTAAATGAACATACTTTCCAGAAGGCCAACAATTCACTAAAAATGTTTTTTTTATTGGTCTTATGAAGTATTCTAATTTGTTGAGATAGTGAATTGGTGGGTTTTTGTTAAACGTGAGCCAAAATCATCACAATTAAAAGAACCAAAGACTTAAACTACTTCAGTCTGTGTGCATTGAATTTATTTAATACACGAGTTTCACAATTTGAGTTGAATTACTGAAATAAACGAACTTTTCCATGACATTCTAATTTATTGAGATGCACCTGTATTATAACAGAAACGTGTGTGATTAAGCTAACGAATTTATATGACATATGACGTTTTACAACGCGAGTACGCAGTCATGTCCCTGGAAATTGAGTTATCGGTGTCCCGATGTGTAGTGAGCCCGAACTCGTGTACACTGATATACTGATTCACCACCTACTGAACTAGGGAACTTGTTGAGACATACCCAGTATGTGTGAATATAGCATTAGTCTCCAATCAACTATCAAGTGTGCCTCATACTGGCTGTAATGAAAGTCTGCAGGCACTCTGGTCCTTTGTGGATAAGACTGAAGACCCCTTGCTTTATTTGTTTAGCTGTTATTATTATTGTTATTATTATTATTATTATTATTATTATTATTAGCAAGTTTGCCTCACACCTCCAGGGTTGGGGGTTCAATTCCCACCGCCCGGTGTGTGTTCGGAGTTTGCATGTTCTCCCCGTGATTCGGGGGTTTCCTCCAGGTACTCCGGTTCCCTCCCCCAGTCCAAAGACATGCGTTGTAGATTTATTGGCATCTAAAAAAATTGTCCGTAGTGTGTGTGTGTGTGTGTGTGTGTGTGTGTGAGAGAGAGAGACCCAGCCACTGGATACCGGATAAAATGGGAGGGTTGTGTCAGGAAGGGCATCCGGCGTAAAACCCATGCCAAGTCAAGAATCTAAAGCGGACCCTGCCATAGCACGGGAATAACGCTGAGGAGAATATTAGTATGATTATTATCATTATTACTGTTGTTGTTGTTGTTATTTTATTTATTTTTATTTATTTTAGCAGTTGCAGTTAAAGGAATCCTGAGAATCAGCAATCCCCTCAGCACTTCCACTTCCCCACGTGAAGGGTTTTCCCAGGCCACCACACATACTACTGTACACTCGGGGGCGTCGCAGCAGAGACTTTTATTTTGAAAGAGGGCTGGCTAGTCTAGTTTCTTCGCGCTCTTTAATACGTTGTTCCGGGTTCTCAGGAGCACAAGCACGTGTGGTCTCGGCACGGTGTTCTTCAGGAGCTGCTGAAACCTCAATACGGTTTCTTTTTCTTTTCCTTTCTCTCCCCTCTTTGAACCCTCAGCTGGGAAGCCTGTGACAGATACATTTGGACCGTGTCTTCTTTACTAGTGGGTGAGTCTGACAAGGCGTGATGGAAAAGTGTGCACTTCTTTTTAAGTTCACTAGCCGCGTTATGGTATGGTGTGAGAAGATCAGTCTCACACGCATCATTCAGCGATCATGTGGGGTCGTGCTGAACATGGCTCGGAGGTGCCCGCGCGCGAGAGATGTAGCCCGCGCGCGCGCGTCGAGTTGTTTACGGAAGTGCAGCACGTGCTTACCTTCTTGTATGCGCTTCAGGAGCGGTTTAAGTCTTCGCCTGTCGTCCTGCTTGCATCTTTGGGGTTAAAAAAAAAGGTGTCTCGCGAGGCTGAATGTCCTCACATGCTGATGAAGCAGTGAGGCCTTTGCGCAACCCCTTAAGATGACCTCCCAGTCTGCATTTTTTTTTCCTTTTTATTGTCACGCCGTTGATCTCTCACCTAGGGCTTGTTAATGATCTGTGACGATGGGATGATCCACGTGTTCAGCAACTCAGCAAAAATGCTGAAATGTGGAATGCAGAGGCAATCAGAAGGCCAGGGGTCGGAAAGCACTTGGATAGATCTGGATCGGGATTGTATAAACGACTGCTTTGGGACAATCTGATGTCAAGGTTCTGACCTTTTTAAATAGTGATCCAACCGATATCACATTCTTAAGGAAAGTCAACCATTAATGAGTGCCCTGTAGGCATCTGATGAACTTGCTGTTCAGTAGGGATGGGCCAATACCACTGATCACGTTCCCAGTGATATCCAGACTAGAGACCCAGTACCGATGTTTCCTTGCGTATGGAAAAAAAAAAAGTTGAAATGTGCAGTTGATACTATTTCAATTCGTAAACATGGATCTCAATAATTATACGTGAGCAGCCCAGCAGAGGTCTGGCTCGCCTCCTGGGCTGGCTGACGAGTTTATGATTTCCACCTTGAATTTCGTATCAAGTAAGGGCTGAGCGATTATGTTATGTTTGATATATATATATATATATATATTTGATATCAGTAATTATTTACGTTTTGTCAGAAGTGCAGTTTTTCTTCAGATTTGTTGGAAAACCGCTGTGTGAAATTCTGTATTTTCTTTGGGGTTATGTTTCCGTGCAGGGCCGCATTTTCATCGATGTAGGGGAAACCAACCCTAGTTTGGTTGTTCTGTTTAGTAACTTGCAAAATAGTCTTAACCAACATGAAAAATAATCGTGATCTTATTGTGGATTGTGAGCCAGCCTGAAAAAAAACCAAAAAAACCAAACAAAACATATTTTGAGTATCTTTCTAACTAACCCAATCTTCAACTATTGCATATATTTCATTATTTGTTTATATACTCCACCTACAATACAGATGCACTTTGTGGGTGCATAATTAATGAATGTGCAAAATAAAACAATTTGTCAGCTCCCCTCTACCCTCTTGATCAGATATTATTTGGGGTTTGGACACTGCTATGGTAATAACATGATGGTGAAACTTGCTACAGCCGTTGGTCCACCTTGTAGATGTACAGTTCTTCCTCAGCCCTTCATCAGTGCTCAGTTTCTAACTGGAGAACGCAGGTGGCCGGATGTTTTTTGCCTGGCAAACGGGTTCCCAACCCAGCTGTGACAGTGAGATGCTGCACTCGTATCGGCGCCACCCACAATAACACGTCACCACCTTGTCAATGGTCTACTGTCTAAACAATATCTGTAGAGTGGTGGTTCTGTGGTGGCCCCTTTCCTAGCCAACTTTCTAGCAAACTGTTCTCATGTGAGCTCGCATTGTGCAAAGGTATTTGTTGTTAACTGACTAGCGGTCAGATAAGGGTCTATAATAGAGCTGCTTTCACAGTCGAAAGTATTGGTCCACATGTCGACCATTTTCGAGTTCTTAAAGTCCACTTTTTGTCTTGCAGCATATGAACGGCACAATGAAATACATTCTGGTCACGGGAGGTGTGATCTCAGGGATTGGGAAAGGCATCATCGCCAGCAGCGTCGGGACTATCCTGAAGTCCTGCGGCCTTCATGTCACGGCCATTAAAATCGACCCCTACATCAACATTGACGCTGGGACCTTCTCTCCCTACGAGCATGGTAAAGTAAAAGAACGCACTAATTCAGTGCTAATACCAAGGGATACTTGGACAGATCTATTTAGATTTGGTTCTTGGTTTGCTTAAGAGTGGACAGGACTTCAGCTTATCGGTTGCTTTAACATATTGAGCTGAAGACTCGATGTTGTGGTTGTGTTGTGTTTAGGTGAAGTGTTTGTGCTGGACGATGGAGGAGAGGTGGACCTGGATCTGGGGAACTACGAGCGCTTCTTGGACATCCGTCTCACCAAAGACAACAACCTGACCACCGGCAAGATCTACCAGTCGGTCATTAACAAAGAGCGACGAGGAGACTATCTGGGCAAGACCGTACAGGGTAAGATTATTAGAGATGCACCGATCGACCGGCCAGGGACCGGAATCGGACGATTTTCCGTATGCTCGGCCCCGGACCGGTGACCGGCCGGTCAGTCTCACGTCTTTCCGAGTCCGAGCCGGTCCGTGTTGTTGCCGGCGGCACAGGCAATAACGTCACAGCCACGCTCACGGCCGCATGTAAACATGTCGTAGGCAAAAACGCGAAAACCCATCGACCTACTGGAGGATCAACAAAGATCGTTTCCCTGCGCTTGCGCCTCTAGAGGCGAAATAAAAACTATCACTGACCAATTTTACCGTGTTATTTGAAGTGTTTTTTTTTTTTGTTTGTTTGTTTGTTTTGTTTTTTTACTACTTCATTCTGGATGTCTCTATTTTTGTTATATGGAGTGTTACTTGTTGGTTCAGTTCGGATGTGTATCTATTATTTACTTTAATATTTAGTTAACATATATTAATACTTATATATTTATTTCATTTTAAAAAGTACAGTACATTTTCATGGTACAGTGTACGGTTTATTTTTGTAATAAATTTCAGCGATATTTTACTTCGCTGAGTGTTATGTTTTCATTCAGCATCAATTTTAATCAGTCGGTTGATTAATTGGTTATCAGCAGGTACCGCCCAACTTAGTTACCGGTATCGATAAAATCCACTATCGGTCGAGCGATAGTGTGGTGTGCAGCACGCTGCGAGATTACAGCGGATCAACTTTTTTTTTTTCCGTCTTCTTTTTTTCTTTTCTTTTAATCGGAGATATGCTAGCTAGCAAGTTAACGTTTGATGAGTAGCTCGTTCTGTAGGATAGGTCCTCATGTTTATGGTAATGGAGAGAGCGAGAGCACGGTTACATGCATGCTGCTGCTTGATCAGGCAGACACAGTAAGAACTAACCAGCTGATGGTCGCCTGAAGACGATCTCTTGGTGAATTTGTGAACATTTGGGTTGCATCCCACCGGTCAAAGTCGTTGTTGTTTGGTACGCAGCCTTGAATTCTATCTCGATGTTTGTGCTTGTAGGAGATTAATGAATACGGTAGAGGAAAAGTAACGAGAGGGAGGGCAAAGTTCCATCTTGCGTCTTGCATGCGTCGAATTGAATCACCGTTTATGTAAATAAACTCTTATGTTTCAGTGGTGCCGCACATAACCGATGCCATTCAGGAGTGGGTGATGAAGCAAGCCAAGGTTCCTGTGGATGATGATGGTCTGGAGCCTCAAGTGTGTATTATTGAGGTAAGTTTCAACTCGGCTAAATATTACATAAGGTTCACAAATCCTGTTCATGGTTGCAGTTAAATCCTGTACATGGTGTGTGTGTGTGTGTGTGTGTGTGTGTGTGTGTTTGTAGTTGGGCGGTACTGTCGGAGACATCGAGAGCATGCCTTTCATCGAGGCGTTCAGACAGTTCCAGTTTAAAGTGAAGAAGGAGAATTTCTGTAACATTCACGTCAGTCTCATTCCTCAGGTGAGCAGTCGCTCGTGATTTCTATTCGCGAAATATTAGTGCATGATAGAAAAATGAAATACAGTTGTGATCGTGTCCATCTTTTCACCTTCACACCCAATAATTGTATTTGACCAAGTGCTCTAACCTCGAGACCTTTACTCTGCCCTGGATGCATGCAGTGTAGATAATACCGTTTACACTCACCGTCCACTTTATTAGGAACATTCAAGCGGTTATCCAATTAGCCAACCATGTGGCAACACTGCAGTGCATAAAATCAGGAAGGTACCGGTCAGCCGCGTTGAGCAGAAAAGCATCACAGAACGCACAACATACTGAACTACGACAGCCCATTTTCTGCTCAGCACGGTCGCGAAGAGTTGTTATTTCGGTTACCATTTCCTTCCTATCAGCTGGAAGCATTCTCATCTGGTATCTCCCATCAACAAGATGTTTTCTGCTTGCAAAACTGCCACTCGCTGGATGTTTTTTGTTTTTCGCACCATTCTGTGTAAACTCGAGACTGTTTTGCGTGAAAATCCCAGTAGATACTCAACCCAGCCCGTCTGGCACTAACAACCATGCCACAGAGTCACTGAGATCACGGTAACTGAAGCTCCTGATCTGTATCTGCATAATTTTATGCATTGTGCTGCTGCCGCATGATTGGCTGAACGTACAGATGTTCCTAATAAAGCAGGCAAGGAGTGTATGTTAGACAATTATTAAACAGTTTTTTTTTTTTTTTTTAAATGTGGTAAAATATCTGCCTTATATCTGATATTTAGCCTAGTGCTACAGGTGAGCAGAAGACCAAACCCACACAGAACAGTGTGAGGGAGCTGAGAGGGCTCGGCCTTTCTCCAGACCTGGTGAGTCAATTTCCTGTGTGCGTTTTTAAACGTACTCAACACCGATTTGAATTCAGGCCGGCTGTTAAACTCCGGCTGCGTAGTTTCTATGCCATTACAGCTCTTGTTTTTAATTCCTTAAGGTCATGTGCCGCTGTTGCACTCCGCTTGATAACTCCGTGAAGGAGAAGATCTCCATGTTCTGTCATGTGGAGCCCGAACAGGTGAGATATGATCTTAACAAAACTCACGGCCTCGAATTGAACTAAAGATTTAAAGAATGAACTAAAGTCACTGCATCTTATTGAAAAATGTGTTGAACTTGACTCAGCCTGACTGAGCCGTCTCTACCACTCGGTTTAGGTGTGTTATGTTAAAAATATTAACTAAATGTTGCTGTGCCCTGCAGCAAGATACTGTGCCTTTTCAGTTTGCCTCCTTACAGGAAGTTAGCAAAAAGAAAGTCACTCCAGACATCCGAATCTGGGTTTTATTTGACTTTTTCTAAATGTTTTTGGTATTCGGTAAACATATTTATACTTTTATCATGAAGTGAATTACGGCCTATACTAAAACAGCCATGAGTTACCTATACTAGGCCTATAGTGAAAAAAAAAAAAGTGGGGTCTGTTAAAATAAACATTGATTGTTGTTGTTATTGCCCCAGGGAAATAAAAAAAAAAAATGCAAAGAAAACAATTTTCCATTGCTTTTTTCTTAGTGAGGATGTTAAAGGGATAAGGTGCTCACAAGTTCCTGTTTACGCACTTTTTGACTACAGTACACAGTTATAGAAGAGAAATGATTTATAATCGCACTAATCCGGTGTCACCCAGATGAGGACGGGTTCCCTTTTGAGTCTGGTTCCTCTCAAGGTTTCTTCCTCATGTCGTCTCCGGGAGTTTTTCCTTGCCACCGTCGCCTCCGGCTTGCTCATCAGGGATTAATTTACATCCGGAATTTGTATGTTACTGTAAAGCTGCGTTCTGACGATGTCCGTTGAAGTGCTATACGAATTTAATTGCATTGAAAATTGGTATATAATTTTCCAAGCCTGGCAATATAGCAGCATGCCATTACAGTTCACGATTCTATTGGGAGAGTTGTAAAGGATTTCTAAGAATTAACTGGCGTGTACAGGGCCCTTTCTTTTTCCGCTACATGTACTAGTTTGCCTAAATACATAGCATCAGTTATGTCCATAAGGTGGCAGTACTTTACCTAGAAACCAAAACTGGATATGCTGTTTTATAAGTTTTATAATAAAACGCACCCCAATGATTACCACCAGCAACTTTTAAGTACCTGAGAAAGCTTTCCATCGTACACTCCGATATACATACAGGTGAATCAAAATCTGGAGATCATGTGTCCACTGGCTTTGTGGTCAACCATCAGAAAAGTGGAGTACAGATTCCCAGCCATATTAAAACTAATTAAAGACTCAAAGTCATGTCTTCAAACTCTGGCATCCCTTAAAAACAAACACCCAGCTTTTGTAGAAATTTTAAATGGACTGCAGTTTTTTTTTTTTTGTGGAGGCACAGAATTTTATCTTCAGAGCTCTAAAAATGCCCTCCACCTTCAGACCTCAAACCCATTATAAACTCTTATGTCTTTAAAAAAAACAAAAAGAGGCAGATCGATTGGGATCAACGTGGTACAAATAAACTTCACGAAAATCGTTCATGTTTTACGAGATTTTAACCTGTTCCCTGCCGTGAAAATAGCCATGGTAGCTGGCATGGCGTTAAATCACAAACAAACAAGCAATCATCCTTATAATACCGTTAAATAATATGCCTTAAGGCAGCACCAGTAGATCTGCCTGTGTTTAAAAAGTCGTGGAATCGGTAGCTTGAGGTCCAGCGCAAATTGGGTCAGGTCTAGTTGTAATATGGATGTTATATGTTTTTAATATTGCGATATACTGGCACAGTACACTTTTCTCAGACTGTTGTGTGTATTGGCAGTATATGTGATATTTTGCTGTATTGCCCACCCCTAGTTGCAACCTTAAAAAAAGAAGACGCAATAAACGTGTTTATCTGAAGTATGTCGTACGGTAGGGTCCATAAGTATTTGGACAGTGATGTGTTTTTTTAAATTATTTTTTTAATTATTTTTATTTTCACCTCTGTACACCACCACAATGGATTTGAAATGAAGCGATCAATATGTGATCGAAATGTAGACTGTAGTTTTAATTCGGTGTGTTTTTCAGAAATAGCGCATTAACCGTTTAGGATTTACAGCCATAGATCCGCCTGTATATGTGAGCTATATGTCAGTTGGCAATTAAAATATTTTCATGGACCACATTGGCCATATGAATTGGATGAAGCATTGCATCGTTGTATGTACTTCAATGTTACTAATTGTACGTTCTCCCATCTCTACCAAGGTAATATGCGTCCACGATGTGTCCTCCATCTACAAAGTGCCACTGCTGCTGGAGGAGCAGGGTGTGGTGAACTACTTTTGCCGAAGGCTCAATCTGCCCATTGAGGGCAGGCCCAGGAGGATTTTCGCTAAATGGAAAAAGATGTCAGACAGGTGTGTGAGACATATGCGTAATCCTTTAAGTAGTAGCAGGCTCACCCTTTTAATTAAACTATTTCGTAATGTCTAAATCTCACAGTTTATTGCAATATTAGTAATGTCACACTCCTAATAGTTTGAGTACAAGCACAATTGTACCTTTTTGGATTTTGCTTATTGTGTTTTGACTTGTGCTGTGTTCTGACGTTTCCTCCTTAACATATTTCTCATTTGCTTTTAATACTTGTGCACGTGCTTTGTATCTCAGGTCAGACAGACTGTTGGAGCGTTGTTCCATTGCCCTGGTCGGGAAGTACACAAAGTTCTCTGACTCGTATGCTTCGGTTACCAAAGCCCTGGAGCACTCGGCCCTCGCCATCAACCATAAACTAGAGATTAAAGTAAGTGTGTTGTCTGGAGTGGTGATGCTGGGTTCAAATACAATCGAAGATGATCAATAGAAACTGCAAATTGGATGTGTAGAAATGGGCAAAACCAGTTCTCTAACGTCCTGTTTTGTTTTGTTCCCCCCCCCCCCCAGTATATTGATTCTGCAGATTTGGAGCCTGCTACTCTGCAGGAAGAGCCTGTGAAATACCATGAAGCTTGGCAGAAGCTGTGCAGTGCAGAGTAAGTGATCGGCTTTGTCATAAAACTGAGGAATTTGAGGTTAGCCAATGGATCGATGCATCACAGCATCCTGCTGACTCATAACTGTTCGTAAATTAATGCACTGATCCTGTTTCTGCTACAGGAAAAATCCCCCAAGTCCTCAAATGAAATAGCTGCATGCGTTTTAGTACTCGTCTTCTGTATTGCTCATGCCTATGTATTCCCTGCTGAAAGGAAAAAAAAAAACAATATAAACCCTCATAGAATTTGTAATGGTTTTAATGGTTACAATTGGTTTGAATGGAAGCTGTAATGGTCCCTGTGGGTCTCTACTGGTAGTTTGTTACCTTCTATTGGTGGCATGTTATGTCTAGTGGATACCATTAAGGACCGATGCTGGTATTAATGGTTAGCTGATGGTTTGTAATGAGATTTGTAGTGGAAACCATTAGAATTACTGTGACGGTTTCTTTTTTTTTTTTTTAAGCAGGGCTGCTCTAGCCCCATGGCCAAATGCAGCTTGCAGAGAGATGTTAAGTTGCCACAGCTTTTCTTGTGGGATAGGTGGCCTCCTGGCCTTGTGGGATAGGTGGCCTCTTGGCCAACACGTTGCAGTTCTTCCTTTCACCTCACAGTAGCAGTAGACTGTGTTAATACAGCTGAATTCCAAGAGCCTTTTTTTTTCTCTGACTACACCTGCAAATTAATTTACTGCAGGATATTTAGTCATAGCTATACACAAGAAGTGAGAAGGGGCAGTTTCAAAAGAGCTGGAAACAAGAATACTCTTTCACCCAGAGCTATTTCAGATTACGGTAATTAAGGAATTTTGAATGTAAATGCGTTTTGAGGTCATATGTATAATTTACAGTCCCTGCCGAAAGTATTGGAACAGCAAGGCCAATCCTATTGTTTTCGCTATACATTGAAGACATTTGGGTTTGGGATCAAAAGATGAATGAGATGATAAATCATGATTTCAGCTTTCATTTCCTGATATTTACTTACTTCAAGATGTGTTAAACAACTTAGAACTTGGCACCTCTGCTGGCCGACCACCCAATTTTTTAGGTGAGCCAAAGTATAAGAACAGATAGTCTTATAGTAAATAACACGTAATATTTAGTTGCATAGGCGAAACCTATGAAACCTAAGAATAGACATTCAGCGCTATCAATTCTTTAAACAATCAATTTAAACAGGGCACTCCTGGGCAGCAAGACACCTATTAGTTACATGTTCCGGTATTTTTGAATCATTTGAAAGAAGGGTGGGTTCAAACAAAAGGTGCCATGTTCTAAGTTGTTTAACACATCTAGATGTAAGTATGAGGAAATGAAAGCTGAAATTCTGATCTGTCGTCTCATTCATCTTTTGATCTCAAACCCAAGGTCTTCAGTGTATAGCCAAAAACAAAATAATTGGCATTGCTGTTCCAATACTTTTGGAGGGGACGGTAATTCCAAATCAAATAAATAGTTAGCATTTTGCGTAATTCATAAATAATATTTTGGTAATCGGCTCTCGGGTGTTTTGATGTGGTCTAATCTGGCCCCCTTTGAAACAGGCTTGGACACCCCTGATCCAGCATGTAATATTAATGGAATTCACATTATTCGTATTTAATGAGACATATTAACTAATAATAGCAATTTGCTTGCAGTGGTATTTTGGTACCGGGTGGTTTTGGAGTCAGAGGGACTGAAGGCAAGATTCAGGCCATCAGCTGGGCCCGCAAACAGAAGAAACCCTATTTAGGTAAGCGCGAAGCGTGTTAATGGAGAATTTCGGTTACCGAGTCCGTTTGAAGAGTGACTTATCTGTGCTTTGGGGGTTTTAGGTGTGTGTTTGGGAATGCAGCTTGCAGTTTGCGAATTCGCCAGGAATGTGCTGGGCTGGGCAGGTATGTTTCACTGCTTTTCATTCTCATTTCATTCCACCTGTTTACATTGGAGAAAACGTAGAGCTTCATTGTTTACTAATCCTCTGTTTACAACAGACGCCAACTCCACTGAGTTTGACCCAGAATCAAAACACCCCGTGGTGAGTTTATGAGAATAAAAAATTATTATTTTAAAAAAAAAAAACAAGGTGAATGGATAAAATGAAGCAACGCTGTATGAACATATTGGATCTTGTGTTGTAGGTGATCGATATGCCTGAGCACAATCCGGGACAAATGGGTGGCACGATGAGGCTAGGAAAGCGACGGACCATTTTCAAGACCAACAGTAGCATATTGAGTAAGAACCAGGATCAGATTCTAAACTCTGCAAAAAAAAAAAAGAACCGTCCTCTCGCATTCAACTGCTTTTATTTCCAGTAAATTCTTTAACGTGTGGAAATATTTGTATTAACATAAAAAGATTCAACAACTGAGACATAAACTGAACAAGTTTCACAGACATTTGACGAACAGAAATGGAATAATGAGTCCCTGAACGAAGGGGGAGGTCGATATCAAAAGTAACAGTCGGTATGTTGTGTGGCCACCAGCTGCTTTAAGTACTACAGTACATCTCATCCTCTTGGACTGCACCAGATTTGTCAGGTCTTGCTGTTACCCCACTCGTCCACCAAGGCATTGGCAAGTTCTCGATCACGTCTGGTGGGGGGGGACACATGGTTACACACACGGGCTGCAAGGACGATCAGCTGTCCTTCCCGTCTCCCTGTTGCACTGTCTTAGGCGTCTTACATTACGGACATTGCAGTTTATTGCTCTGGCCACATCTGCAGTCCTCATGCCTCCCTGCAGCAGGCCTGTGGCATGTTCACGCAGGTGGGCACGCACCCTAGGCATCTGGCGTTAGAAGAAAGTCAGTAGAATGGTCTCTTTAGTGTCGTAAGTTGTTGTAACTGTGACCTTAATTGCCTACCTCCTGTAAACTGTTGGTGTCTTAAGGTCTGTTCCACGGGTGCATGTGCGATAATTGTTTATGGTTCATCGAACAAGCCTGAAAAACATTGTTTAAACCCTCTCCAATAAAGATCTGTAAAGATCAAATTGGATTTTACAAAATTGTCTTTAAAACACAGTCTCCTGAAAAAGGGACGGTTCTTTTTTTTTTTTTTCTTCTTTGCCGAGTTTAACGTTTAAAGCAGCGTATATTGGATTTTGTTCTGTGTATCTAAACTATTGTCTTCTTGCAGGACAGCTCTATGGAAATGCAGACTATGTCGATGAAAGGCACAGACATCGTTTTGAAGTACGTCGCCTCATTTACATTTACATTTACGGCATTTGGCAGACGCCCTTACCCAGAGCGACTTACATTTATGTCATCTATACATCCGAGCAGTTGAGGGTTAAGGGCCTTGCTCAAGGGCCCACGGTGGCAGCTTGGCGGTGCTGGGATTTGAACTCATGACCTTCTGATCAGTAACCCACCGAGCTACCACTGCCTCCGTTTGAACCGTTCTCTCCTTTCATAGCCGATATTAATCCGGCGCTGTCGAGCTTCACGTACAAGCAGGCTAAATGGGAAAACCAAGCAGCAGCAGGTTAAAGTTTTAGTACAGTTTGCAATAGACAAGCTACTCTTGATAAAATTTCTATAATGGAGCATAAATATGGAATTAAATTTGTGCCAAAAGTATTGAACGTAACTTTTCAAGAAATGAGCAAAAATGGCAAAGATTTAACGTCGAACCGTTTTTAGCCCGATTTTGGCATCACGGACAAAAATCTCTCATGGTAAATGAATTCGATCGCCATCGATTTAGTGCCATTGCAACCAAAGACAGGCGAAGACAAAGTTCTAGCAGTGGCAGAATTTATTTATTATTTATTATTTATTATTTATTTTTGAGCGTGGCTCGGTGCGATGAACAGCGTTGACCTAAAAGCCACCAATAGAAGGAATGATGCGAGTCTCACGAGACAGCCAATGGCAATGGCGAAATGTAAACAATACAATTTTCTTCAAAAATGAAGAATGTTTGTTTATGCGAGTCTGTTTTCCGCACAATCCCGGATCACGCTGATTGGTGACGCAATCGGAAGGTAGCCGTCTTCTCTAGTTTAAGCTCTCATTGGAGGATCATCATATAACCTGACGTGACGAACGTATTATCGGACAGTCTGTTCTGGAATTCTGCCGGATCGTGTCAGACAGCGCAACAAAGTTATAATCGGATCGTGTAAAACAGGCTTCAGTGGGCGCACGTAAATGGACACGTCGTGTAGTGTTGAAATGAACGTGAAGTCATGACGCGTGGCTTTTGCCTCCGCAGGTCAATCCAGAGCTGAAGCAGCATTTTGAGGAGAAGGGCTTCCTCTTTGTGGGGCAAGACATGGAGGGACAGAGGATGGAGATTATAGAGCTGGAAGGTGAGTCAGCTGTTCATACAGGAAGTCACGTCTGCTTTGTTTCCTTGATGTGTAAACAACACAATCTTCTAGAACTTGTAGAGCGTTTCCTGTCTTTCACAGCATTTTATATACACCAGTGTAGCTGCGTATTCATTTCGCTCGCAAAAGCTGAAGTTGGACCAGTCAGACTAGAGAGAATTTTAGGTTCGGTCTTGGCAGTTGAAGAGAACTTACAATTCAGTAAGGAAATTCCAGAATTATTGGCACCTTGTGGAAAAAGCTGACTTTGTGGTCAGCTTTTATTGGCACCCCTAGAAATTCTTATGAACAAACCGTAATTGAAGTTCCACTTTACGTTCACCTGAGCGTTTAGGAACTCGTCTATGAGATTACCGTCTAATGTATAAATATAAGGCGATGGAGACAAAAAATATAGCTTTTGTGCAACAAACACTCAAAGATGGATTTAAGAAATTGCATATAAAGAACCACACAGTTAAATATGGTGGAAAATCTGTGGTGTTGTGGGGCTGTTTTTTTTTTTTTTCTCCTTCCTCCATCATCGACTCCATGAAGTACCGGGAGATTTTAAATGACTGATTTGTCTCTCTGTCCGAGAAGCTACACCGTGTCGTGTCATGGTTGGGATCTTCCAGCAAAAATGTCATAAGCAAAAAAACGTGCATCCAAATCAACACAAAATGGTTTAACGACCACAGCTTTTTACGTGGCCATCCCAGTCCCCTGACCTAAACAGTATTGAAGGTGAAGCCGAGTTGAGCTGAAGAGGAGGGTCCATAAGAGAGGACTCAGGGCTCTGAATGATCTGGAGAGATTCTGTATTATAGGTGCATTATAGAAGAAGACTTGGTGCTGTTCTCTTTAGGACAGAGTGCTAAATGCAAGGGTGCCAATAATTCACGTTTTTTTTTTCTTTTTCTTTTTCTTTTTCTTAGAATAACTTTACTTCAAATTAAAGGTTAGATTTCTCTCATATTTTCAGTGTGAGATTAAGCTAATTAACACCAGATGATTTTCTTAAACTTTTATGATCCATTTTCACCAAGGGTGTCAATAATTTTGGACCTGGCAGCAGTTTCCTTTTCTATAGGCTTTGCTCATCTATTATTCATTGCATACGAATCGATGAAACGCCTGACTATTACAGAGTAAAATAAAATGTTTCTTCATGACGTCATCACAACGCGCATTAAGCCGAAGCCCTCTTCGATTCACGTGCGTCGAACGTGAGAACAGCTAAAAGGTCTCATTTACCAACGAACATCACTGCGAAAGACAATTCCGTGCCGATTCAAGCAGTTCTTCACACAAACAGCACAAAACAATTCCGCAAGTTGCAAAAAACGCAGCAAAATCAAGCATTTTTGGCCGTAACAATCACACAAAACTCTTAATAGACCACCTAATACATGTAAAATATCTAAAATGCATAAATACAGCAATCTTGCCAGAAATGTCCATCTCTCAGATTCCTTCATGCTTTAAATTTTTTACAGTGAGGTCATCATCATTGCCTGGTCTTCTTAGCTTGCATTTTGCACAATTCTTTGATTTGAATCAAACTTTTCTCCTTGATGTCACAGATCATCCGTATTTCGTGGGTGTGCAGTACCATCCCGAGTTCACATCCCGGCCAATAAAGCCCTCCCCGCCGTACTTTGGTCTGCTGCTGGCTGCAGCTGGACAACTGCACAACCACCTACAGAGAGGTTGCCAGCTCTCGCCACGGTATGGAGCCAAACCATCGCGCTTGCATTCCTAATAGCACACCGAAAGCTTCATTCAACCATTCATGCAGGGTGTTTTATTCTCTGGATATATTTTATTTCTGAATCCTTCTCCTCTCTCTCCATACAGAGACAGGTATAGCGATCGCAGCGGCAGCAGTTCTCCAGATTCAGAGATAGCGGCGTTCAGACTGCCCTCTACCTCCCAGGACTGATCAGATCAGTAAACAGTACGTCTGTTTGTGGTTTAAAGGTTGTTTTTTGGTTTTTTTGACGGTTCACATTCATTTAAAAGGTCACAAGTTAGACTATGGTGTAATCAGACCTGCCAACCTTCACACTCGTTTTGTGTTGGAGCGCCGCATTTTAACATTGCATCACACCGCTACGAGTTCTTACTCAAAAGTCTCTTTATTACCCCAATATAAACACCAGGTGAGCCAATCGGATCTGGAATGATTAGGTGTCTTGAGCTCTCTTGTATTAACCAACACCCCGGGAAGCTCCTTTCGTCCATCTCACGGTGTAATAAACTTTTTTTCCCATAGTGGTCTCCGTGTCGCTTGAAGAACGCGGCGTTTATTGCTTTCTTTCGAAGTGAACCGAAATTTTAAGTTCAATAACGTGAAATGAAATCCACCAGCATATGAGCAGCACCTTAGACAAATATGGACTAAACACGAGTTAATTCTATTTAATAGGGGTACACTGACATTTCGGCAAGTTTTAACCAAAAAACGTTTTTTTGATCAAGAGAAGAAATGGTGTGTGTATATACACATATACGTGTGTGTGTGTGTGTGTGTGTGTATATATATACAGGTGCATCTCAATAAATTAGAATGTCATGGAAAAGTTCATTTATTTCAGTAATTCAACTCAAATTGTGAAACTCGTGTATTAAATAAATTCAATGCACACAGACTGAAGTAGTTTAAGTCTTTGGTTCTTTTAATTGTGATGATTTTGGCTCACATTTAACAAAAACCCACCAATTCACTATCTCAACAAATTAGAATATGGTGACATGCCAATCAGCTAATCAACTCAAAACACCTGCAAAGGTTTCCTGAGACTTCAAAATGGTCTCTCAGTTTGGTTCACTAGGTAAGCCACAAACATTCATTGCCAAAGAAGCTGGCTGTTCACAGAGTGCTGTATCCAAGCATGTTAACAGAAAGTTGAATGGAAGGAAAAATTGTGGAAGAAAAAGATGCACAACCAACCGAGAGAACCGCAGCCTTATGAGGATTGTCAAGCAAAATCGATTCAAGAATTTGAGTGAACTTCACAAGGAATGGACTGAGGTTGGGGTCAAGGCATCAAGAGCCACCACACACAGACGTGCCAAGGAATTTGGCTACAGTTGTCGTATTCCTCTTGTTAAGCCACTCCTGAACCACAGACAATGTCAGAGGCGTCTTACCTGGGCTAACGAGAAGAAGAACTGGACTGTTGCCCAGTGGTCCAATATCCTCTTTTCAGATGGGAGCAAGTTTTGTATTTCATTTGGAAACCAAGGTCCTAGAGTCTGGAGGAAGGGTGGAGAAGCTCATAGCGCAAGTTGCTTGAAGTCCAGTGTTAAGTTTCCACAGTCTGTGATGATTTGGGGTGCAATGTCATCTGCTGGTGTTGGTCCATTGTGTTTTTTGAAAACCAAAGTCACTGCACCCGTTTACCACGAAATTTTGGAGCACTTCATGCTTCCTTCAGCTGACCAGCTTTTTGAAGATGCTGATTTCATTTTCCAGCAGGATTTGGCACCTGCCCACACTGCCAAAAGCACCAAAAGTTGGTTAAATGACCATGGTGTTGGTGTGCTTGACTGGCCAGCAAACTCACCACACCTGAACCCCATAGAGAATCTATGGGATATTGTCAAGAGGAAAATGAGAAACAAGAGACCAAAAAATGCAGATGAGCTGAAGGCCACTGTCAAAGAAACCTGGGCTTCCATACCACCTCAGCAGTGCCACAAACTGATCACCTCCAGGCCACGCCGAATTGAGGCAGTAATTAAAGCAAAAGGAGCCCCTACCAAGTATTGAGTACATGTACAGTAAATGAACATACTTTCCAGAAGGCCAACAATTCACTAAAAATGTTTTTTTTATTGGTCTTATGAAGTATTCTAATTTGTTGAGATAGTGAATTGGTGGGTTTTTGTTAAATGTGAGCCAAAATCATCACAATTAAAAGAACCAAAGACTTAAACTACTTCAGTCTGTGTGCATTGAATTTATTTAATACACGAGTTTCACAATTTGAGTTGAATTACTGAAATAAATGAACTTTTCCATGACATTCTAATTTATTGAGATGCACCTGTATATATATATATAATGGTTAAATCATTTACTGCACATGAAAGCAGTAAACGCGTCATGCTGTGCCTCGCAAGCACCACATGACCTTTTAGGGTTGGCAGGTCTGTATAATTAATTGCCTGATAATACCAACTGTTTCCATTTGCTGTCCTTTACCAAACAAACAAGTGTGTGCTTCCTTTTTTTTTTGTCTTCTGTGAGAACTGCAGAATTTTCCATAGGAAGAAACGCACAGAACAATTGGCTCAGATTTTTTAAACAGCCTGTTTTATTGCAAGTTTATCGGTGAAGGTGTATTAGTTTTCATTATTACTTTTTTTTTTTTTTCTTTTTTTTTTCTGCCAAGCATCTGGTGGTTACTGCGAAAGCATGTTTTTGTTTTATTTTCACAGCTGCACAAGTGTAATACTGTATCTTATTGTCTAAACAAGTGAATCCAGGTTTGTTGAATTTGGTTGTGGCACGTGCAGCTTTAACTTGTATCAAGAAACAGTAGTAGGCAAAATGTTTAACGGTCAACTGCATAATTTATACATTTAGCCATGTCTGTCTGTCTGTTTGTTTAAAATGTATTTTATCATAATAAATCCCAGGAGAAAAAGAGACTAACGCTTGTTCTGACATTTTATGCAGCACTGTTGAAAGGGAAGTGAAACAGGCGGTTGCGGGAGATTTGAGGGCGAGGCTGGAAAACCGCATGTAACTTCGATGTTCAACTAAATGAAGACCGTTTAGTGTCCACTTTAAGATAGGAATCGGAATGAATTTATTTGGATTGGTGAAAAATATTTGTAGGCAGACACAGGCACTTACTCTAGTCCATCATTTGGCATTAATATTGTCTCAGACATGCTCGACAAAAGGTCAACAGGTGTTTGCCAGTGATTATACACTGTTATAATATTCTTAACTGTCATTACTTGGTATGTAAAGTGGATATGAGCATGGGTATTAGAGGATCCCTGAGTGTCGGTTTTACTTGTGCTAGTCAGCGTTAAATTGTAAAAATCAGTTTAAACAGATCCTTAAAAAAAAAATAAATAAAACTAACAAATAACAAATACTGAGATTGAGTATATGCCTACATGTATATGCAAACAAAACATATGCTTGCATTTTGTTTTAACCTTTATTTCTATATTGAACAAAGTGTATATATAATTTTTTAATATAACCATCCACTTTATTAGGAACACCTGTACATTCATGCAGTTATTTAATCAGCCAATCACATGGCAGCAGCACAATGCAGAAAATCGTGCAGATACAGGTCAAGAGCTTCTGTTAATGTTCACATCAAACATCAGAATGAAAAAAAAAAAAAAAAGTGTGATCTCTGTGATCAACTGTGGTGCAAAAAAACCATTGAGTGACAGTTGAGAGTGGAAATGCCTTGTTGATAAGAGAGATCTGAGGAAAATGACCAGATTGGTTTAAACTGCCAGGAAGGATACAGTAACTCAATCACTCTTTACAATCTTGATGGGCTACAAAAGCAGAAGACCACACTGGGTTCCACTCCTGTCAGCTAAGAACAAGAATATGAGGCTACCATGGGCACAGACTCAAACTGGACAGTTGAAGATTAGAAAAAATATAAAAACCACCTGGTGTCCAGTTTGGATGAGTCTTTGCCCAGGGTAGCCTCATATTCTTGTTCTTGGCTGACAGGAGTGGAACCCAGTGTATTTGCAAGCCATGACATTCTACCCTTTCTAACTGAAGGTCTCTAGTCTGTAAATACAGTAGTGGGAAACAGTATTTGTTTTTGTGTATTATACTAAATTGTTTCAGAAATTAAAACAAACTCTAAAGATGAAACAAAGCACAACCTGAGTGAACACAAAATAGTGTTTAAATGATAGTTATTAAAGGCAAAAGTTACCCAATACCAACTGGGCCTGTGTGAAAATGTATTTGCCTCCCTAGTAACCAATTCCCTAAATCTATGAAACTGCATTCACAATCGAATCAACACTTAAATAGAACTTTTTCAACAGCATGAAGTTTGTTCAAAAGGTCTTACCCAGCAATGTTATGCCAAAGTTGAACACTTCAGAAATGATGAGGAAGGTGACTGAAATAATCTGGGAAGGGTTCAAAAGCTCTACACAGACTAACTACATATACAAACAAGATATCCAGTCAAAAATCATTATTCAGGTTCAATAAAAGACCATTCGTTCAGTTTATAATGCTTTATTGGTTAAAATGGGTTTCACAGGCACAGCCCACACAGTACAGGCTCACCCCCCCCCAGATCATGGCTCACGGGCTTTCTGCGACCCTTGTGTCGG
Source organism: Cranoglanis bouderius (assembly GCA_023630585.1). NCBI lineage: Eukaryota > Metazoa > Chordata > Actinopteri > Siluriformes > Cranoglanididae > Cranoglanis > Cranoglanis bouderius. Next base: position 3,660,635 of record CM042546.1, on the reverse strand, counting down.
CAATTACTTAATTCTATTTAACCAGTAAGTCAAGTGAGTCAGAGATTTCGCCGGTCTTGGGTCACTCCTTGCACGCAGGCCACTGTGGTGCACCGTTCCTGAATTCTGCGCCTGGCAGCATTTCATCCAGTCGCTCCTGGGCAACAGTGACGATACTCAACTTGGGTCTGCGGTAAAACACAATGTTTTATCAACCAGTGCAACAAAGGCACTGTATAACAATTCATAGAAGTAACGGTGGAAGTTATTCGCTGATCTCAGTCCCATATCCGCAAGTTTCATCCAGCAGTCACAAATTAAAAATGGAGTCATCCTTGATCAGCTTTGAAAAATAAATAAAATGTTCCAAACTCTGCTCTATACTGTACCGACATACCTGTGGTAATGAGTCCTTCATGGTCCCGTGTCAAGTATCAGACACCATCCTAAACAAGAAAAAACAAAACAAAATAAGTTAATGCAGTTAGATTGGTGTTGGGAAGTAGCGTAGCTGCACCAGGCACCAGGCAGCCCGAGCAGCCAAAATCCCCCCTGTTACTCTAGCACGTAGTTGGAGAACCTGTCCCACTGTCAAGAGCAAAGATCCTCAGAAACCGTGCATTACATCATGGTGCAACAAAGAAACATCTACTCATCTTACCTGTGTCAAGGTGGACACCCAACATCACAGACTGTCCATTCACCACCTAACGAGGGAGACGAGACGAATTACTATGAATCTTGAATTAATATCAGGAGTCTAAAAACTGGTCCATACACTGACTCAGGGAAATGAGGATTTTTAATTGTGTCATAATAGAGCTTTTCTCAGATAGGGCAAGTGGGTCATCATAGTCAGGTCAAAGATTTGGGCCAAAAAAAAAAATAAAAAAAAATTCCCAAGTTACCTTTTTTTAGTTAGACTCCAGGATCATCTTGTTCTGCCTTTCAGCAAGATTAACTTGCTACCATCTGCAAAGAAGAAAACACGGGGATGAATACTAATCCTCAGACCAAATGTAAAACAAAAATATATATGTTTACACTTAATGTTTAACTGCTATTTATTACCAATTTATACTACATACAAGTAAATGCAGATTTAAGAGGCTACCAAGGTTAGGATACATTCAATCAAATAATCTGGATTAAATCTCAGCAGTGTAAACAGTCATCGTGAACGAAGTGTCCTTTTCCTTAATGTTGCTGAAGTGGCTAAGGGGGCAGCCGCACAGCGACCGTCGGTAAAAGTGATTCATTTAGGCTCCCTTTTGATCGTCGCCTGCTACACGGAAACAGGAACGCCTTCGATAAGGGCCGGGAGTTTTTCAGCAAAGTTGTACGCAACACAAAAATGATCATTTACCTTTTTTTTTTTTCCTTTAAAAAAAAGAGACACCCCTTAAGGGCCATCTTGTCTGTCTCTCAGCCAATCGCGCTCATCTGCAAAGAAAACAACTGAAGATGAACACTTCAATAATGAACAGTACTTGGAGCAAAGGCCTTTTGTGGCTCAGTGTCGAGGTAAAGAAATTCTCATAACGGTAGTTTTACTCTCAGATAGGGCAAGTAGGTAATCACAGCCAAACCATAACATTAACGGAGAATCAGAACGCAAATTACCGGGGAGCAGGTCATTTTCTCCTTTTGGGGCGGAAACATACCAGCTGAACTGTAACGGCAAGAAAATATCAGGAGTGTTACTGATCATACATGATTTTTAACATAAGCAAGGGTTTACATGCAGTCCAGGAATGAGATAATGCTGAAGTACCAGTATCGCTAACAAAAATCTTAGCAGGCAGAGAGAACGTAATCTTCCAACACAGGAATACAAACTTCTCAATACACCACAAGAGGTTATGAAGTGTCCTTTCCCTTAATGTTGCTGAAGTGGCTAAGGGGGCAGCCGCACAGCGACCGTCGGTAAAAGTGATTCATTTAGGCTCCCTTTTGATCGCTGCCTGCTACACGGAAACAGGAACGCCTTCGATAAGGGCCAAGGAGTTTAAAAATCGACCTGTAGTGTGATCTGCAGGTTCTATTGTTTTCGCCTGAGCCACATATCTACACTGTAAATAAACTAGCGTTGTATGTGCTGCAAATTTAAACGTGACGCACCCATGATCATGCACGTATCGCATAACGTAAAGAATTCATAACGTTTCAATGGGAATTGTATGGTTCGGATGGAAGCTGTACCGGACCCTCCGAGTCTCTACTGGTAATTTGTTGCCTTCTACTGGTGGCATGTTAGGTCTAGTGGATACCACTGAGGACCAATAATGGCAACCGTTTGCAATGGTAAGCTGATTGTAATGGTATTTGTACTGGAAACCATTAGAATCTCTAGGATAGTTTTTATTATCCAAAGATTTCTCAACTCGACACGCACCGGTCACGATGAACGCAATTGCTTAATGCCTGTTAAAAGCCAAGGCACGCTTGGAACGTGATTAATATTTCCGTACTTTGGCAGTTTCACGTTGACAAGTAAACACGTAACGCCGTAGCTGTTGAACGCGACATCCTTCTGGAGCGCTCGCTAGGAAACACCCGCATTCAGTAAGTACTGAACAAGTACAGCTGCCATGTGGTCACAGAGAGCAACTAGGGAAGCTTCCCCTGGGGCTGGGAAGGGGTTTTCTTTCCCTGAACACATGCATTTGCTCAAATTACGATGAAAGTAGGAACATTTAGATTTTCACAACAAGAGCTTCCACATATACAGAGATATTCATGCGTAAATTACGGTCACTCAAATTATAGGGGGGTCTTCTGGCTATTACTTTTCATGCAAGTTTGCCAAGAGCGTACAGCAAAGCTCTTAAATAACACTGAATTAGATTACAAAGTATACATTATGTAGCTGACTTGGATGTGCTTCCTTGAAGGCTCTTTGGAAATGGGTTGACCCATATTGGCCTGGGCAAGATCTACCAGCAAGCCTGTTCCTGCCCTGGGTAAAGATTACAGACATATTGTTCATCTCTAGTATGGATACAATCCATGATCTTTTGGCACGCTACTAAAATTATCAACACTGAACCGAGTGTGAACTGATGATAACCATTTTTTCCAAATCACCCTTGAGAACTAGTTCTTCTGATTCAAGGACAAAGCACAGCCATGAAGCAGCCACACGTGGAAACGTGCAGAAACGTCGAAGAAACCTTCCAACTCGCTGAAAATCGCCAACACGTCTCACCGCCAAATAGTCAGCGTGCCCGAATATAAACACAACATACAACGATTTACATTTTAAACTGGACGATGCGTTAGGATTGTGATTACTCACCATTACAGCTCCAGCACAAAAGTAAGAGGAAGAAGAAGGGCGGCGTTTCCTCTTATGTGCGCAACTTCTACACGCTGATTGGCTGAGCTGACTGCGCGAAAGCACATAGCATTGTGGGAAATGAAGTATGAGACCTTCGTCTTGCGTTTGTGAAGTAAAAAAAATAAATAAATAAATAAAATAAAATGTAAATGTGTGCAGTTGCAAACAAAATGATTCAACCCCCAGTGCAAATCAGGTTTATTGTCAAAATTGAGACTTTCAGCTGTTTGCTATGAACAAATCGAACAAGAGCAAACGAAAGAGTTCAACACAACGGACGCTTCAAGTGGTTTCCCCAAATTCAACTGAAGACGCAGCTTATAACGACTTCAAATTTTATTTATTTATTTATTTATTTATTTGCTGTAGACTGGTTTGAGATCAAAAGATGAATCTGAGAAGAGAGGTTAGAATGACAGCTTTTACTTCCTGGTATTTGTACGTAGATGCGTCAAGCAACATGACACATCGGAGAATTGGCCTTGCAGCTCCAATAGTTTTGGAGGGGACTGAATGTACTGTACTTATCTCAGAACTGTCACATCCACCTGGGACATTATGCTTTTAGAGGCTGTAGAGGGCACCCTCCCCTGAATACTGAGGAACACTTCTCCTACACTCACAGCTTCCTGGTAACGTCCTGCTTTAGACTATACGAGCACATCGTTCACAAACACTCTTCGAGAAGCCTTGTCAACATCCCTGCATGTTCAAGTTGAGCTTTTAATCTAGTGCCTACTATTTCTTTGTTTGACCCTTCCCTTGTTCACAACTGTTCTTTGGATTTGCCCTCTTGACTGATTTACCTGTGGATCTCTATGTTTGACTACTGCCTGAATTCTGACCTTGCTTCTGGATATCGTACTGAATTGTGTAATAAACCTCCTGCACATGGATCCTCACACATCTCCTGAGTCCTGTCCGTTACAAGAACACAAGGGCAGAAGGCAGGAAGACACCATGAATGGGACCCCAGTCCATGCAGGGCACCGTGCACACACACATTCGCACAGTTATTCACACCTACGGGAATTTGAACTTAACATGTTTAACTACTGGTATGTTTTTCGGGGAGTGGGAGAAAAATGGAGAACATGGAGGGAATGTTTATACATATACATTTGGAATATAGTCGCCTTTAAATGGGTCAGGGGCTGGATTAAAATGGAATAGTATTATATTTAGTATGTATGTATGTAGCATCATTGAGAACTAAAGAAGCCAATTTCAGACAACAAACACGTCTTGTATGATCAGTTACATTTGGAGAAAAGTGAAAAACCTTGCAAAGGGCAGTCCATTGATCATTAGTGTAGGTTTCAGTACCATGGACAGGGTCAATGACCACATCAGTAGCTGTTCTCATGATGCCACACCAATTACCTATCCAGAACTGGGTTATTTAGAAGAGGGAAAACAATTAAATGTGCAAGGGGTACTTCAGGACCAGGATTGAGAAACGCTGCCGCAGGTTCTCAAACCTGGTCCTGGAGTATCCAATGTACTACACATAATTTGTGTTTTCTCTGCTTCCTACACACCTGATTCAACTAATCATCAGTCCTTCCTTAGCCGTCATGGGTGTGTTAGAGCGGGGAAAACACTAACAAATACAGGAAAGGGAGGACTCCAGGACCAGGGTTGGAAACCTGTGCTACAGGCTATTAAATCACTGGACTGCAAACTTGGACCTACAGTGCAGTCTTATGCCAATTTGGGCAACCCTGGTCCTGGTGAAATGATGTATTACATAAAACTGCATTACGACCTGCAACGGGCACAAGGTTGTTTAATTGTTGAGTTTCATTTGTTGAATAAAATAAATAAAACTTGGCATGTGGAAAAGTCTGGGTACTTTTCCTGATAATTCAGAAGAATATAAAGAGTGTCAGCTGGCTGAAGAAGAAAAAAACCCCAAACATCTGGAAGCTTTGATTTCTGACAAAGGGGATGTTATTGAGTATGGACTGAAATGATGCCCAAACTTTTGCGCATATCAAATTTTGTTTAATTATTTTTTTTTTTCACCAATATGTTAAATTCAGCAAATAAACAGTAGGCCTAATAGCGCATTAAATGGTGGACCATAAAAATTGTATTTAAAAAAAAAATAACCCGACACTATATGGCCAAATTTTTGTGGACATCACACCCATATGTGGTTCTTCCCCAAACTGTTGCCACAAAGTGCATAATGTCTTTGAACGCTGTAGCATTACAGTTTCCCTTCACTGGAACTAAGGGCACAAACCCGTTCCAGCATGAAAATGCCCCTGTACATAAAGCGAGCTCCATGAAGACATGGTTTGCCAAGGTCAGAGTAGAAGAACTCGAGTGTCCTGCACCTCAACCCCACTCAACACTTTTGGGATGAACTGGAACACCGACTGCACCCCAGGCCTCCTCAGCCAACATCACTGCCTGATCTCACTAATACCCTTGTAGCTGAATGATCACAAATCCCCACAGCCACGCCCCAAAATCTAGTGGAAAGCCTTCCCAGAAGAGTGAAGGTTATTATAACAGCAAAGGTGGACAACTTATGGAACGGGATGTTCAACAAGCAGACATGTGGGTGTAGGTCATATTTACTGTAAGTTTGTTCCCTGATAAATGTTTATCATTTCACCGAGCTTTCCTGTTTCCTCTGGGGTGCGTGAGCGCAGTGACCAAAAAAAAAAAAAAAAAAAAAATGCGTGTTTGCGTCTCTTGGCATAAAAGCGCACTGATCATGAGGCCGTGAAGCGCATCGAGGGCCACGTGACTGCAACGGCGCACACGCACGCGCGCACGCACGCACACACACACACACACACACGCCCGCCCGCGCGCTCCAAGCTCGTTTTGGCTCGCGCCCGCTGGCCTCGCCGTGAGCGCCGCACCGCGTCCGTGCGCTTTGTTGTTCCCAGGAAACCTTCGACCTGAGCGCTCGATCTCAGCTCGCCATGCGATGGATATTCTGTGGCAATACCAGTTCAGGATTATTCTGCTCGGCGACTCGACGGTCGGCAAATCGTCTCTGCTTAAACGGTTCACCGACGGCGTGTACAGCGACGTGGCGGATCCGACGGTCGGGGTAGATTTCTACGCCCGATCACTCGATATAGAACCGGGGGTGAAGATCAAACTGCAGCTGTGGGACACCGCCGGGCAAGAGAGATTCAGGTGTTTGTTATGCGCGCGCGTACACGTACACGTACACACACACACACACACACACACACACACACACACACAGCCTGTTTTCTGTCCTGCTAGCAAACAGTCTTCCGTCATCTGAGGCACCTGCATGAACAAATCCTCTAGATAAATCTATCAAGCATTAGCCTTATTATAAAATATGCAATACGGCAGCCTTATTTATACTCATTTATATGAATCGTCCTGGATGGAGGGTCGAATTTTTTTTATTTTTATTATTTTTTTTTACCTTCCTGCACAAACAACGCCTAACGGTAGCACCATAAACCACAAAAAAACCTCATTTCAGTCTCGTCAGCATTTTCACGAGAAGAGATTAACATCAACATCGTCTTTTTCCCCCCTCCATAACACTGAAGTAAGCAGTGCATAAATATTGGCATCCATATTTGCTGTGCTTTGTGGCGGTGTCTACACTCTGATTCCTTGCTCCCTGCTGACTGGATGAATGAAGCAAATAAACAAACCCTCTTCATGATCCACCCATACAGCTCACGGCATAGTAACATCTAACGAATGACACAACCGCCTGTGCTCTTACAACCTCAGATCACACCGATCTGTCACTGCAGCATTCGAAAGGATTTTGCAAATCGTATTTTCTTTCCAGGAACATAAGAACCTCTTACAGGAACCGGAAGATTTGTTGAGGCTTATAAGATGATAAGACTAAGCTGGTGCTTTCAAATGTTTCTGTTTAAATATATTTGTACACACACACACACACACGCACACGCACACGCACACACTCACCGTCCACTTTTATTTGGAACACTGGCACATCTGCACATTCATGCAGTTATCTAATATCAGCCAATCATGTGGCAGCAGCACACTGCGAAAACAATCATGCAGATACAGGTCAAGAGCTTCAGTTAATGTTCACATCAAACATAAGAATGAAGAGAAAAGTGCGATCTCTGTGACTTTGATCGTGGCATGGATGTTGGTACCAGAAGGTCTGGTTTGAGTGTTTCGGAAACTGCTGATCTCCTGGGAATTTCACACACAACGGTCTCTAGAGTTTACACAGAATGGTGCGAAAAACAAAAATCATTGAAGGAGCGACAGTTTTTTTGGGTGGAAACGCCTTGTTGATAAGAGAGGTCTGAGGAAAATGGGCAGATTGGTTCAAGCTTCCAGGAAGGATATAGTAACTCAAATAATCACTCTTTACAACCGTGGTGAGCAAAAGAGCATCCTAGGATGCACAAACCATCAAACTTTGAGGTGGATGAGCTACAACAGCAGAAGTTTGAGTGAATCTGTGCCCATGGAAGCCTTGGATTCTTGTTCTTGGCTGACAAGAGTGTCTTCTTCTGCTGTCTTCAGCTCATCCACCTCAAGGTTTGATGTTTTGTGCATCATAAGATGCTTTTCTGCTCACCACGGCTGTAAAGAGTGATTATTTGAGTTACTATAGGCTTCCTGTCAGCTCAATCCAGTCTGATCATTCTCCTCTAATCTCTCTCATCAACAAAGTGTTTCAACCTGCAGACCCTCCACACCCTCCACGTTTTTTGCACCATTCTCTGTAAACTCCAGAGACTGTTGTGTAGTTTCTAAAATGCTCAGACCAGCCCTTCTGGTGCCAACATCCATGCCACGATCAAAGTCATAGAGATCACACTTTTTCTTCATTCTGATGTTTGACGTGAACATTAACTGAAGCTCTTGACCTGTGTCCGCATTATTTACTGCATTGCACTTGATTGGTTGATTAGATAACTGCATGAATGTGCAGCTGTACAGCTGTTCCCCACCATACATATGGTTATAGGATGCTCATGTTTGGGTTATACAAGACTGGTTCATTCATACTCAGGAACCACTTTATTCGGTCATGGTGGATCCCGAGAACACTGTGCATGAGGTGAGAGAATTCATGGGATGGGAAAACAGTCCATTGCAGGGCACCATGCATACACATTCACACCTAGTAGCACATTGGCATAGCCCTTCCACCTACCTGAGGTGGGAGGAATCTGGAGAACCCAGAGGAAACCCACACAGACATGAGGAGAACATGAAACTCAACACAGACAGTAACCTGAGATCAGGATCAAACCGGAGACCCTGGAGTTGTGAGGCAGTAGTGCTACCCACTGTGTTGCCCACTGATTGATTTGGCAGAACAGCACATTTAAATCATTACAACTTCATCAGGACTTTAATAGAACTTTATCGGGTCCTATTATCAAATCAATAGCAAAAAAAAAAAAAACAACGATAACACTGTTGTCTAAAGCATTTTGTGTCTGTTTTTGTTTAGGTCCATTACAACCTCCTACTACCGCAATTCGGTCGGCGGCCTCCTGGTGTTTGACCTGACCAATCGCAAGAGCTTTGAGCATGTGCGTGAATGGCATCGCGAAGTCACCGAGCACATCCTGCCTCACCACATGGTCTACATCTTGATCGGCCACAAGAGTGACCTGAGCCGAGAGCGCAAAGTGCTCCGTGATGAGGCTGAGCAGCTGGCGGCCGAGTTGGGTGTGCGCTACGTGGAAACGTCAGCCAAGTGCAACAGCAATGTGGAGCGCGCCTTCGAGCTGCTGGCACGCGACATCTATGAGCTGATGAAGATGGGTGAGATCTCGGCGCGTGACGGCTGGGACGGCGTCAAAAGCGGCCTCACAGCTAAAGTCCTCTACCCGGCTGAGGAAGAGGCGGAGAGAGAGAAGAACTGCAACTGCTGACTTGGGGTGTTCGCCTTTAACCTCTCACCTGTGTGTCAGTCAGTTGTCCTTGCTGAGTTCACGCTTTCACTTCCTGTATTGCAAGTCAAGCTCGCTGCTTGTCCCTGCATTTTCTGTCTGTCCCCATCTTGAGGTGTGCGGTTTTTACGAATAAGCACCATGCAGTACTGGTAAAAAAAAAAAAAAAAATGGCCTCCTTCTTTTTGGATAGGCTTCAGGTTGGATAAATATAAGCTTGGATGGACAGCACAAGGGTCTAAACAAGAGCAGTAAGATGCAGGAAGGTGTTTGGAGACATCATTGGTTGAAAGAGATGGCATTCTTTTTAAGCTTTAAATCTCTCGTTGTTTTTGTCACACAGTGTTAAATCACTGAAGAGGAATGTAGTGTACTTTCTCTTTGTGGAAAGCTGTACTCCACCTATTCCGAAATTGTTTAAGCTTTACTTTCACTTGGTGCAAACACAGTCACATATCTTCGCACGAACTCACACATGAAGATACACATGAACTTGCTAGGTTTCATTCAGATTGTGTAACTCACCCCATCAGGAATGTGCAGCACGGTTAACATGTAAATGAATCATGCAAAATCAGCAGTGGGAAAACTGTAAAACTGACTGGCAGTTTTGGTGCGGTGAAACAGTGTACACTGAGACACAGAAATTCCTAGATTCCCAGCCGATCCCGCTTTCTGTACGCTACTCCGTCTGTCATTAGTAGCTGAAAATATTAGCAAGTCCATGTGCCAAAATTCTGGCATCGTAATAGGGTAATGTAGATATTATCATGTAATAACTGAAACTTACCATCAAACTGAAATATCCAATCCATCATCCTCTGAGTTTATACTGAATCTTGAGTTTATAGCAAAAGGAAGAAAGAATTTGACTGCCAATGTATTTGCTCTGTCGCTAGCTCTTCCTTCTGTGGTGGCTTGTGGCCTGAACACTACTCTCAGAAAATCCATTTCTACAAGCTTCCTCTCAGTGAATCAGTAAGCAGAGAGTGGGTGCACACCCACATTCAGCTCTAGATGTGCCAAACTCTTAATAATGTGAGCTGAAACAGGCTTTCATTTAAAAAGGGGGCTATTCTATTCATACTATATGCAATCCAGCTGTAAGTTAAGCATATATACAGTACTGTGCAAAAGTCTTTTTTTAGTACAAACTTTGTTATAGATTTTTATTTGATGACTTCTACATTATCGAGTCAAAAAACACTTTAGATTTCCAAACATTAGTTTTCCAACACAAAATGAAATGTTACAGAAAAACGTTTGTATGTCAGTAAAGAAAGCAGCATATTACATAAGAGACCGCTCTTCAGACAAAAAAAACAAAAAAAAAAAAAACACAATGAAGGCTGCTGGGTTTCGCTGCAAAAATAAGAAGCGAGTGCGAAAGTCAAAGTGTCCAGAAGAACTGTGTCTGGTTCTGCAAGATGCTCAATAAAACTTACCAGCTCATTTCCTTATAAAACTGCACTAATTGTACCGGAGACTACTATTTTTTTCTTAAAGCAAAGGCTCATCTCATCAGATATTGACTTTATTTCATTTATTACCGTGTACTGCTCTTTATAGTATTTTTTTTAAATGTAGAAGCATTTAATTTGATTATTTTTGAAGGCATCTTTGGTCTACAGCATTTATTTGACTTTTGCACAGTACTACAGAGGTATTGCATCTCTGAGGGATATTCAATCATCTAGATCATTTTGATCGTCCAGTAGTAGTAAATCGATACCGAGGTATAATCTCGGTTCTACTTGACCGAGAGCTATTATATATATACACACACAGTAGTAGACAAATCTTATAAACGCTCGTTGTTTGCCCAGTCCCGAGTTTTTGGCTTGATTGTAAACTGCGCAGTTATAATCAAACCTAAATGGAGAAGACATTAACTTGTTTATTAATTGGATAAATGCAAGGTCATGCCTTTTACTTCCTAAAAGCAAGGACATCTCGCAAGCTAGAAAGGATGTTGTCAACCTAGCAAGCGATGTTACCTAGCCTAAAATGGTAGCTGACGTAATATGAAATGAATCAGTTATATTGTGATATAATTTTGCTTTGTTTGTTGCAAATAGGTGCCAAAACGGTATATTTTTTTCTACATAATCTCCATTGTGTTCAAAGCAAATGTTCCAGTGCTTAAGTCTGGATTCATTTAGAAAAAAAAAAAAGCTTAGAATCTAATTTATGTTGTACTTTTAAGGTTTTCATTTGACTCACGCTCATATATATATATATATATATATATATTATCCAGGTAATACAAATATTTTTTCCCGAAGGTTACCATGCAGTAGGATTTAGGAAGGTGTGATAGAAAATGGCTATTTCCTGGGGAATCATGAAAAAAAAAAAAAAAACCCAACAACATCATCTGGACACACTCAGTGATGAGTTATGCATGTGCAGTAAGGATTTAACACTGTACTTAAAAGGAAGTGCTAAAGTCAGGTCTTGGATGGTCTTGGATGTTTCTATTCAAGACAAATCTGGCAATCTCAGAGTCGTGAATGCAGGTAATTTGAATAATTTGCATAATGCACATCCAGCAATTCGATTTAACTGGATGCTTAGGCCATCTCTGAATGTGTGCAATAATCTGCTGATTTGTCCTCCTTTTACTTTTATCATATTGACATTAAGTAGATTATTCTATTTAAATTCGGCTCATACTGTAAGTAAGACAGCTGTTACACCACGTAACATTCGTGTAATCCACGTGGGTAGCCACGGGTGATTTTTCAACTAATACAATGAAATGGGCTTGGCACCTCATTCACAGACTACAGCTCACTGACATCTTTACAGTTTCACTACCACAACTTACCAGCCTCACCACTCAGCCCTCCTGCAGCGATACTCAGTAACACAATTACAACAGCTTATGGGCTGTACTGGGAGTGCATTCTTCTTCCTAACTAAAGCTAATGCAAACGAGCGCATTCGGGATACAGCATACTGAATCGTACCTGGTCTGACGAGGCTCTAGTGGGTTCGTCTTATGCACCTAAGAGTTTATACATCTTAACTCAAAAAGAACAGGTTCACCAGGCATCTTAGACACATAGCTATAGTCATTATAGATTTACAAATGTGCATAAGCATACATCTGTGCTAATGTATTAAAAAAAATTACGTGACCCGTTTCTTCTCTCAGTTTGGTTTGTTCCACGTATAATCCGTTGGAAATCGGCCATATACTATTATATTCTAGACTATTCTCTTCTATTTTCCCAGTTTTGCAGACTCAAATAGGGAAGATGCTAATACCGAACAATAGGTCTGGTATGGGTTAATCACAATACTCCCATTAACAGAGATCATTAAAAGCTGCTATACACACAGTGCCAGCAACTAATCGCTCGTGTTCCATCCATTCTTGGTGACTAATATTAATAACAGGGTTTCTTTTGTATAAACGTTTTATGAACTAGATTTTGATAGGGGCTGTAAAATAATTGCTGTACCATGGTGCGTGAAAAATGTTCCACCAGATGGTTTCTTTGGACGGTTGACATGTTTGAGTGGGGTGGATGGATAGATAGTTAGATGGATGGGTGGAGAGTTAGATGGATAGATGGAGAGTTAGATGTATGGGTGGAGAGTTAGATGTATGGGTGGAGAATTAGATGTATGGGTGGAGAGTTAGATGGATGGATGGAGAGTTAGATGTATGGGTGGAGAGTTAGATGGTTGGATGGAGAGTTAGACGGATGGATGAAGAGTTAGACGGATGGATGGAGAGTTAGACGGATGGGTGGAGAGTTAGACGGATGGGTGGAGAGTTGGATGGATGGAGAGTTAGACGGATGGATGGAGAGTTAGACGGATGGATGGAGAGTTAGACGGATGGGTGGAGAGTTAGACGGATGGATGGAGAGTTAGACGGATGGGTGGAGAGTTAGACGGATGGATGGAGAGTTAGACGGATGGATGGAGAGTTAGACGTTTCTAAGTAACCAGAACAGATTGTGGATAGTTATTTTTGAAACCTATTTTTGTGTAGCTATTGGAGGAATGGTTTGAACTTTGGGTGAGATTGATTTTCATTACGAATTAGTAGATTCAGTGATAAACTAAAGGGGGAGACACTGGAGAAAAAAAAAAAAAGAAAAAAAAACCTTGGCTAATTGACTACGTTTAATGGTGTAAAGAAATATGTGTGACTTTTATATATTTTCACTGAACTCTTTCTTCAGTAGGAGTTAAAATGCATATCCACTGACTGTAGCATTGCTGCCTCATAGCTCCACGGTCTCTAGTTCGATCCTGAGCTCGGGTTACTGTCTGTGTGGACTTTTATATGCTCTCGCTGTGTCTGTGTGGGTTCCTCCCACCTCTAGTACATGGATTGGTGATTCTAAATTGCCCCTAGGTGTGAATGAGTGAGTGCAGGATACCCTACAGTGGACTGGCATTCCACACCAAATGTTCCCGGGATACTCTGCGAGTCTAACAAAGGGTGAAAGATGAACGAATCAGTACGATCACTATACAATAGCAGATAGTTATGAAGATTGCATACTGTTAAGTCTGCAGTAATTAACTGCTTAGAATAGTATATTTTGCATTACAGTCATTCTTTATAGCTGATTATGCAATGTTTGTTTGATTTCTTGACATAAAAAAAAAATATCTCACTGCTGCTGTGCCTGATGCATTGTGCATTAATGCATGCCCCTTGCGCTGGCACTGAAATTAATTCGTTAATATTAATGCTTATGTACACATTTACAATATCATCGTATTTTCTGACCAACCGCTTCAACAGTAAAACGTATACTCAACTTATTAGTCATAGATTCGAAACAATATCGGACTGGTTCAAGGGGACACTATGGGCTTACTGTGGAATCGCTATCGAGATGCGTTTGTTTTCAAGCATTTGTTTTGGCACCCCATATTTATTATTAGTAGAAAGAAAATACATGCAACGTAAGCTATGTCATTAACGTATGTATATTTTTTTCTTTATTACAACCATACAAAGATGGCAAACAATATACAATGAAATAGATGGTAATTAAGTTAAGCATCACATTCATTATTTGTAGCAGATTGCTCAATGTTTGACTTCTTGACATAGTTATTTATAAACAAACCAACCAACCAAGAAAAAGCCTACTATTGCTGAATTGGCTGCATTTGCGCCCCCTTGTGGTGGCACGAAAATGAGCTCCTGTGAAAAGTGACCTCCTTTCTCTAGTCTTTTTTCCCCCCACATGCAAAAACACACACAAGAAAGCAAGAAAACGTTCAGATCACCTTCAGATATTTCCACTAAAGCCTCCAGCAGCTATGTGCAAGCTTGTGGACACTGTAAATTGACACTTATTACATTGTGATTTAATGTGTGGCGTAAAATAAATTATTTATGTCGAAATACATTGTGTGCTTAATCTGGTTCTTTATTGCCCACGATTCTGTAGGGCAGAATGGTCCTGACCATTAAAAAAAGAAAAAAAAGAAAACAGATCTGTCTCTTAATAATCTTCTTGTGATCTTATGAAATCATTCGATTGCCATGCTACATAATCCCATGATGTTTTGCTTTAAAAATGACTACCCTGGGTTTGTTTTAAGTCATCCAATGTGGTTAAGGCGTTGGACTGCTGATGGGAGGGTTGTGAGTTCAAATCCCAGCACCGCCAAGCTGACAGTGTTGGGCCCTTGAGCAAGGCCCTTAAAACCCTCAATTGCTCAGATGTATAAATAAAATAAATGTAAGTCCCTCTGGATAAGGGCGTCTGCGAAATGCCATAAATGTATCTGTTTGCCTTCGCATCCCTTGTTTATAAAAAAAAAGGACATAATAGAAGTACTTAATGTTTATATAATCATCATTATAGATTATAGATTATAAGAGATACACACTATATGGCCAAAAGTATGTGGACACCTGACCATAAAACTCGTATGTCCTTGTTGAACATCCCATTCCAGATTTAATCTCCCTTTGCTGTTGTAATAACCTCCACTCTTCTGGGAAGGCTTTCCACTAGATTTTGGGGCGTGGCTGTGGGGATTTGTGTCCATTCCGCTACAAGAGCATTAGTGAGGTCAGACGCTGACGTCAGGTGATTAGTCCTGGGGTGCAGTCGGCGTTCCAGTTCATCCCAAAGGTGTTCAGTGAGGTTGAGGTCAGGGATCTGTGAAGGACACTCGAGTTGCAACCTTGGCAAACCGCGTCTTCATGGAGCTCGCTTTGTGTACAGGGGCATCGGCATGCTGGAACATGTTTGGACGCCTTACTTCCAGTGAAGGGAAATTGTAACGTTTCAGGATACAAACACATTATAGAAAATTGTGTGCGTAAAGCTTTGTGGCAACAGTTTGGGAAAGAACCAGACATAGTTGTCATGGTCAGGTGTCCACATACTTTTGGCTATATAGTGTAACTGTGCTGTATAACTAGTTCGTGAGCACTGGAGCCCTCTAGTGGTAATAAATAAATATATGTTTGTGTGTATGTGTGTGTGTGTGTGTGTAAAACTGTTTTAAATGGCAATACTGACCCCTTGTGGTGGCACGAATTCACCCAAGAACTGCTATGGTGCCTTACTCAATTCCCTATAAATGTTAAACTGCTTTTGGGGTAATAATACCCGCTATAATTCACTGTTTGGACACATTCTGCTACACTGTAGGAACTGATAAGTGCACAATGTTTTTTTTTGGACATGACTACAAAAACAGCAAAGCTCCCTAAGTCTGTGGTAAAGCAGTTTTCTTCTTGGGTGAGGAGGTCTGGGGTGTAAGGACGCTCTCCTCTCTCCTATTGGCTGAACCAAATATCCCGTGATGCTTTGCTTCGTTTCGCGAACATAATTCCGATATCGTTCTATTTATCGACAAAACAGAAAATATGTTGGATGTATACACACTTTATTAGGCGTAGGTTTAACACGATATTGAATTCGTGTGCAATAACCGGTAGGCGCTGAATATGTCTACCGTCCCCGAGACACTGGGTGTGTTTGGAGTGTTCAGGCGCGCAGGAACCCCTGGGTTTAAAAAGGGCATCTGTCGTAATTGACACAGTAAGGGCAGGGTACTTCTGTCCTTATTGCGGAATCGCTATCAAGAGATTTCGGATGCATAATTTTTGAGAACGGGGGCTGCTGATAACCGTTTGTTTCGGCGCTCCGCAATTTTCTGTGAAAAAAAAGTAGATCCGGCGGTGTTTGGAGGCGGGGGGTGCAGGTTTAGGGTGCAGTCGGTGTTCAGGGACACTAAGAGTTCTTCCGCACCAGCCTTGGCGAATCATAGTTGTGTCCCAAATGATGTAGTATACACTTGCACTATGCACTATGTACTCTATCGTTCAGTGAATGAATTTTAGAAGGGTAATGTCGTCTCAAATGTCTTTTACTAACCGGAAGTATACGCCGTTTTCCAGTCGATGGCAAATGTCGTCAAACACACGTAATGCGACGCCGCTAGCTTTAGCAGAATACCCAGAATCAATGAAAACCAATCACTTCATTTTACTATGTATGTCAGCGTTACCTTTTATGGCCAACATGACCTTTGGACTTTGAAAGCCCGGTAGCCCCGCCCCTCTTCCGCTACGTAAGCAAAGCTGTGACCGTTGAGTGCATGAAGTGTCCAACAAATATGTCCAGCTAATATCTTACTCTCTAAGTTTATGGACATTGGGAAAGAATGCACTTTCTGTAATTGTATTGAGGAGTCTCTATGCGATTTTTTATTTTTATTTTTATTTTTTCAAAGTGTACAGACATTTTGGAAAGTTTTTTTTTTTTTTTTTTTTTTTTTTTTTTTACACTTTTTCGGCCAAAATTAGATTAATGATAACACTGAATATGAAAGCAGTTATTCGTTATTATTAGCATGGAGATAAAAGTATTGACAATTTTGTAAACTTCATTGTCCTGAATGGCGAATTCTTTATTCATGAATGTCGATTATCTAAATCTCCTCCTTTATATAAGGTTTTCTGTAACAAACTTACTCTTTTAATGAAGTCTCTTAAAGTTGTGAAAAATATAAAAGCTACTTCTATTGTAAGATACTGTGAGTCTGTATTTGGCGTCTTGTGAATGTCTTTTTCCCCCCCTTATCTCTGGAGCTTCTGTCTTTGGTGCCTTTTCTTTTCTTTTTTTTTTTTTTTTGTAAAGAAAAAAAAAAAGAAGCAGATTCAGGATCTGTAGTCTGAATGAATAGATTTAAGGTGTGATCTCTGTATGTAGACACGAATAGAGTGATCACAGAGTCTGCATTTGTTTAGGATCCTTTTTCTATCTCTTATGGTGAGGAGCTATCCTGTTTATATTCTTCTTTTAATAGACAATTAGAATAGTCTTTTTTCTGCATCTAATAATTTGGTTTAGTCTAATTTAAGTCTAAATTAATAGGACCCAGTGCCAATTAAGTGCTTTTGTACATTAATTACAAAATCTGAAAGAGGAGTCTCTCTCTCTCTCTTTCTCTCTCTCTCTCTCTCTCTCTCTCTTTTGCCTTTTGCGTGTGAAGCTTGCATGTTCTCCCCGTACCTCGGAGGTTTTCTCCAAGTACTCCGGTTTCCTCCTCCAGTCCAAAGACATGTGTTGTAGGCTGATTGGCATCTCTAAATTGTCCGTAGTGCGTGAATGAGTGTGGGTTGGCACCCCGTCCAGGGTGTCCAGGGTGTCCCCTGCCTTGTGCCCCGAATTCCCTGGGATAGGCTCTAGGCTCCCTGCGACCCTATGTAGGATAAGCGGTATGGAAAATGGTTGCATATCTATCTATGTGGGTGTATGTATATATATATATGTGTGTGTGTGTGTGTGTGTGTGTGTGTGTGTGTGTGTGTGTGTGTGTGTGTGTGTGTGTGTATATATATATATATATATATATATATATATATATATATATATATATATATATATATATATAAGCGGTATGGAAAATGGGCAACCATATCTATCTATGTGGGTGTGTATATATATATATATATATATATATATATATATATATATATATATATATATATATATATATATATATAAGCGGTATGGAAAATGGGCAACCATATCTATCTATGTGGGTGTGTATATATATATATATATATATATATATATATATATATATATATATATATATATATATATATATATATACACACACACACACACACAGATAGATAGATGTGTGTGTATGTATATAACCATTTACTTTGAGTTAGGACACTTTATAAACACCAGAATATCCCTGAAAACCTGTCAAAGTCTTGTAGATCGAGAACAGAGACTCAGCTTCTACCAGGAAGTCTGAACCTGGCATAACTGCGCATGCTCACAAGGCTTTCAGGGGGAAAAAAAAAGGATGCGTCCGACGTCGATGTAAACGGTAAGGCGGACAAAAAAAGACAGATTTTGTTATATTAAAACCACATAACGTTACAGTGGTTGTGAAACAGGGCGTTGTGTGGAGTTTATGATCGCCCGGCCTCGGATCTGCAGCCCCCCGGTATGGCGGAGCGGCGTGGCCGTGCTTGTGGAGTGTGCGTGCCGCCGCACGGGGACACGTCATTTCGAGGCGTACAAAAAAAAAAAAAAAAAAAGCCGAACGTAACGTACGCGTTCAGAAACAAGCGGCGACACGCAACGTAAATGCGTGATCCGACGTTAAGTCGGGTTCATTCCCACAGTCGGCTAACGCAGGCTTTTTTTTCCTTCTGTTTTCTTTTTTAAAACCCCTGGTCCAAACTCGGAAAAGACGCACTTTAGCTTAGCATGCTAACTTGGAATAGCAAGGCAGTCGTAAAGGCACATTAACGCGACAGTTAGCTAACTAGCAAGCTTAATCTTGCTAACGGAACTGAAGCAACTAGCTAGCATTGGTAGCTAAATGACGGCCCAAACACGATGAATAAAGATCTCACACATCACCAACGCACAAAAATTTAAATATACTTACATTCAACACAATTCTAAGAGTTGGAGACACAGCAAATATAAAAGCTTGAACAGATAGGGGTTAACGGTCATTTGACATTTGAATTAAAGTGAATTGTTGATGAAAACACTAATCGGCATTCGCTAATCCATTCATTATTTTACATAATTAAAAAAAAGGCCATATAGTATTACTTTTCCCCCCCTTAACCCATATTTACAAGATTTATGATATACCCAGGTTTGGACTCCAGTCCATCTCAGGGCACCTTCACACCCTGCTCAAGAAAAACAATAGAAACCCTCATAGAATTTGTAATGGGAATTGTATTGGTTTGAATGGAAACTGTAATGGTCCCTGTGGGTGTCTACTGGTATTTTGTTGCCTTGGTGGCATGTTGTGTCTAGTGGATACCATTAAGTACCAATAACGGTAATGGCTTTAATGGTTAGCTGGTTTGTAATGATATTTGTAGTGGAAACCGTTAGAATTTATGTGATGGTTTCTTTTTCAGCAGGGCATACTCATTCACACCTAGGGGGAAATTTTATTAAAGGCAATCCACTTGCCAGAATGTTCTTGGGAGGTGGGAGAACCCAGAGAACCCAGAGGAAACCCATTCAAAACTCCACACCCAAGTTCAGGATCAAAACCGTGGACACCACCATGCCACCGCCTCTGTAGTCTAACGCTCCAAAAACATCT
This sequence comes from Cranoglanis bouderius, assembly GCA_023630585.1. NCBI lineage: Eukaryota > Metazoa > Chordata > Actinopteri > Siluriformes > Cranoglanididae > Cranoglanis > Cranoglanis bouderius. Next base: position 3,640,790 of record CM042546.1, on the reverse strand, counting down.
CAGGTCCTCTCGGCAATTCGCAGCAATGAAGGATACGTACTACAGTTCACTTTGTAACAGACATGTGTGCTCAGTGTTGTCTTACTCTCACAAAGCGAAAGTAATGGACCCTAAAATCAAATGCTTTTCTGTAACGTTTGAAAGATTTCCATTGGCCTTCTGTCTTCTTCACCAGTGCGGCCCAGAGGAAGGACATGGCGGAGACAGAGGTGACCGTGTCCATGGGAGAGGTAGTGGTGATGAAGGCTACTGACGAAGAGGAGGTTGCAGCAGGCGATTCAAACAAGACACAAGTCATTCTTCAGCTGCAGCCGGTCGCATCTGGGTGGGTCACCTGCTCCCGAACATCTATTCAAATTGCCTGTGCGGTTAGATATGTGAAGTGCAACCACACATATATTCCAAATGCACTAGTGTTCAATTCAGTCAGACTGGGACAAAAATATGGCCCTTAATGAGCAAGTTAAAGCTAAGAGTGGCATGGAAAAGCTGCCTAAGATGGTAGAAGGAGGAAACAATATCTCTTTTGGTACACACCAAATAACAAATAGTGTATTCGTGGAGGGAAATTGGCCAAGACATGTTGGTCGAGGTGTTCATTTAAAAATGGAAGGCAAAACAAAGCTCTCCAGCATAATATTACCATAAATGATGCCTTAAGTACAATGTAAATAAGTCAGGTTTTTCTTTTCTTTTTTTTTTTTATCACATCCAGTACTTTGCTTCTCCTATCCGTTCTCTCATCTCAAGTAGGTCTATCGATGTCAAGGATGCAGCTGAAGTGGGAGAGTGTCAGTGTACAAAGACTCCACAAAACAATCATGGAGGCCTAAGTAAACTAGCAACACTTTGAGGTTTACTGATTTAGGCAGTGCAACATGTGCAGCACTTTTGAGTCACTAGGAATATGTTGGCTAATAGAAATTTTTTGGCACTACAAAAGTGGACATTTTGACATTGTGCCATTTTCTACTGTATTTTTTATTATTATTTTTTTTTTACGAAGAAGTAAATGTTTTATTAGTGCACATTAGAGTTCTGAATGGGACTGTTTTTTTTTTTGTTTTTTTTTAAATCCCCCTTCCACCCAGTCCCAAAGGAATTCTGACCAAACCTGTCTGCTCCCAGTGGGTCCCAGTGCTGGATTGTTTTTTACATGTTGACATTGGCATTTATTTAAGTGTCATGTAATATAAGTGTAATCAGTTTTATGATAACAATGTGCACTACGTACAGTGGTCCTTGAAAGTTTGTGAACCCTTTAGAATTTTCTGAATATCTGCATAAATATGACCTAAGACATCAGATTTTCCTATCTGAAGACCAGAAGTCCTAAACGTAGACAACGAGAACCCAATTAAACAAATAAGACAAAAATATTACACTTGGTCATTTATTTATTGAGGAAAATGATCCAATATTACATATCTGTGAGTGGCAAAAGTATGTGAACCTTTGCTTTCAGTGTCTGGTGTGACCCGCTTGTGCAGCAATAACTGCAACTAAACATTTACGGTAACTGTTGATCGGTCCTGCACATCGGCTTGGAGGAATTTTAGCGCATTTCCTCGGTACAGAACAGCTTCAACTCTGGGATGTTGGCTCACATGAAATGTTTGCTTCCGGTCCTTCCACAACATTTCAATAAATAAATGACCAGGTATGACATTTTTGTCTTATTTGTTTGATCAGGTTCTCATTGTCTACTTTTAGGACTTGTTTGGAAATCTGATGATGTTTTTAGGTCATATTTATGCAGAAATATAGGAAATTCTAAAGGGTTCACAAACTTTCAAGCACCGCTGTACATGTTAGTGCTAATACAGCTGGTGGAAGGCCACATACATTAGTGTGCAAAAATTTTAGGCACCCTATTTTTTTTAGTACAAACTTTGTTATAGATTTTTTTTATTTGATGACGTCTACATTATCAAGTCAGTACAAAAAACATTTTAGATTCCCAAACATTAGTTTTCTAGCACAAAGTTAAATGTTACAGAAAAATGTTTGTATGTCATTAAAGAAAGCAGCTTATTACGTAAGAGACACTTTTCAGACAAAAAACACAATGAAGGCTGCTGGGTTTCGCTGCAAAAATAAGAAGCGAGTGCGAAAGTCAAAGTCTCCAGAAGAACTGTGACTGGTTCTGCAAGATGCTCAATAAAACTTACCAGCTCATTTCCTTATAAAACTGCACACATTGTACAAGAGACTACTATTTTTATTTACATTTTAATTTTTTTGTCACATCAAATATTGACTTTGTTTCATTTACTACGGTTTACTGCTCTTTACAGTATTTTATTTATTTTTATTGTTAATGTAGAAACATTTAATTTCATTACCTTGAAGGCATCTTTGCTCTACAGCATGTGCCTAAAATGTTTGCACAGTACTGTACCTATGCAAGTGTTACCACCAGTTTCAAAGTGTTTTTCAAAAGCCAAACGGCGCATCAAGGATTGTACGATCTGGAAGAATATGCCAGCTTTTATTGCTTGGAATGCTCCAAAACGTGAGCCGCATTCACAGAATCCTTCAGGTTTACGTGATGTAATGGCTGATAAATACAGCCTTGACATTAAGACATGGCTAGAGGAATGGCTAGTGGTTGGTTTTTTATTTTCTTTGACACTACTCCCTAGTCCACACATCTATACGTGTTCGCAGAAGTATACATCAGTAAGATTTTATACGTACTATATAGAGGAACTATCAAGTACATGGCTGGTGTGTGACTTTTGCTTCTTTAGTTTTGTTACAAGGCTAATGTAGCTGACAAGTAATTGAAGTCTTTCTCATAAAGGTCTCAATAAAGGCCTTTATTCAAGTGTGTCTGTGTGTGTCTACAGGACTGAAGACAATGCAGGAGAGACAGCTACAGCAGGTAGTTCATATGCACTATGCGTTCTCACATAATACATTATAACTAAATTATATAGTAACTTATTAACTAGCTTTCGCATGATTTCGAAATTCACATTCCGACTTTCAGCTGAAAATGTCCCAAAATGGGCATTTTCTTCTTTCGACCTAAAGCGTAAATATGTCTGAAAAGTAGAATACATGAAACATCAAAGTTCCATAATTTACAAATAATTTCTGTCATAAAAAGAATTACTAGTAGTAGCTAAAACAATTCTGATCTTTCACACTATATGGTAGCTAAAAGCTTGAAAGCCATAAACATACACTTTAGACTTTGGTCTCCTGTATTGTGTTGTGTTTAATCTGTGATATAAAAGATATTTTTACACTGTGCACACTAAATGTTCAGTTAGCAGCAATACAGTAAAGTAGAGGTCGACTATCGGGAGAAACTATCGGTGTGGATTATTGCCGATAACCGAAAGTTCCAGCTACCGGTTATCAGTGCCGACTTATCAGCAAAACCGATCAATCGGTCGACCTCTAAAAGTGTTTTTTGGTTTCGGCCAAGATTTTTCAACATGGGCATCATGCACAAATCAGTAATGGTGTTTATGCTTGCTTTTTGAGATGACGTTTTGACAGCAGGAGAGGATGTTGAGCTGGGATACCCCATTACGTGTGGCGAGAGCAAAGCTGTTCTTCTGTTCAAGAAATTTGTTTGCCCAGGAATTAATGTCAAATGTGTCAAGGTGAGTGGCCTTAATCGACTTTTAGACTTTTTGATATGTCAGTTATCGTTCATTTATACAGTGCCCTCCACTAATATTGGCACCCTTGGTAAATATGAGCAGAGAAGACTGTGATGTGAAAAATTGTCTTTATTGTTTAACCTTTTGATCTTTTGTTAAAAAAAAAAATAAAAATCACAAAAAAAAACTTTGCTCTCATGGATATCAAACAATTGCAAACACAAGACAGGTTTATAAAAAAATATCTTTGTTAAATATAGGTGTGCAACAATTATTGGCACCCTTTTAGTCAATACTTTGTGCTACCTCCCATTGCCAAGATAACAGCTCTGAGTCTTCTCCTATAACGCCTGATGAGGTTGGAGATACATGGCAAGGAATCTGAGACCATTCCTCCATACAGAATCTCTCCAGATCCTTCAAATTTTGAGGTCCACATTTTAAGCTTTCTGGCAGAGGCAGTCAAGTTTTCATTTAATATCTGTTGATATTTGATAGAGTCCATGATGCCATGTATCCTAATAAAATGTCCAGGTCCTCTGGCAGAAAAAAAAAGAGCCACCACCATATATAACCGTGGGCATGAGGTACTTTTCCATATGGCTACCTCTCTGTGTGCGCCAAAACCACCTCTGGTGTTTATTGCCAAAAAGCTCTATTTTGGTTTCATCTGACCATAGAACCCGATCCCATCCAGTTCCAGTAGTGTCTGGCAAACTGAAGACACTTGAGTTTGTTTTTGGATGAGAGTAGAGGCTTTTTTCTTGAAACCCTTCCAAACAACTTGTGGTGATGAAGGTGACTTTGGATTGTAGTTTTGGAGACTTTCTGACCCCAAGACACAACTAACTTCTGCAGTTCTCCAGCTGTGATCCTTGGAGATTTTTTGGACACTCGAACCATCCTCTTCACAGTGCGTTGAGACAATATAGACACACGTCCAATTCCAGGTTGATTCATAACATTTCCAGTTGACTGGAACTTCTTAATTATTGCCCTGATGGTGGAAATGGGCATTTTCAATGCTTGTGCTATTTTCTTATAGCCACTTCCCATTTTGTGAAGCTCAACAACCTTTTGTCGCACATCACAGCTATATTCCTTGGTCTTACCCATTGTTATGAATGACTAAGGGAATTTGACCTATCTGTTACCTCATATTTATACCCCTGTGAAACAGGAAGTCATGGTTGAACAATTTCCTGTTCCTAGTCACCCAGGTGTACTAAAAATTTTAAAATATCAATGGGAATATATACTACCTATATTTATATATAGTACCTAAATTTAACAAAGATTTTTTTGGATAAACCTGTGTTGTGTTTGCTGCTGTTGTTGGCATTCATGGTTCCCTCAATGAACTGTAGCTCCCCAGTGCCGGCAGCACTCATGCAGCCCCAGACCATGACACTACCACCACCATGCTTGACTGTAGGCAAGACACACTTGTCTTTGTACTCATCATCTGGTTGCCGCCACACACGCTTGACACCGTCTGAACCAAATAAGTTTATCTTGGTCTCATCAGACCACAGGACATGGTTCCAATAATCCATGTCCTTAGTCTGCTTGTCTTCAGCAAACTGTTTGCGGGCTTTCTTGTGCATCATCTTTAGAAGAGGCTTCCTTCTGGGACGACAGCCATGCAGACCAATTTGATGCAGTGTGTGGCGTATGGTCTGAGCACTGACAGGCTGACCCCCCACCCCTTCAACCTCTGCAGCAATGCTGGCAGCACTCATACGTCTATTCTGCAAAGCCAACCTCTGGATATGACACTGAGCACGTGCACTCAACTTCTTTGGTCGACCATGGCGAGGCCTATTCTGAGTGGAACCTGTCCTGTTAAACCGCTGTATGGTCTTGGCCACCGTGCTGCAGCTCAGTTTCAGGGTGTTGGCAATCTTCTTATAGCCTAGGCCATCTTTATGTAGAGCAACAATTCTTTTTTTCAGATCCTCAGAGAGTTCTGTGCCATGAGGTGCCATGTTGAACTTCCAGTGACCAGTATGAGAGAGTGTGAGAGCGATAACACCAAACTTAACACACTTGCTCCCCATTCACACCTGAGACCTTGTAACACTAACGAGTCACATGACACCGGGGAGGGAAAATGGCTAATTGGGCCCAATTTGGACATTTTCACTTAGGGGTGTACTCACTTTTGTTGCCAGCGGTTTAGACATTAATGGCTGTGTGTTGAGTTATTTTGAGGAGACAGCAAATTTACGCTGTTATACAAGCTGTACACTCACTACTTTACATTGTAGCAAAGTGTCATTTGTTCAGTGTTGTCCCATGAATATTTACAAAATATTTACAAATATTTACAAAAATGTGAGGGGTGTACTCACTTTTGTGAGACACTGTGTGTATATATATATATATATAGCGTGTGTATGTGTATATGTATGTGGAATGCTTCATTAGCAGCTAATAAGAAGTGTCCTTGCTTGAGAGTCTTATTAAAGCTTATTAAAAGTTTATTAAAACTTTCCCACCTGCATTCAGAAACCAAATCCATTTTCCTTAAACAAGACTTTGTCACACTGATTTATGCTTCTCTCAGCTCTGTTATGTGAAAAAAATGTAATCTCTTAAAGCAACAGTGCTTGGAAACTGTATTGCGCTATGGCTTTACAATTCTCTCTCTCTCTCTCTCTCTCTCTTTCTCTTTCTCCAGTATGAGGACGAGTTAATCAGCCCTAAGCAGTTTGTTCATATGTCTGGCAAAGCTACTCTTAAGGACTGGAAACGGGCCATCAGAATGGGGGGTGTCATGCTCAGGTATAGAGGACGAGGTTTTTAAAAGAAATTATTCTGACCCAGCGAGCTATAACTGGATAATTTATGGATGTCCATAAAGTACCTTTCATATATTTAACTTTAATTAAAATGCACCCTTGTACTTTAATAGGAACACCATCTCATTCATGCAATTATCCAATCAGCCATGTAATGCAATACAGTGCATACGATCATGCGGATAGGGGTCAAGAGCTTCAGTTAATTTTAACATCAAACATCAGAATGAAGAAAAATGTGATCTCAGTGACTGTGACTCTTTGACTGTGGCATGGTTGTTGGTGTCAGATCTCCTGGGATTTTTATGCGCAACAGTGTTTAGAATTTACACAGCATGGTGGAAAAAACAAAAAAACATCAAGTGAGTGGCAGGTCTGTGGGCGGAAACGCCTTGTTGATGAGAGAACTCAGATGACAATAGACTGCTCCGAGCAGACAGGTAGCCTATGGTAACTCAAATAACCACTCTTTACAACCATGGTGAGCAGAAAAGCATCTCAGAATGCACAAACCGCAAGTCTGATGGGCGTGAACAGCAGAAGACCACATCGGGTTTCACTCCTGGAACTCCGGTGCTGATTATACCTTTAGCACATTAATACTTGTGTTATGTTTGAGTAAAGTGTTTTTAGTATGTAAATATTATATTGGTGTATGTTGCTCAAAGTTAAGACAAAAAAATGCCCCCAAAATTATTTTCAGAAGAAGCATTTACAGCTGTATTGCTATAAAATCTGGCTGACTGGTTCAGTCAAACATCGTACATTGTACTTGAACATTAATCAAATCAAAATCTAATATAGGACATATTCTGCAGCAGGTAGTTACGAAGATATTTTGGCAAAGAATCAAACCAGAAAATTATAATTTTTTTGCTTTGTCAAATAAAGCAGCATTCACGGAAGGGGAACGGACATATATTTTCTCCTGGTATCTATAGGTGCTTTATCTTTATCTAGGTGAACTTTGACTTGTGGATTCATAAAAAAACTTAGTTCTGTAAACCAGTAGAAAACAAGAAGGGTTGCGGTTGTGGTCTCTGACTGGTACTATCAATTCATATCCTAAACAGTTTCCTAATTTTGTGCATATTGAATCGCATGAGTTGTTCTCTCTCTCTCTCTCTCTCTTGCTGTCTAGGAAAATGATGGACTCAGGTCAGTTAGATTTCTATCAGCATAGCACGCTATGTACTAACACCTGCCGCAGTACCAAATTCGACCTCCTGATCAACAACACACGCTTCCCTCCTGACAGCAGTGTACTCAGTACTCCTTCCTCCTCCCAGGGTGAGACATTTACATGCAATTACACATCACAATCTGTACTTCAGACTGTTAAACTTTCCACACTTTCTAGAAAGTTGCAAGTAACAAATTCTTTAATCTTAACCCAAATTTCTGGGAAAATCTTCTCTTTGTCCGTCTCTTTGCTTTCCAGGGCAGGTTGCTGTGGGTAATGGAGCAGAAGTTGTCATGATCGAAGACAAGCCAGAGGAAGCGACAAGCTCTTTGGACTGGTGTACTGCTAGTGTAGAGGCTACAAAGAAAAAGGAAGTGCTAGAGATATCAGGTGAGATCCAGGCTACAATGTTTTGCTTTTTTTTTTTTTTTTTTTTTACAAAACATTTCTATAACCTCTTATGATAAAGTATTATGATTGCTTGGGCGCATTCTTTATCTACCAGAGGAGACACTGAGCTTCTGGAAAGGCATAGCGGACGTCGGCCTCATGGGAGAAGTGGTCAGTAACATCCGTACAGAGCTGCTGGAGATGCTGAGAGGGGTACAGCTTCACTCTGACCAGGCCAACCTACAAGATGTTGGTGAGCCATTTGGAGTAATCCTACTCAGCACTGTATCAAGGTTATCTCGGCAGCCTGTGTCAAGATTTGTCATTGAATATTTGATACTGTGTATAAATGCGGTGTGGTTTTTCTGTTTTACAGAAGTGGCAGTTCTGAGTAACCTCACTCAAGTGTTTGGCCTGCTGGACTCCATCAAACGAATCCTGGCTGTTCGGCGGCAAATGACTGACCTGGGACAGAAACAGGTCCTCAAAACGCTAACCAGTGAGTAATGACTGAGAGGAAACTTTCCCTGTTTTTTAACCCTTATATTAAGTTTGCCAAATCTTTTGATGTAGTAGTGTCTTATCCAGAATTCACAACGGATGTGACATGTTAACGACACGTCTGCATAGTATAAGCGCAATCTAAGCCACCTTTTGTTCAGCTCGTTCTGTATGCAATACTGACTCAGCAGTGCAATTAATCTTTATTAAGGAAACTAATGGCCAAACTTTCAGCAAAGTCAAGAGAGCTTGAGGGCAGGGACCGTCAAAGTTGAACCAACTGTAATTACATCACAGTCCACATAAAAATATAACAGGAGGCATCGGGACCGTGAACAAACAGAATGTTTGTGTTTGTTCTGGTTACTCATGTTGAAGTAATGAGTATCAGTACCACACAAATAGCTGTTGTAGATTTTAATCTTGTAGATATTTTAATCTACAACAGTTGGAATTGAAAATTAAAAAAAGGTAAACTGTGTGATTTGAATGGAACTCTATGGAGTTACCCTTTACTGACATGTACAATGTCCGGAGCATAAGAACTCGAGGTGAATATTTCTGTTCTCTGACATGCATGGCTTAAAACCGTTTCAGAAAAACATTTGGTATGAACTGGTTATTATTTGGCCATACTTTTAGTCTTTTGATGATGGGCTGATTTACCCCTTTGCGATTAAAGCATTGAAGGTCAGTAATATCAAACAATTGGCTACTGAACACATTGATAAAAGACAGGGGCTCTCGGCTAGGATGAGTTCACACATGACTGGCCAAATCAAAGATAGGGGTTTTGTTGGTAGCCCCATTTTGGCCAAACAAACTGTGGTTTTGTCTATTATTGAGGCTGTTGACAGGCCCATGCTTACTATGCATCAGACCGGATCTAGTACCCCAGAGACAGCAGACCTCACACCCTGAAAGTATAGGTCTGGCCCCTGAGAGCAACCCCAGCATACTGGCATGTTTGCAAGGAGTTAGACACATGCCTGCTTCATCTATGTGTCAGTTATGTGCAAGCATGTGGAAAAGTTTCTCTCTGTGGTGTAGAACACTGGGCCAAAGCCCCTTATTTTGCACTAACAATGTTTAGAGCTTTTACAGAGACTGCTAGTAATATTTCTGTTGGATCTACTCTAAATGTACAGTACTGTACAAAAGTTTTAGGCACCCTATTTTTATTTTTTTTTAAGTACAAACTGTTACAGATTTTTTTTTTTTATGACTTCTACATTATCAAGTCAGTACAAAAAACATTTTAGATTCCCAAACATTAGTTTTCTAGCACAAAATTAAATGTTACAGAAAAATGTTTGTATGTCATTAAAGAAAGCAGCATATTACGGAAGAGACACTTTTCAGACAAAAAACACAATGAAGGCTGCTGGGTTTCGCTGCAAAAATAAGAAGCGAGTGTGAAAGTCAAAGTCTCCAGAAGAACTGTGGCTGGTTCTGCAAGATGCTCAATAAAACTTACCAGCTCATTTCCTTATAAAACTGCACACATTGTACCGGAGACTACTATTTTTTTATTTTTTTTTTGTCACACCAAATATTGACTTTGTTTCATTTACTACAGTTTACTGCTCTTTACGGTATTTTTTTTTTTAAAAATGTGGAAACATTTAATTTCATTATTTTGAAGGCATCTTTGCTCTACAGCATTCCTTTGCATGTGACTTTTGCACTGTACTGTACATGTGGCAGCATTGTCTACAGCCAAACTAGTAAGGAAATGTCAAAATGGAGTGGTTCTCCACACAAAGCAATGGGTCCACAGTGTGGCCTGACCTTGCTGCTAGGCAGTTTGAGAAATTTGCTGTGTGAACCAATAGAAGACATGGATATAAAATGGCTTTCACTTAAGACAGGCATTTTTAAGACTTAAGACATTTTTACTGGAGATTAGTGGTTTAATGGTCAGACAAGTAGGTGAATTAAGTTCTCAGTTGGCATGGTGGAGAAACATGTCAATATTAATACTGCATTATATGAATAAACCTATCAACCTATCTGCAATTGTGGATGAGAATATGCCCAGGCCAGCCCTTTGTCCAGTGAGATGTGTCACTGACCAGGAGTGTTTCATTGGCAAACATTGGAGTTCACCATCCACCTTCACCAGATTCTACAGACTAAATGTTGTCATCAAACCCTGTGGGTTCAGTGGTGAGTGTGAGTGACTCTCACCCTCAACCAGGAACAGTATCAGACCCTGAATAATTATCATCCTCAATAGAGTCTCAGGGTAAAATATCAATAGATTGATTGATTCTCATCCTCAGTATTAACAAACTGAGTGATTCTTATCATCAGTGCTAACAGTATGAGTGATTCTCGTGATCAGAATTGAGCAGTATCAGTATTTTACGCTCAATAAAGGTCAACATCACATTTAGGTGACTATCATCCTCAAGAGGAAGCAATATCAACATTTTGGAAAAAAGAAATCGGTTTCAGCACTTATTGTAAGTGCTTTCCAGGGAATGCATCAGGAAGTGTTACAAACCCTTGTATGCGTTCTCCACTAGTTCTGGAAGGAATCCAACCTGACTGTGTGGAACATAAGGAAGTAGAACTGTATGTAACGTACGTAACCATGGTCCTGTAATGAAGTTGAGGACCGCTAGGTTATCCGGGACACTGGGACAAGAATGCCCAAAGGTCAAATGTGACATGTTACCTTTTTATAGGCTACGATTGTGAGGTGACGGTCACAAGGTGACGCCTTTGCTTTTAGTACTCGGCTAATACTTGGCCATGGTGGTTCTCCATTTAGTTGTAGAACCATGTTGACATGCATAACATTTTGGTAGAAACATTTGCGCAAACAATTTAGGCATCCCATCCAAGGTGTACATTCCTACCTTATGCCCTTGCGATAGGCTCCAGATCCACCATGACCCTGACCAGGATAAAATGTTTACTGAAGATGAATGATATTACAGCTGTGTGTGTGTGTGTGTGTGTGTGTGTGTGTGTGTGTGTGTGTGTGTGTTAGGTCTGGAACAGCAGCTGGAGGAGCAGAAGAAGCAGCAAGCTCAGAGCTGGTTGGTCTCGTCTTCATCCTCCCCTCCTCCACCAAGGCGCGCTCCTAAACGGCCTCGCCTGCAACGCCCAGCCTCCGCCACAGTGCTCCAGCCACTGACACTCCACTCACCCCAGTACACGCTCATCTCTCCCATCACCCTCTCCTCTGTGTGCCAACCCATTACCTTGCCCGGCCTGGCACAGCCGCCTGGTGCGGTCACTTTCTTTACTCACATGCCACAGCGCGACGGCAAGGCAGAGACCCTAACATTGGTGGGCACAATGGCTGCACAGGAGCCGGCACAGCTGGGCACTGTGGAGCTTAGTGCGTTAGGAACAATGGGAACGGTGGAACTTGGAGCAGCAGGTACAGTGGAAATGGCAAACACGGTGTTGGTGCAGGATCACGAGAGCCAAGCAATTGAGATCAACCTGCAGATGGGAGCAGAGACAGATGGAGCAGCCAAGGAAGAGGAAGAGAGGAGAAGGATGGAGGGAGGAGGGGAAGATGGAAGTGGAATAGTGGTGGAAGAAGGAGAGAAAGAGATGAAAGTTGAAATGGAGGAGCTGCATTTGGAAACCAACGGGCAGATTCACAACCTACAGATTTTAGTGGTAGAAGATGAAGAGCAAATGCAGGTTGAAGGCAAATCTGAATGATGCCTGAACAAAAGCACGCACACACACACACACACACACACACACACACCTGAGACATTTGCACTTGCATTTTTTTGTACTATTTTCCTAAAAGAGGTCAGCACGGCCAAGTTTGAAAGTTGTGTAACTGTTTGTTTTTGTTTTTTTTGTATGAGCAACTTCAGTATTCCTTTATCAACTTTAGAGAATGCACGTGCATTTTGATATGCTTTTGTAGAAATGAGTACAGTATTTTTATTTTATTTTATTGTATGGATCATAGACAATTCTATTGCGCACTTTCTTTAGCATGGTGCCAAAATGTTAGGAATTTCCATCACCTATGTTCTACTTTGTTACTCAAGCCGAGAGAGACAACTGTAATTAAGAAACAAGACTTTGCTCTGTATACCTTGATATAACCTGGTCTATCTTGGAATATCTTGCACTAGACCAACAGCTGACATTGATGCAGACTTACAACTGCCACTCTTGTAATTGTACATCATTTCCCAATTATATTATATTATATTATATTATATTATATTATATTATATTATATTATATTATATTATATTACATTACATTACAACTAACCACCCAAAATTTGAACGGAGAATTGTACCTGAAATCTAGAAATTCTATGAATAATAATAATAATAATAATAATAATAATAATATAATTCTACTTTAAACTTAAATGTGAAAATATTCAACTTGAATATCTGCTATTTTACAGAATGCTTTTATTTAAGAATAATATTACAGAACAATGTTGTCTGAAGCAAGTGTATGAAGACGTGAGGCATGTAGTACTTTATTTTGAGTGAGATAGATTACTTTTAGCCCTGAAACAGTAAAACATTTCAGACACCAGACATGGCTTGGCTGATCAATTATATTTTCAGTATGTGGAAAGTTATGTATAGTTTGAAACTATTCTTTTAATTGACTCTGCATTTGGCACTATTTAAGAATGTGTGTGAGAATGTGAGTGTTATATATAGCAATGAAGAAATGTGTTAAAAGATATTTTTTAGACGTGACGGATTGAGTCCTTCACTGAAGACAAAATGTCAAATGCCTTGTATATTTTCCATGATGATAAATGACGGGCTGTATGGTGTGAAATGGGTTTAGTTGTTCTTCTCTGGATCCCTGGTTTTGGATGAAGGCCAATATAATAAATGGATTACAGCGATTAAATCCGTAATCTTAACCTCCTGTTGGCACAGAAATAGGCAACCAATGTTTCAAGGGGAATGGGCTGCAAGAGTCTTCCTGTTTGCTCAGATTTTGTCTCTTGAATAAACAGTCCTTGTTTGTCAGTCTTGCATTAGTGTATAATCTCTTCAGATCCAAATATTATGCAAACACTAATACCTGGAGATTCGTCTAAAAGATTAAAAAACGACAGGGGCAGCATTAGTCGTAATCTTTGTAGCATCATGAATGAATAATAGGTTAGACTTTTTTTTTCTTTTTTTTTTCTCCTTTTTCTTTTTGCTGTACATGAACTACCCCTCTTTAATTTAAGATGTTTATGTACATGGAATTTACCACAGGAGTAAAAACTATAGTAGTAAGATCACTATGGTAGTCATATAGAGAGCCCATATAGAGACCGCATAATGTCTTAAAAACATATTATTCGGTAAGTACAGTACAACTAATAGGAAAGGGGTACTCTTGGAATGTAAGGGATGGACCAACTCCTAATGATCCTGTTCTAACTACAAGTGCATTGTTTCCTTGCTGCACAGGAAATTTGTTTAACTGCTAACAGAGAAATTATTTGTAAAGTTATAAAGTACGAACACAAGCCAATAAAGACATACTGGTTAAAAGAATGACTTAGTTTGTGTTTAGTCTCGCATGCACAAGCACAACAAAGTGCGTACTTTGGCCAGCAGGGAGTGCTTGAACCCCATCTTGAGTCTGTTCATAGGTTTTTGTGGATATGTGAAAACAAGAGGCACTCATAAATAGCAGAAAGACCGTAATCTTCCTGTCCCTGCACTTTCCTCCATTAACAGCACCCTGCCTTTTTAAGCTTTAACGGTGTTTGAGCTCTTTGATGCCGGTCTTTTTTAGTAAGCCGGCATGACTGCTGTAGGATCCTGTTAGCCTGTCGGAAAGTGATGCCATAAATACAGTCAGTGCCTGAATGTCTCTTTGTTGCATTCTTTTTTAGTGTTAACCTCTTGGCAGAGAGGTTTTGAGCTAAAATATCCTCATGCTTCGCAGAATTCGTGATGCCATCAGTCTTCACAAGAGGTCCTGCACCCTTTGCCACACCTAGCCATAGCTTACTAGCTTTGAATACAAGAAAAAGCATGCAGTCAATTTTGGTCAATGTTTTGCCAATGGTACAGGGGTAACAAAATGAGGATGGGGTCTGAGTAGTTACTGAAAGCACTGTATAATAGATGTCTCACATATGCATCTTCAGTAACTGCATTATCCAGGTCAGGATTAATGATGGATCTAGATCCGATTCTGAAAGAATAGAAAGAAAAGCTTGATGAACTAACGGCCGGATAGGAGCTGTCCGTTGTTTTGATCTTTTTCTTTTTATTTCCTTTTCCAAAGATTACTGAGGCTAAAAGTCATACAATCCTCCTAGCCCCTTTCCTTCACTAACATTAAGTTTTTAAAACAGGACCAAAATAACGCTATTACTCAACTAAAGTTTAGTTTCTTGGTAGAAGAATGGACTTATTGACTGTGAAATGAGACTGCTGCAAATTAAATGGCTTGTTAAAAAGCAGATGCAAGCTGCGTGGGCTTTTCATATCCATTCTTCACCCTTGAATGAATCCTCTTTAAACCACCTTATTATGCACTGCTGCTGTGTCTAATACACTTGTACCATTGCCAGACAACTATCATGTTAGCCTGAACGCTGCGTTCAGTGTGGTGGTCTTGTGGTGGTCTCTTTCTATTACGAGACAGGGTAGAGGTTGACTGCATAGCAATTGATGGGATACTGTCAATCATTGCCTACGTACTGTACATAATGAAAATATGTCAGTGTAACAATGTTAGCAATACACTTCTCAGAGAACATAGTGCACTAAGTGTAAAAGTGCATGGCATTCAATGAGTATCGTAAAACTTTGTCTAAAAGAAATAACGTTGCAGCTTTCCAGCTCGCTCACTGCTTTCTGCTCTGCTCTGCTCTACTCTACATGGGACAACAGGGCTTGGGTGTGCCACATTAATCAATAACCCATCTAGCTCATCTCCAAACACCTCCCTCCCATTGTAGACCCGTGCTAAACCACACCCAACCTGCTATGGTTCGGTTGAGACCAGTGGTGGCTCGGTGTATAGGGCTCTGAACAAATGTCTGGAAGGTTGTAAGTTTGAATCCCTGTACCTCCAAGCTGCCACTGTTGGGTCCTTGAGCAAGGCGTTTGACCCTCATCTACCTGCTGAGCTAAATTGTAGTTCTTTTTGGATAAAATAATCTACCAAATGAGTCCATGCACTGCCTGCTATTCCTCTTGACAAATCTTGTACTCTTTAGTTTCTTTAGCAGTGCAAGTCAACAGTTGGTCAGTAGACAGCACTTTTGCCATTAACTTATAATGGGCTTCAGAGCTGCACATTACCTGGGCCACCAAAATACTTTAATTTACTCAGAAGCTTCAGGTTTATGATAATATCCACTCACCCAGCAGTGGTGTAGCTGGGGGATGGAGTTTGGGTTTGGACCCCAGTTAAATATTTTCCAGTTCCAAATGACATCATCATCTTCCTGACATTAATTTCTGACTACTCCACTGTCAGCCATGTGCACCATGTTTTGGGAGGTGTTTTGGTCAAATATGGAGAGAGAGGTTGTCTTTCAGATTTAGCGAAGTGATTCTGTTGATTGGAATGAAAGCTCTTTATCTTTATATGCGTATCGGGTGCTATGACATTATTTTGTATGTAAATAATCCCTGTTCGAATATAATTCTGTAACTCAAGAGCCATGAAACAACCAGGTGTAAACAGAATCAAATATGCTGGCTACATAGTGGCATTTGGCGTTTCCTTTAAGCTTTTTTAGAGGGAGAATGTTATTCTTAATCTACTGTATGTCTTTATTATGGAGCCTATAGAGTGATCACAGGGTTTAGGATGCAGCTATTTTTAATGACCGCTCATGATCTGTGCTTCTCACTGCATTTGTGTTTGACTTGCATCGGCCTTGGCTGCCCTGATTCACTTTCTGACTAAGAACATTAACAAAGTTTTTAACCGACAAAATATACCACTCTCAGTGGAAACAAATATAGAAATATTATATGGTACACAATGCCTGAATTATTTATATTATCTATGTGTATATATATATTCTTTTCCCAGACAATTTCCAAAATTATTTTAGTCCAAGATCAGTCTAAAGCTTCAAGGAAATCAATCCGGTGTCTCATACTGGTAAGGGGTGGCTCAGATGCATCCTTCTAAGCCATGGACTATGTATTGTCTACAGCTATTTTTGTATCACCTCATTACAGGGACAGATAGCTTGAGAATGTTGCCTGAAGTAGACAGCAGTTGCGGCATTTTGAAGTGTCATGCTGAAGACAGCAGTTTTAGACAACCCTTCTGGAGTAGGACCCTGTGATTGAGACTTTCTGCACGGTGATGGCGGCCATGGTCAAGTGGGCTCCTTCAAGTTTCAATGATGGGTCTGACTTTGCCTCGGATGTTCCATGATAGAGAAAATGAGGGCAGAAGAAGAAGGAAACAAAAGACAGAGTAGAGAGAAGAGCCTGCTTTAGATTACAGAGATAGAGAGAACTGGAGTGAAAGAGAAGAAAGGCAGATTGCCACCTTTGTCTGTTGAGCTTTAGGAAGGAAGTGCAGTGCGAGTGTGCGCCGAGCTCTGTGGTACTAATCGCCCCTAGTCTTTTTCTCCTCCTCCTAGTTTCCTCTGAAAAATCCTCAGATTTGCTTCTGAGAGAGAAAAGAAAATGTTACACATAACATTGCAGGACCATGTCCCCTCTGGACAGTTTATATTTTGATTAAATGCAGTCAGTTTATTATTATATACAGTACAGGAAGGACAGTATCCTTCACATATCCCAGCTTGTAAGGAAACCAGAGCACATGGTCAGCCATGATGCAGAGCTCCTAGAGCAGAGAAGATTAAGGCCCAACAGTGGCAGATTGGTGGTGCTGGGGCTTGAACTCATGATGATCTAAAAAATATTATATTATGTATGAATGTTCCTTGTTTGGTTCCATGTTGGATGAAGTGCCCTGACTTTTCCAATTTAAATATTCTGAATCATGTTCCTTTGATTGTACACTGATCTACTGATGATGTGTGAGTTTCTGTAGCCCTTTTATTTTGAATCATGAGTCCTGCTGCTTCACTGTTTACTCCACTTTTATTGCAATCAATCAATCAATCAATAAATAAATAAATAAATAAATAAATACTGTATACTGTGTCCACACATTTATTGAGACTTAAAAATACTTCCAAGTTTAATAAAATCTATTAAAGTACTGAACATATTTCAGATATTCACTCATGGAGGAATACAATTGTACTGAAATATTTAGATTATTTATATAACCTTATATAATAAAGCCAACTTCCCACATCAACTTCCTGGAAGTCCATTCTTTCAAATAAAACAAACTATTTTTGTGGATATTTAATTCTGATCATCTCTATAGAACTCAACAGGAAATTTATATTGCATATTTCATTGTGCTTGGATATAGTATAAACACTCAACGTCCACTTTAATGGGAACACCTGTACATCTGCTCATTTATGCAATTATCCATGAGTCATCTGCTCAATGCATAAGACCTTGCAGATACAGGTCAAGAGCTTCAGTTAATGTTCACATCAAACAGCAGAACGGGGAAAATGTTTAATGTGACTTTAACCATGGTTCGAGCTGCCAGGAATGATATAGTAACTCAAATAATCACTCTTTATAACTGCGGTGAGCAGAAAAACATCTCATCATGGACAAAACATCAAACCTTGAAGTGGATGGGCTACAACAGCAGAAGACCACAGTGGGTTCCACTCCTGTCAGCCAAGAACAAGAATCTGAGGCTATCATGAGCACTGACTCATGCAAACTGGACAGTTGAAGATTAGAAAAAAAAATCACCTGGTCTTTTTCCAGTCTTCAACTGTCCAGTCCTAGTGAGTCTGTGCCCATGATAGCCTCAGATTCTTGTTCTTGGCTGACAGGAGGGGAACCTGATGTTGTAGCTCATCCACTTCAAGGTTTGATGTGTTGTGCGTTCTGAGATGCTTTTCTGCTCACCCCGGTTGTAAACAGTACTTATTTGAGTGACTATAGACTTCTTGTCAGCTCAGACCAGTCTGGTCATTCTCCTCTGATCTCTCTCATCAACAAGGCTCACATTATGCTTTTAGTTTTTCGCACCATTCTATATAAAATATAAACTCTAGAGAGCATTGTGTATGAAAATTCCTGCAGATCAGCAGTTTCTGAAATACTCAAACCAGCCCATCTGGTCCTTTTTAATTTTAATTGAACTTTTTTACTTCAAACAATTGAATCATTCATTGCATATTATGCAATGACCTTTTTCCTCCGTGGTGAGTGCACAGGGATCCTTTCTATCGTAAGTGTGTTGCTCTGAACTTGTCTGACACTAATTAGATTTTCACATTTATTTAATGTAATGTCTAATTTCACAGCTGATACAGACAAAACTATTATAATTAGCTGAGGCTATTACATATTGCCTAATTACATTTAGGATTAGAAAAACATGGCCTGGCCTTTTACCAATCTGCTAGTTTAGTTTCAGCGAGCCAGGGTCCACTATAGCACCAGATCACTTTTCTTGGCTGACAGGAGTGGAACCTGTTGTGGTATTCTGTTGTTGTGGTCCATCCACCTCAAGTTTCAACATGTTGTGTGTTCTGAGTTGCTTTTCTGCTCACCACGGTTGTAAAGAGTGGCTATTTTGGTTGCCACTCATTCTCCTCTCTCATCAACAAGGCATTTCTGTCTACAGAGCTGCCTCACACTGGATTGTTTTTTTGTTTGTTTTTGCACACCATTCTGTGTAAACTCTAGAGACTGTTGTGTACGAAAATCACAGGAGATCAGCCGTTTCTGAAACCGGCCTCGTCTGGCACCAACAACCATGCCACAGTCAAAGTCACTGACATCACATTTAACCAAATTAACCGAAGCTCTTGACGTGTATCTGCATGATTTTTTTTTTTTTTACATTGCTGCCACATGATTGGCTGTTTGGATAATTGCATAAATGAGCAGGTCTTCCTATTAATGTGGCCGGTGAGTGTATATTTAAAACAAGACAACTCTGCTGTCAATCTCCTGTTTACTTTCAGCATTTGCTATTTTCCAGCGTACCTCCAAAAATGCTGACATGGTGTTAGCTGGGACCAGGAAGAGCATAACACATGCTTGCTGTGTGCCGTCTCAGTTTGAAAATATTATCACTAAAGAATACAGTATAATGTAAAGCTTTATTTCTCACCTGCCTCTGCAGTTCCTCTCAGGTTTATATTTCATAACACCACATGAATATTATTTTCCCCCATGATCCTGCCATGTGACAGAATTGAAGTTTGGGCATTATGAAAAGATAAATGGAGAAGAAAAGTCTTTTCCAGTTTTCCAACTGGTTAGCTTCCATAATGAACAGCATGACTCATAAAAGCTTTGTGCTTTATTTCAGTGATTTTTCTCTCGTCTGTGCCTCCAGAGTCAGTCAGTAATAAACTTCATGTGTATTGAAGTGCTAGCTGTATTTAAAAGTGCATTCATATTACTGAAGACAAGTAATGACTATAAAAGTACTGACTCTACTGTGTTTTAAAATTTTTTTTTTAAATTAGCACAGGGTTTGAACCTGAGCTTGGGTTACTCTCTATGTTGAGTAACTGTACATGTTTTCCCTGTGTCCATTTGGGTTTCATTTGCTCTTGATCCACCATGACCCTGACCAGATTAGATCAGTTATTGAAGATGAATGAATGGAAGGGTGAAAATATTGTCTCATGGTGTCACTAGTCACTGCTCATGCCCCTTCCCTCTCTTAAACATAACAATCAGCATGAGGACTTCATTGATAACAGCACACAACAGCAACCAACAAACATAGCTGAATAAAATCTTCTGTGACTATTGAAAAGTACAAAAAAACATGTCCCTGGACCATATACTAATGTACTTATGGTCTACTTAGTATGTATACACTACCTCAGTAACTGATGTTGTACTGACACACTTTGACACTTTACACACATACCATTCATCTTAACTGTATGTGCACATATCACGTCACATTATATATGCACACACAGACAGACAGACACACGCACACACACACATAAACTCTGTGACTATGCTCATTTGCACTACTATTATGCACTTCCTGGTAGATGTACAATGTGCAATGGCAATAAAGTTGTATCCGTCCATCCATCCATCCATCTGTCTGTCTGTCTATCTATGATGGGTAAAGTGAACACATTTTATTCTTGTATCAAAATCCAACTCCACAGGGTTTTGTAGAGAAGCAGACTTTCAATCTTAATGAATCTTAATCCTAATTTGGTTTTGAGCTGTAAGCTATGTGTACTAAAAAAAAAGTCTTAAAGTATGTACATATGTAAAAAAAACAACAACCTTGCTCTTACTTACTGTTTGTTATCAAGAATGAAGTGTGCCATTATAAATAGAGAAGCACTGTAAATGAAAAGTTAGCATGGCAGCACTAGTATGTGTATGTGTGTTTATTGTGGGCACAAAGGCAGAACATTTAAGAAGCTGCACACCCAAAAGTGTCTGAGAGTGAAAGCTCAGGCCAAATATTCAAAATGATCCTTGGTTGCAGGCATTTAGGAAGGTGGACGAAAACCAGTGGTGCACCTTTTTCCTGCTGACCTAACCCACCAGCTGTGTTCACACAAAAGAGAAATGAACCTCTCCTCCAGCGGGCTAAATTAAATTTTTGGATTTTTTCAGCCTAATTGACATATCCTCCCCTTTCTTCTCCTCCCTTCCTCTCTTTTCCTCTTGAAAGAGGATGAGCAGGTGCTGCATCTGGCACAATGGAGCCATAATGAGTCAGATTGGACTAGTGAGTGCTATTCTTTGCTCATCACCACTCCATTCACCACATCTATGTACCAATTTCTCACTCCTGCATTACATGTTTGGGAAAGGAAAATAGATCAGGAGAAGAGGAAAAGTTGGTTGCATTGCTGAAGCCGGAACTCTATTTGATGTTCCTGTATAAGTGAAAAGCAGCATGAATGAAGTTTGAAGGATCAATGCTCTCAATGTTTCGTGTTCTTGTTCTCATAGTCTTTGAAAGACTAATTGAAATCTCTGTTTTTACTTCATTATGTTTGAAGCAGTAAGTGTTCTATTTATCCTTCTATTGATCTTTCACTAATCTCTCACTTCCACTTCCTTGCTTCCAGAACGCCAGCGCGGTTTCCTTCTGAAGTAACAGAGTACTACTCATTCCTTACAGAGTATCAATAGTTGTCACCTTGTGACTACGACACTACGTGGGTCACCTAAAAATGGTCCCTGCTACGTCACGCTACTCCTCTTTCCTTTTCTCATGGTTGAGGTGGACTCAAAGGTGCCGAGTATAGTGCTCTAATGCATTGTTTCATGACAATACGCTTAATTTTGCATAGTCAAAGTAGCACCATGGGTGAGGGTAATTTTAGTATTTAACTTAATTTTGTTCCTCGCACTAGATTGTGAGACAGCAGGCTACCTTTAGGTGCTCTTGTCTGCCATTACTAAAGTTCTTGACTCTGTTCAGTGACTCAAGATAATTGAGTCCAGTGAAATGATGGACCAAACTTGAAGCTCAGCCCTAATGCACATACAGAAACACTGGGAATCTCCACCAAATGAACCCGAAGGAAACTCATCAATCTTGTCGATTAGCCAATACTGATTTGTTCAATGATTTTTTTTCTAAAGCTGCACAGTAATTCTCAGATGAAAGTTTGTGGACACCTGATAATCACACCCATATGTGCTTTTTAAACATCCCATTTCAGATTTAGCCCCCCCCTTGCTGTTATAATATCCTCCACTCTTCTGGGAATGCTTTCCACTAGGTTTTGGAATGTTGCTGTGGGAATTTGTGCTCATTCAGCCACAAGAGCATTTGTGCATGGGGGCACTGTCATACTGGAACATGTTTGTGCATCTTAGTTCCAGTGAAAGGAGGTTGTAATGGTACAGCATACAAAGGCATCGGCGTAAGGTGTTCTTCCAACTTAGGTGGCAACAGTTTGGGGAAGAGCCACATATGGGTTTGATGGTCAGGTGTCCACATAATTTTGCCCATATAGTGTATCTAGCCAACACATTATTCTCATGATGTAGATGAATAAAGTTATGCAGGAAAGAGTGAGAAATAGGTTCTGTGCTGCTGTGCATCAGCGTGATCAGAGCAGAGTCATTATATCTGAATATACACAGTTGCTTACTGTTCATTGTTGACCACCACCACACACAAGACCAAGAGACCTATCACCTATCTATGAAGCCTTAATATATTCTTCACAAAATTTCCATTCTGTCCACTGCATATATCAAATGTAATGGGTTCACACACACACACACATGGTTATGACCATGGATGGGAAGAATACACTGCCACATTTCAACTGCTGTATTGAAGAGAATAGCGATAGTATGAGCATACATAGCAGGGGACCTTTTATAAGCTACCCACATAGGGTTATGGTCACAATCATAAGGTGACAACAAATCAGTTGGTACTTCGACAGTTCAATTGGTACTCAGAAAGGAAACTAACAAAAGGGAATACTCCACTGACTCCGCTTTCATACCACCTTGAGCACTTTTTCTTTTAATGTTTTCTTAAATGTGTTAAGAAAGTTTTACGCCTCCTCCCAAACAGGCTGTTTATTCGGCTGAAAATAGAGGAGAGAAAGTCTCTGTGGCTACAGGTGGGGTATTTAAAGTCATGGAAAGGAGTATGGGACCATAATGAAACCATTTCATACATTTTTCAGCCTTGAGTGCCAGTCTGCATCCACCATCAAAAGAAAATACTGCATGAATGATGGATAACTGCTATAAACTGTTACTCTAGCCTACTTATGAGCCTACTTCTGAAAGAGATAGTAAGCCAAATAGAAAAAAGGGAGGAAGGGAGAGAGGGAAAGGAAAAAAAAAAGAAAAAAAGGTACTAGCCAGTTAGCCTGCTGTTTTTTTTGCCTAGAGTACATAATAAAACCACCCAAGCACAAGTTGTTACTTCAGCTCCAGCTCTGTATTCTCACATCCATTTTCTCTACGGCTTATCCTACACAGGGTCATGGGGGAGCCTGGAGCCTATCCCAGGGGACTCGGGGACTCAGGAAAGGGTGCCAACTCATTGCAGGGCACAATCGCACGAATGCTCACACTATGGACAATTTAGAGATGCCATGTTTTTGCACTGGGGAAGGAAACCAGAGTACCTGGAGGAAAGCCCGAAGCACAGGGAGAACATGCAAACAAAAACGAACCCCCAACCCGGGAGGCGTGAGGCAAACGTGCTAATAAGCCCTGTTATTAATTTGGGAATTTGGGTAATTCTGTCTTTTACTGTTGCTCCTTGGTAATGTTCTTTCTTTAATTTTTTTTTTTTTTTAAACAGGGATAAACATTTCTAAAAAATCTCTTCTCTTGGAAAATGTGAAGGGAACAAAAAGCCATACCAGCTTCCCTGCATCTCTGTCAAACCATGCCGAATTCTCTAGGCTGTTTTCTCACTGTCTCTCTGAGATTGGGGAAATTGAATTTTTCACCCCACTGGAGCTGAGAGGAGACTGCCAACCTAAGGATGCACTCCCTTGTGTAGTAATAGTGAAACCTTACCATGAAGGGACGTGGCTGTGCACTTGTTACTGGCTTAGGAGCCAGTAATCAATGGGCCTGATCCACTAATACTGGCGATTCAAAATGCTTTGCTCGGAAGAAAAAGGGATTAGCACTGCAGGACTCCATTTCTCAGCATCCTCTGGCAATCCAGTAATTCTGATATTCTGGTCTCCTGGACGTCATGAATACTCCTGCAAGCCACAAATGTCTGTTGTCTGTTTTTCCTTGTAAATGAAATAGTAAAAATCATAAGAATCCATTTCAGTTCCAAGTTGTAACGTTCAAGGGGGGTGAATACTTATGCAAGAGATGTAGCATAATGAATTTTATCATATGTTGCAGATGTTTGAGTAATTAAAGCTTACTGTATGGTCATAACTCTCCAAAAAAGTCAGATATATTAATAACTACTTGACTTGACTTTTAAAATTGCTATGGAGGGAATTTGCCCATTAAATATAACACTGAATTTGATAAAGCCTTCATCTAGGAGAGGATAACACGCTTTGGTGTTTGTTAAAGGAGATTATTTACAGATTTACCGGTGTGATCCTACGTTTTCTTGTAAAACACTTCGTTCTTTTGTTGCTTAGCAACAGGTCTGTTGAAAAAAAATAAATAATTAACCGCTGATAGAGAATGTTTAAGAGTACAGACACAAGTCAATAAAGATGCATAGGTTAACAAGGTCAGTCTATTTACTGTAACTTTTAAAAATGGCAACACTGCTGCATATTTCAGCCAGCAGGGAGCACTTGAGATCCATCTTGATTTTGCAGATACATCTGTGAACAAGAGTCTCCATCAGCAACACCTTACCTCTTCAAACTTTTGGTGTCAGCCACCATAACAGCTATCAGCTGATTCTATCAGCCTCCAGCAGCTCAGGGCCCACCTGAAAATGATTCATTTCCTTAAATATCTCTTTATGTAACATTGCTTTTACTACCAAAATAATCTCGATGTATCACGCTGTGTCCCGTTTCCAATGGTGAAATATGCAGAACGGTGGTATTATTAAGTAAAATAACCTTGGGATTTTCTCATCTCTTTTTAGATTTGACTGCTTCTTTTCTATACATCAGTTAAAATATTAATGTACCATACCTTGTGCCTGTTCAGCATGGCAAGAGAGCTGAAGCAAATTTAGTAGGATCTGTTGCGAGGTAATAACTGGGGAATGAGAAGTCTGCAGTGGCTTGCAGATGATGAATCTTTGCTAGTGTCAGTTTCTCTCTAGTACTATTCTGAAATGAAATATCGCCTGCATTTGTTTTCACGTAGTTTTAATTTTCTTTCAGGGAAGCAATTTCAAGGAAATAGACTCCTGCATAATCTAACGAAAAGCCATTCGGCATTTTTCAAGCGTTTAGTTTACTCCATCGTCTCAGCCTGGCATTATAGCAAATGGTATATGTGTTGTTCGTAAGCAAGCTGGTCCGGAAGGATCATTCACAGCTCAACTGGTGGAAGATGATCTACTTACCTACTTATTTTTACTTACTTATCACCTCGAAACTCTAGGATAGTGCTCCACAGCTAGCTCAGCAACTGTTTTTAATTCCAAATTAAAAACATGCTTGTTTAACCTGGCCTATTTTTAGACCTTTTCAAAATTCTTAGAAATGATCAGTTAATTCATTACAGAGTTATGTCGTTAATTCAAATTTTTCTCCCTTATTTGGTCAGCTGCAAATTTCCAACCTCCAGCCAGCTCTCCGCTGTCATACGATCACTACCAGCCATGAAAGGTGAAGGCCGACACGTGCTTCATCCGAGACACATGAAGCAACTAGCACATCTTTTCAAACTGCTGCTCGTGCTGTGTCACGGGGCAGCTTAACACACTTGGAGGAGAGCGTTATCTGCCCTCTTCCACATACACAAACTCACAGATGCACATGATTGGCTAGTGTCAGAGAGAGAGAGTAATGCCATCCCTTCCACCCAGAGAGCATGACCAATTTTGTGCACCATGGACGTCGTCAGGATTTGAACTTCTTTGAATCTTTTCTGTTGCACCACCCAGGAACCGACATTATGTTGTTTTTAATATTTATATATATATATTTTTTAGATTTTTATCACAGATAGCTAATCTTTTGTATTTAAAGCACTTTGAGACTTTGAAATCAAAATGAAAAGTACCACATACATATTCTTATTCTTATTACATTACGCTTAAGAAAATAAAAAGGAAAGATAAGCATGCAGGACAAGGGAACCAAAATGCAGAAATATGTGTATACATTCCTTATGCAATAACTAGACAGAGGTGATACAGACGACATGAAAACCGGGAAAACGGGGAAGATGAAAAACGATAAATATAAAAGTGGCGTAGAAAATGAATCCAAATCAAAAACAGAAACACATGGAATCAGAACTCCATGTGGAGTGGAGTGGTGAGTGGGTGTTAAAGGGTGTTGATGTAAGATATGCATAAATAACTGTTATGTAAACATCATATAACTGAGGATTCACCATATCTCATATTCTGTATAGTATGAGAGAATAACAGATGTATGTTATACAT
This sequence comes from Cranoglanis bouderius, assembly GCA_023630585.1. Lineage (NCBI taxonomy): Eukaryota > Metazoa > Chordata > Actinopteri > Siluriformes > Cranoglanididae > Cranoglanis > Cranoglanis bouderius. The sequence continues at coordinate 3,614,178 of CM042546.1, read as the reverse complement.
ACTATAGGTTGGAAGTCTAACTATCCTGCAGTATCCCATACATTGAAGAGGTTTTTTGCAATGCCTGGCTGAATAAATAATTTGCACGTACACTTGTGGTGACTATAAATGGTGTGTTAGTCTTTAAAACACGAGCTTGGAGATGTAGACTCTGACCGTGTAAATAAACACTTCAAGTATTGCTTCAAGGGTTCTCTGTGCCAGCATGCTGATCTCAAAAACAGAGAACCTTACAAACAGGTTTGTAATACCAAAAGAGGAAGAAACATTATTGCAGCATTGAATAATATTCAATTCAAAATGTAATTGATCGCATACAGTACATAATTTGTTATCAAAGGTTACCAAGAGCAACTTGCTATTAATACAAAATCTAAATTAAATAAAGATAACAGTAAAAAGTGGCATTAAATCTATTCACTCAATCGATTTAAATTATTATTGACTACGAAAGAGGTGGAAAAGAGCTTGCAAGCATTTTAAGACGTGCTTGGTCTGAAACATTGATCATAGTTGGATCTTGAAGAGAGAAGACACAAACACAAGATTGAACTGGTATGGAACTCAAAAAAAGGGGAAACTATCCATAATATAAAAGGAAATTGCAGCAGTGGATGAAATTAAAGCACACAGTGGAGGTCCTATGGCAAAACATACATTCCCCACAACTGGGTTATTAATAATAATAAAAAAAAATGTTGGCCATCAATTTGGGTCTGTTGGAAGTAAAGATCTATAATACTAATCAGCTTAAAAACACATTTATGACCCATTAGTTTATTGTATTGTACTTAACCACATCCTTTATAAATGTCCTCTGGTATTTTCGACTACAGTGTGCTTTGATAATGTTGAATAAACAATCATAATTAAACATGAACGAATTAACAATGAAGACTCGTTTTAAAACTCTTGCTACTAGATCATTTAGCAAGATGTCAAATTATCGGGTGATTTATTGTACAGAACAAAGTCATGTATAGGAAGTGTATAGATGATTTGCAGGGTCGTGATGTGGAAGCTACACTAGTACGCTTGCTTCACACAAAGGAGAGTGGAGTCATGTTTGAGGGTGCATCTGTCAGTGACGTTGAATTGCCAGGTGCACCTCATAAATGAAAGTGTCTGAAAGCCTGTGTTGCTTTGATGGTTTGTTTGGAGCCCTGGGCAAAGGAGAAATAAAGTATGTTTTCAAAAGAGATGTATGCTTTTGCTAATACCCCAGTGAGTTTTGTCACCCCACGATCTTTCCTCGGTGGTTGATTTCCTGCAATTTTGAGCGGTACAGAATGTGTATGTGTCTGGTATGAACATCAGAGCAACACTACACTGGACACACTTGTAGCAGCATCACATACACTACCATTTTACTGCCATGTTACTAATTATACATGTACAAACTGCACCTAGACTATATGGCCAAACGTTTGCGGACACCTGACCATCAGACCCATATGTGGTCCTTCCCCAAAGTGCTGCGACACAGTTCGAAGCACACAAATGTATAGAATGACTTTGGGTATGTTGCATTACAAATTCCCTTCACTGGAACTAACCGGCCCAAACCTGTTCCAATGACCCTGTACACAAAGTGAGATCCATGAAGACATGACCAAGGTTGGAGTGGAAGGACTCGAGTGGCCTGCACAGAACCCTGTCCTCAACCCCACTAATCACATTAGGGATGAACTGGAACACCAACTCTGCCCGAGGTCTCCTCACCCAGCATCAGTGCTTGGCCTCACTAATGCTCTTGTAGCTGAAAGTATGTATGTAGCTCAATGTAGCTGAAGAGTGGAGGTTATTATAATAGCAAAAGGGGACTAAATCTGGAATTGGATGTTCAACAAGGACATACACGTAACTGGCAACTCTGTGTATAAATGGAAATTAAAAAACATACTTTGAAATGATGCGTGCATGTGTTTACATACCGTAAACACAAACATCCAGTGCAATAAGTGTTTTCATAATTTATCTGTAATGTCAAGCCACATTTACAAGTAAAGAATTTTGACTAGATCAAATTCCTATGAGCCTCTATCTACTCTCTGAAACAGCAGAGCGTGTCATATCCTTATAGACATCCCTCACCTCAAATCTCTTTGAAGAAACTCGTGCTCACCTTCTCTCTTTAAAATACTGTTCCCGAGGGTCATCACCATGACAACATGGCACTAGCATCCCAGTCCTATCAAGATGATATATCCAAATATATACATATGGATGGTGTGGCTATGTAGTCATAGTGTAATGTTAACTCAGAAGTGTGTGTTTTGGTTTGGCTTTTATCACCAAGGAAATACTGTAAGTAACTGGACAATTATACAATTTTCTTGTTTTGCTCTGCACTCCAGCAGAATTAAAGCTGGCATTTGGAAATTTAAACTCTGAATGGCCATAAGATTGTGAGTAAAATAGGGGGCCTCCAGGGCCTCTTTTCAATTAAACTAGGTGCTCTCACACATTCACACCCTGCATTTCTACCATCAGTATGCTGCTATCATTATGACATTCTTTAAGTTGCCACTTTACACCTTTTACACACTTTGAACTATCCAGGTCTGTTGTGTGATAAAAGAGTACCAGCAAGAATGAAAGGAAAGGTGTACAGGACTGTAGTGAGACCAGCGATGTTGTATGGTTTGGAGACAGTTGCACTGAGGAAAAGACAGGAGGAAGAGTTAGAGGTAGCAGGGCTAAAGATGTTGAGGTTCTCTTTGGGAGTGACGAGGATGGATAGGATCAGGAATGAGTACATCAGGGGGACAGCACATGTGAGATGTTTTGGAGACAAAGTTAGAGAGGCCAGGTTGAGATGGTTTGGACATGTTCAGAGGAGGGAGAGTGAATATATCGGTAAAAGGATGCTGAGGTTAGAGCTGCCAGGCAGGAGGCCGAGAGGAAGACCAAAGAGGAGGTTTATGGATGTAGTGAAGGAGGACATGAAGGTAGTCAGTCTGAGAGAAGAGGATGTAGGGGATAGGGCTAGATGGAGGCAGATGATTCGGGAACAGCCGAAAGGAAAAGAAAAAAAGAAGACACACTTTGAACTATCACTGAATTCTGAGTCTCACCTGCTCTCTTTACTAATCTCTCACTCTCTTTCATTTGATGCCCTCATCTCCCCACCCTTTGCAGCTTAACTAACACTGCATTCTTTCTGGATCCTGATCTCAAACATTTTCATTTTAATAACGTCTTTCTTTCTTCCATGTTCCCCTCAGTACAGGAATCCCTTATCATTTATGTTCCACAAGCTCCCCGGCTTCTGCCAAATACATATATTGCCAGACATTTCTTCCCACTCCACAGGGTCTAAAACTAATGCTGATCTTATGTCTTAATCATATAAAGCCACAGTAGCTGAAATTAAAGTCAGTAGAGAAGGAGTTATGAAATCTAACCTATAACCTTGTTGGTTCTTTCATAGTGTCTCTCTCTCTCTCTCTCTCTCTCTCTCTCTCTCTCTCTCTCTCTCTCTCTCTCTCACACACACACACACACACACAAACACACACAGTTCAGAGTAGCTTTATTGCCATGACCCTTCTGAGATCTAATATTGCCACAGCATACAGTCTTTATAAATATGTACACTATATGGTAAGGTAACTAATTCATTAATAATAGAACCTTGCAGAAGTTTCTGAAGTCATGGCAGACAGTGACATCAATATTTACACCACCTCATGGTATGCATTTGAAGTACAATACTGTCTCATTTGTCTCATTTCTAAAGGCATATGTCAGAGATCCAACCTACAGCATCCTGGGCCAAAACACAGTGATGAATGGAGAATTTTGGTAAACTGACTGGTTCATTAATGTATGATTTATACAATTATTTTATAGGTCATGACAGACACAGGTAGCAACAACATTAGATGGGACAAACATGGTGGTATCTATATACAGATTTTGGTACTATTAAAATGATTTTTATTGTTAGGTGGCATTTAAAAATCTTTATTTAAGAATGATCTATTGAGAAAATAAATGGAAATTTACCTCTAGAAAATGTCTTGTGCACTATTGGTAGCTTCCCCATTTCTGTGAACACAACCACTTGTTGTTTTGATTAACATAACTTAGCGAGCTAACTTAGATTCCAGAAACTAGCTTCCATTTTAGCTAGAACTTACAGTATTAGCTCTAATCTCTCTCTAGCTGTGTCTGTTTTCGGGGTTCACATTTGAGCATCTGTGATTAGTTCTCGTCTTGTATTTGTTTACATTAATTACTTATTATATTGTCACTTGTAAATAAACCTCTGCACTACTCTCTAACTCTGGTCTGGTCTAAGTCTTGTCTCGTTATAGAATGATGCACCCCACGGGTGGAAGCAGTCAGCCTGGAAACATAAAGCGTCATACCTCGTTCGAAGATCTTGTAATGCGTGCCAAAGTATAGAAGGTGATTTCACTCAATCCTTGGCCTTCACAATCATTGGGAGTTAAGATTAAGAAGATTTGGAAGTTAAGATAAGTAGAGTTAAGATTAGATGCCGGAACATGTCTTCTTGTAATAATTTATAAAACAAACAAACAAACAAACAAACAATACTTATACTCATTAAACAAAAAGTGTTACCCACATTGCTAACCAGGTTTTCCACATTTACAGAATTTTAGTTTACCCAGAAAGTGGCAAAAACAGTATACCAATAGGTGGTACAAATAAAATACATATAAGCAGTCATAGCCATTCTTTGTTTAGCCTAGGTTAACAAGGATCAGTTATTTTTTTCCATATTTCATTTTTAAAATTTTTTTTATATTGACACAAAGTCAATTCTCATCAGAATGATGCAACAAAAATGATGCAATGTTTAGAGGAAGTACAAGAGGCCTGCTTGTCCTAATAAGCATCAAATAGAGATTAGATATAAATAGTTGCCTCATGGCATGACTATACTGATGGCAGACTATACTGATGGCATGACTACAATAGTACTGTATGTAAAAATATCACGATTAGCAGTTTCAGGCATAATAGGCACCCTTTCTGCAGAAATGAACGGTCATTTTGGGGGTAGAACTAGGCAGAGGAGAGAGAGATGGAGAGAGATATGGGGGAAAAAGAAGCCTGTTAGGTCTACACAGCATGAGCGTATGAACTACTAATAGCTGTAAGCCACTGCAAGGTCATGCTATGAATATTTACTCTGCTCAATGCTGCAATGTTGATACATCAACATTGCAGCGTTCTGTTGTTCAGGCAACATGATCCTGATCTGCAATAAATTACTTCCTGACTTGTGTTAGTGCTAGGGTAAATAACATAATAACATGCAATTACATCCTGATATCTTTTCTGATAGCTTTTCTTAAGGAAAAAAAACCCCCTCAAATATAGTGCAGATAAGTTTGTGTGACAGACACATAACTGTTGATAGATTCAAAATGTAGCTCTGACTAACAGGGCATTAGAGTTGGCTGTCCTTGGCCTATAGGAATTAATCTTCCCTATACTGTATCTGACAATTTACCACCTTGAGCAGGTTTGGTTATTAATCCAACTAAGCTCACAGATGCTCATAGATCCTGTATTGATGATTTGATATCTTCTCCCCCAGCTGGGTTCAATAATAACTCTGAAAATGAGGGCAGCGGTGGCTCAGTGGTTACTGATTGGAAGGTGGTGCATTCAAGTCATGGCACCTCCAAGCTTTCACAGCAGTGCCCTTAACCAAGTTGCTTAGACCTCGTTTGCTCAATGCATCTGTAAGACCGTTTGGATAAAAGCGTCTGCCAAATGTATAAACACAATACATGTGGAGATCACTTGTATCTCTTAGAGCCAATTCTGTCTGAGATGACATACCCTCTTCCTGAGGAAGATTTTCCAGTTACCATGTTTGATAGGGATGTAACCGAATGCAAATACATTATTTGGAATGAACAGATGTGTTCTAAATGAATACAACTGCAGATAGGAATAGAAGGTACACTAGAAAGGCATCACAGGGCATCTGAGATTGAGATAAATGTTTGCATTTGAGATGCATGTGTGCATTTTACTTTTATGCAGGTGTGAGCAAGCGGTCAGATATGAAGCTTGTGGGAAAGAACATGAAAGAACATGTTCATTAACATGAATGTATGGTGCCATCCTTAGTAACTGCCTGGTCAGGGTTCACATCAGTTTAAACTAGGCTGGAAAATCAGAGCCAGAAATCACAGATCATGGTGACAGAAGTTATGTTTCCATCCAAGTTGCAGATTTAACTTATGAGAAGTTAAATCATTTCGATGACAGACTTTGGCTCAGGCATTTCAGAATGACAAAAACAACATTTGAGATGCTGTGCAACGAGATTGGTCCACTGGTTAGTCCAGTTATGCCGATCCACCCCGCCTCAGTCCAATCACATGATTTCATGAGGCAAAGTCCCATGACTTTTTTGATGCACATCAAGGAATATATTCGGTAAAAGTGTTTCTATCGTAGTTTATACTCATGTCTTCATATAAAAAAATAGTTTTTCGCGATTTTTATGCGATATCCCAAAATTCGCATAAAAATACGTGGATGGAAACATAGCCATTGCTTTTCCCCCCAGTGTTTCCAGGACATACTGGTAGGGTTCGTATTTATTAATAAAAAAAATCATTGGTTTAGACCATGCCCACAGGTTTAAATCTAGATACATATACAGATATAGCTATTGTGTTACACCCCTCATGTCTTGAGATCTCCATCCTTTCTCCATTCAGCTTCACACTACTAGGCTGGCCTGGTTAACATAACCTCCCTCATGGCTGATCCATCCTCCTCGTTATTCAACATTGGAACAATGGTTTAGATACAGTATGTTCAACTAGCATAGGGTTAATTGCGCTGGGTTTCCTCCATAATACTCAGGACAGTAGGATGGTTGCACATCAAAATTATGCACACATCACCCTGGTTAAGTATTCCTTTTCCATTTAATTCTGTGTTGCCATTCACTTGCAGGCACTGAGAGTTTAATGTGGTATGAATAAATCCATACATTCATCCCTTGAGTTCAGCTGATGAGATCTGTGCTCCATTATTAGTAATAAGCTCCTAAGAAATTGCTCATCTTATAAATATGTAATTCAGTTGGCACTTGATCTGCTAGTAGAAGTGGGATGCTTTGCCATTTCAATATCCCTTAAGAAGTAATCCACCACAATATGAGATTTCCTGCATTTTTTTTCATGGACCCCTGGGCAATAGACCAATTATCAGTGCCTTATTTCTTTGAGCAGATGTCCTTTGAGCAGAGTCAGCACCTCATCATTTCCTTTTTTTAAATTTAAAATTTTTTTTATTTTTTTTTGTCTGCACCAGCCTTGCCATCAATTGGACATGTTTTAGTCTTCCTCATTTGATCAGCCCTTAATGACACTCTTGAATCTGCTGAAGAACCTCCTCCTGCCTTGAAGCTGGGATGAAAGAATAGCACAAGGCCATCCCACACTGACAGATTTGCTCTTGCACTTTACTCTTTCACAGGTTAGGATTGTTTACAGCGATATGTCGCAGTTCTTTGTTACAACTCGCGATATCTTCTGGTTGGAAGTCCTGTTTAGTGTGTGTTGTGCCATGTTTTGTGTGCAGGTCCAACTCCCATACCTTAGCCTGCCTTGCTCCCGCCTCCCACGATGATGTCACTCACAGGCGACCATATTTAAAGAGGAAGAGGAGAAGATAGTGGAAGTGGTTTTCGTGTGGTTGTGTGCTAGGAGATTGTTTCTTGTTTGCTTACCCTTGTGGTTAGAAGAATTCTATGTTTTGACTGCTGTTCTGGTTTTGGCATGTGCCTGTTTTTGACTTTGAGCTTGGTTTTCCCTTCAACTTGGCTATTGTGTATATATTTATCACTGTATATATTGTATCACTTAGTTCACCGGCAGTAGGGGTGTGGCTTTTGGGAGTGGGGTCTTTTTGGTCTCTGTTTTTGTGTTAGGGAGTTTTTGCTTTTCTTTTAGGCAAGGAAGCTCCAAAAATAAAGAATTCTTTTATTTATTATTTTGGCCTTGGCCCATGCTGAAGTCACGCCTGTTTTTTTTATTTCGTGTACAGTTGTATATACACTTGCCTAATTTTAAAATCCCGAGCTGGTGTACTCTGTGCGGCCTAACCTAGACTGGGTCGTAACATCTTTCATTTGCATGCTGCATGTGTGGAGCAGGAGTCATGTGTCTTTCCGACATATTTTAGTAACAATTTTTTATATATATATATATATTTTTTTATATTTATTTTTTATTCTATATTTAGCCATATAATAAATATAAACATAAAATGTAAAACTGCCAATCTATTCATATATGATGTTTTTAATAATAAATAGTATGTTGATAATATGATGTGATGAAGATTGGTTGATCTAGTTCAGCAGGTTATGCTGTAGTTTTAAAATCTAGATTTATGTACCCTTTTTTACGTACTCACACTAGGCCCGGTTGCCTTGTACTGTGCCCAAGCATGATTGTACAGATCGCCTATTGTGAGTACACCCTAAGGCCAGCAGCCATGCTTGGGCATGGTACAAGTCAACGGGGCCTAGTGTGAGTACGCCCTGAGAGGGGCAGGGGCTCACAATTAAAAAGTGGTACATCAATCAAGATTTTAAAACATCAACTACAGCATAACCTGCTGAACTAGATCAATCAATCTTCAAGCAGAACACATTCTGCTTAATTAAAAACATCATATTATTATTATTATTATTATTATTATTATTATTATTATTATTATTACTGAAAACATCATATTTAATCATCCTATTGTCCTGAGTATTATGGAGGAAACCCAGCACAATTAACTTTAGGCTAGCTCAACATACTGTATCTAAACCATTGTTCCAATGTTGAATAGCTCACTATGAGGATGGACCAGCCATGAGGGAGGTTATGTTAACCAGGCCAACCTAGTAGTGTGTAGCTGAATGGAGAAAGGATGGAGAACTCAAGACATGAGGGGTGTAACACAATGGCTATATCTGTATATGTATCTAGATTTAAACCTGTGGGCATGGTCTAAACCAATGATTTAAAAAAAAAAATAAAATTGAATACACACCCTACCAGTATGCCCTGGAAACACTGGGGGGGAAAACACTAACTAGTTTCCATCTATGTATTTTTATGCGAATTTTAGGATATCGCATAAAAAAATAAAGGCCGGGCCTAGTCTGCGTACGCCCTAAGTATCACATGTGCCACATGTTCCTGTACTAAATGAAATACTTTTCCACAGACACGGGTTGGTCAGTTGCATGCTTGGTCAAAAATATGTGTGTATATGTAACAAGGCAGTGCTTTCTGACTGGCAAAGTGGAACATTTTTTTTACGCAAGTGACAAGTGAAATATATTGTTTATCTTGTACCTCTGGTGGCATAACACTTACAGTAATTTTTTGTGCTTTGTGTGCACACACAGTAACTGCTACTGGAATAGAAATCACCATGAAGGTTAACATCATATTCACACAAAGCAAAAAAAAAAAAGAAAACCAACACAAGCGAATCTAAATCTCCTTATGCTGTTTTGCTGTTTTTTTTTTGTTTTTTTTTTTTTACCGTCATGCAGTTTACATGTCGTTTGTTATATTACAATCTGTTATGGTTCCTGCAATGTGGTGCAAAACAAACTTTCTAAGGAATTGTGTAGTTTTCCTTTAGGAGAGTTACAGAACTCTTTATAACAGTAGCTCAGAAGGTACTGGAACCTCAGTAGAAAATATATGGCCAAAAGTCTGACCATAACTTTCATATGTGCTTGTTGAACATCTCATTTGAGATCTATTCCCCCTTTGCTGTAATATAATAACCTCCACTCTTCTGGGAAGGCTTTCCACTAGATTTTGGAGCGTGGCTGTGGGGATTTGTGCTCATTCAGCCACAAGAGCATTAGTGAGGTCAGGTACTGATGTTGGGCGAGGAGGCCTGGAGTGCAGTCAGCTTTCCAGTTTATGCCAAAGGTGTTCAGTGGGGTTGAAGTCAGGGCTCTGCGCAGGAGACTCAAGTTCTTCCACTCCAACATTCTCAAACCATGTGTTCATGGAGATCGCTTTGTGCACATTCAGTTCAATTCAATTTTAAACACATGATCGGGCCCTTTCATTCCGGTGAACAGAAACTGTAATGCTACAGCATACATCGTGGCATGGATGTGATTGTCAGGTGTCCACATACTTTTAGACATATAGTATATGTTTACAGCAAAATCTATTTTCTAGCATGGGTTTACTCGACACTGCATCTGCTGTAGCTTCCATATCTCTTTGTGTTAAATGTCTTTCTTATCCGCCCATGTCTTTCTTTGGCAGCAAATGGGAGGATGAGTCACTGAATAGCCTCTTTTGTGCATGCCTGATGTGAATCAACACATTTTCTTTCCTTAAAAAAAAAAAAAAAAAAAAAAAACTGACTTCTTATCATAGTCTCAGAGTCAAGTGACTATGCCAGACAAGAGCAGACTTCCACTAATATCAATTTTTCCATTTCTCCACAATTATACAAGAAGTGAAGGGAAAATAAAAGAGCTTCAGTGACAGGCGGGAGCTTCACTATTGATTCAGCCAAAGTGATTTACTCAGTCACTATTGGTAGTGATTGTTGGGTCAAACCAGAAAGTTAGAGACAGGATGAATGCCTGGATTTGGCATAGAACAGTGAGATGTTACAGTACATGGTATCACCTTGAATGTGGCAGGATTTATAGCTATACTGAAGAAAACAAACAGATATCAGATAAGCCTCCATTTCAAGGAGCCAGAGGGGCATTCCATGAAGAGAGTTAACTTGATTCTCCAGGTTTATTACAAAAAGCCTGGATCATTTCTGTTAATTTCGGTTCCACAGAGGATGCTAATCTTACTGCTCAGTTACTATGGCACCATATGTTTTTAGACAAACCTGCGTCTAGCCTAGTACAGAAAATTTCTAGTGAAACAGAACAATTCAGACAAAAGTGCTTGACTGACCTGTTACGCTAAGTCAAGCAAGGCTATTTCAAATAAGCCCCACTTTTATTAGCCTGCTTCATGGAATAACCCCCAGGAATTTAATTAGCCATAATTATCACTTAGGTGAAAATTCTTTGTATGACCAATGACTGTCCAAAGTCTGTAACACATTACTAGGGTATCTTCTCTAATGAATGTTTTTTTTTTTTTTTTCGTCATGGACACCTTGGGAAATGGCTCATTTATCAGTGCCTAGTGAACCTTGGCCAGGTCTGTATAATAGCCATTTACATTTCCCGTTTGTTTCTAGGAGATTGTGTCTCAAGTTTTGTCTGAAGTTCCAAGTCAGTTTCAGTTTTGGTCAGTGAACAGGCAAAAGGCTTACTGGCTTAAAAAAACAACAACAAAAAAACAAACACCACAGTTGCGTAGGGGGTATGTTTCGTATTTTTGTCCTAGTTCCAGTTGACGCAACATTCGGTTTTGATGGCTTTCAGCAGTCTAGATCTAGTGTTTTTGTATACTTCACAAGTCATCAAAAATACATGAAGACAGCATTAATGAAGACAACTGAATCAGTTCAACTGGCAGAAATACACGCCCATGCCACATTTCACATCTGCATTAGATTATTAACAATCTCTTTTTCCCCCTCCATGTCTGTTTATATGACTGTGATATGAGCCAGTCATTGTCTAATCTAAATGTATAGGCTTTTTAAAAATAGTTTTTGAGTCAGAATAAATGGGAACAGTAGGACAGTGTAAATGGTCCATTGCATTAAAGCCTCTATTTACTGGGATTCAAATGTGAAAAATTATTTCAAGGAATGAACATTATGAAAATTCAAAGAAGCAATAATCAAGGCTTTGCTAAATGAAACGTAGGAAAAAGGCAATGTGGAACTAAAACTAACATGGAACTAAACACAAAAATGGCAGACTGGAGCAAACAACTTATTAATGATATACAGTGCCCTCCACTAATATTGGCATCCTTGGTAAATATGAGCAAAGAAGGGTGTGAAAAAATTGTCTATTGTTTAACCTTTTGATCTTTTGTTTAAAAAAATCACAAAAATACTCTGCTCTCACGGATATCAAACAATTGCAAACACAACACAGGTTTATCAAAAACAATCTTTGTTAAATATAGGCGTGCAACAATTATTGGCACCCCTATGCATTCATATGAGAAAAAATATATTTGAAGTATATTCCCATTGATATTTTACTTTTTTTTTTTTTTTTTTTTTAGTACACCTGGGTGACTAGGAACAAGAAATTGTTCAACCATGACTTCCTGTTTCATAGGGGTATGACTATGAGGTAACACATAGGCCAAATTCCCTTAGTCATTCATAACAATAGGTAAGACCAAGGAATATAGCTGTGATGTGCGGCAAAAGGTTGTTGAGCTTCACAAAATGGGAAGTGGCTATAAGAAAATAGCACAAGCATTGAAAATGCCCATTTCCACCATCAGGGCAATAATTAAGAAGTTCCAGTCAACTGGAAATGTTATGAATCAACCTAGAATTGGACATGTGTCTATATTGTCTCAGTGCACTGTGAAGAGGATGGTTCGAGTGTCCAAAAAATCTCCAAGGATCACAGCTGGAGAATTGTAGAAGTTAGTTGTGTCTTGGGGTCAGAAAGTCTCCAAAACTACAATCCAAAGTCACCTACATCACCACAAGTTGTTTGGAAGGTTTGCCATGGTCATCCCAGTCCCCTGACTTGAAACCCATAGAAAACCTGTGGGGTGAACTGAAGAGGAGAGTCCACCATCGTGGACCTAAAAATTTGAAGGATCTGGAGAGATTCTGTATGGAGGAATATTCTCAGATCCCTTGCCATGTATTCTCCAACCTCATCAGGCATTATAGGAGAAGACTCAGAGCTGTTATCTTGGCAAAGGGAGGCAGCACAAAGTATTGACTAAAAGGGTGCCAATAATAGTTGCGCACCTATATTTAACAAAGATATATATATTTTTTTGATAAACCTGTGTATTGTTTACAATTGTTTGATATCCATGAGAGCAGAGTATTTTTGTGAATTTTCTGAACAAACGATCAAAAGTTTTTTCAGAGCCTTCTTTGCTCATATTTACCAAGGGTGCCAATAGTAGTGGAGGGCGCTGTACAAGTTAAATTAAGAAAAGGGCACTAACAAGAATGAGCATTTCTAGAAGACATTCATTTAAAACACTAGGACAGACCTGGAAGAGACAAGACCTCAACATAAAATAGGTAAACAGGATTCAAGGTAATCACTACCATAAAGATATGGCCTTGATATACAAAACCATAACTGCAATTTAAATATTAATTATATTATTACATAATGATGACAATACAGTGTAAACTCCTGAAAAGTGCCAGTGTGTACGAATGAGAAAGCAGAGCTTCCACAATGCTCCCCCCCTCCCCCCCTTTCCCCAGACAAGTTGTGAGTCATTGTATGGTGTGTTGGTGTACATATTTCTACTGGCACAGCACTCATGGAATCCAGCAAAATAAAGATTTTAGTTTGTGTGCAGTTAACTACTACTTCCACCATCAAGTTTTAAAAACTAGCAAAGCATAACATTGCAACAGTCCAGGCATTTAACTATCACTTAGTGGCCTAACCTATGCTTATTGCTGGTGAAGCTCCGCAAGATCAGATTAGTTTTGTTACATGGTAGAACTACTCACCATTACCACATATACAGTACATTGGTATACTAAAATAATGTAAGATAAGATAAGATAAGATAGAACTTTATTAATCCCAGGTCGGAAATTCTAGTATATGTGTTTATATACAGTGCTAGAAATTTAGTCTCTGTGGTTGAGGTAAATAAGATTCATAGAAGTATTATATCTTGTAATACCTTCTATGGGAGTAAGTAGCATAGTTTACCTAGCTAGCTGACTGTGTCCTTAGCTGGTTAGCTATTTGCTAGTTATTACCTCGATAATGTGTGCTAGCTAGCTAACTTACCTACAGATAGAAGGAGGCTAGCTTCATTTGGAACCTCTGAGACCTTAAATGTTTGCTAGTTAGCTAGCTACAGTTTGTGCAACTTCATCCCTGCTCTCTATGCATCTTTCAACCTTGTGGCACTTTTAACTTTTGATCATAAGAACAGAATATAAAAAATGCAAAAGTACCACAAACTGCCTTGTTGTACTTTTCATTTTTGCATTCTTAGGGTTTCCTACATATTACAGTACATTCCCAGCTTGTGGTTTTTACCTATTATCTTCTGTTTCTAGTATATGCTCACAGGGCAGTTTGTGGTATTTACACATTGTGTATTAAGCTTTTAGGGCATCTTGCAATTGGCACCACTCCCTAAACTTTCTGCTCTCAGGGAATCTTATATATTTGGTTCTAAGGGCACTTGACAGTTCGTGCAACTGTCATTATCCTATTCTCAGGTTTGAGAACACCATTATTTTAGTCCTAAATAATAGGTGAACATTTTACTAGCTACACCCTCTTGTTCTCGTTGTTGTGTATGTGCATTTGTTTAACATATTTGATATTTTTACTGTAGCGTTTAATGTTATTGTAATTTATTCTAAAGTGTTGTGTCTAGTGGTTGATTTGCGACTTGTTTTCATTCTTGTAGGTAACACAGAAGTCGTGGCTTGAGGGAATAACTACAAATCTGAAGACATCCCATAGTATGCAACACATTAATGAGGATGAGAGGCCTCTTACATCATGAAATACAAGAGGTGAGATTTTTTTCAAGCAATAAATTAAACCAATGCCATTTCTGAACATTTGGGGGCCCTAAGCGACAACCCCCACCCACTCCAATCACATTATTTTATACGCAAGAATGAACAGAAGTACTACTTCATTTTTTTGGATGTGGGAAAAACAGTTTATTGCCGAAGATGCCCTAAATATTTCCTTATACACCTGAATGACCCGTAGACCCTTAGTGTACTTAGCTTGGTGAAGTTTGAACTCAGAAAAAGCATTGACGATTGTCTGAGTTGCTACAGTTCTGAAAAGAACTGTACGTGATTTACATTTTCACCACCTGAACAGTGACTAAAGTTTAAAGTCAACAGGCTATGTTGTCATAGCTAGTAGTAACAAGCTAGCAAAATTATGCATGTTAGCCTAACACTTACTCTACATTCTAGCTAGCTAGTGACCCATAACTTTTTCCATTTCAATTCTATCAATAAGTGGAAGCAAGTAAGCGGACTAGTATTTAGTACGAATTGATTAAATCAAATTAATTTGCAGTCATTTCTTGCTGATGTGTCGGGCCCGTGTCTCCTCTTCTGCCTGTTTCTTTTTGCATTTATCTGCCCCAGATAGATATTCATGATCGCCACTTCTTCTTGATCTTCTGATGTTAGTTACGAAAGTTACCTCGGAAATTTATTTAGGGAAATTTCTATTATTCTCACACCACAAGGGGGCTCACTGCAACTACCTGACAGTAAACCTTTTCACCAAATGATAGTAAAAATGTGCTATTTTGCATATCTATTTTAAAATCATAAGGCCTCCTGGTGGTCCAGATGGCCCTAAGTGACCTCTTACACTGCTTACAGCAAGAAACTGCCTTGAATTCAACCTGCAAGGTCTACTATTTTTTATACCTTTGCAAGATCAAATAAGGCAAAATGACAAAGCAAAGGCAGGTCCAGGAAAACCAAAGGCAATTCCTGTCAGGCTCATGTTGCTGTAGTAAATTTTGGAAACTACTGGACATGATGCATCCAATCCTAAGGAAGAAAAGAAAAATGTAATTGATGCTGAATCATTAGGATTTGTGCAGATGTGAGTTAACCAAAGCATGTCAATATCCCAAGTGGTGTTAAAAAGTTGTAACTGGGCACAAAGCCTTGGGCACGCAGATAAGCATCGAAATACATTTTTTCTCCTCTAGCTATCTGGATGACCTTGTAGATGCTGAAAGACCGAAAGCTACCATGCTAACAATGCTGGAGGAGCGACTGGGTGTACAAATTCTCATGAGTGAAGATGGTAATGTTCACAGCCAGTGGACCTCATCTCAACATAATCAGGCCCTCATGTAATTACAGTTGATTTATTCAGGATGCACTGTGATGCAAAACACATGAGAGGCAATTTGTGCAAGCACTCAATGATAGCTAAAAGTGCAGCACAGAGAAGAAGCATATACATATCAGGTTTAAGGAATAGAATAGCAAATAAATATGATGGCAATCATCAGTAATACATAGATGAGGACTTATCATTTATCTTTATGATCATGGACAGATTACCAACCAGGCCTATGAAGCTTTGGAGATCTGAAGTGGATGAAAGTGTTGACCCTGCTTTTTTTTGCACATGTGTAGCAAACAGTTATCATGATAAATGTGTGTGCTAACATAAAATGAAGATGCCATCTTTATGTTTCTCTGCCATGACTGAAGGGGAAGATTCAAAATCAGGTATGTCCTAAAGCAAAGCCTACACATTTACATTTACATTTATAGCATTTAGCAGACGCCCTTATCCAGAGCGACGTACTAGAGCATTGAGAAGGCCAAGCACACTCCAGGCTAACATACTTGCTTGAAAGAGTCACTCACCAAACTACAAATACATAAGCAGAGAACATTATAATAAACCTCAGAGGACACACAACATGGCCTTTTCTAACTTTGGAATCATTTCCCATAAATACAAGATACTTTGTAATGCATACATATTGGCAAAGCATTGAGAAGACCAAGCACACAGCTTGAGAGACTTTTAAACCTGTATGGTTTTAACATGGTTTTAACATGTGCATCATGTATTGAACAAGCATCATGTATAAGTTAATTCAAGAAAAAAACATTTACAGTGAGGCACACTGACACTACAACATTTATTTATGGCATTTTGGCAGACACCCTTATCCAGAGTGACTTACATTGATCTCATTTATACAATTGAGCAGATGAGGGTTAAGGCCCTTGCTCAAGATCCCAGCAGTGGCAGATTGGCAGTACTGGGATTTGCAATTTGAAGTCCAGTGTCTTAACCACTGAGCTACCACCTGAGCTACAATGATACTGTCATATAACACTTGCTTTAATTTATGATGACTAGCCCTTTTTGTATCTTTCTAGTGCTTAGCTGGAACAGGTGGAGCAAACCTTCGATGAACACTTCCAGACATAAGACAAGGTCACATACACCCCAGGCCCCAAAGTCAACTACAATGTGTTGAGTATGTTTTAGCATATTCAACACAACATGCTCAATTTATATTCAAGCAAGTGTTATATATGTATATCATGAATATCACAAATGTTATGCCATACATTCCATAAATTTCATGTCATGTATTTTTTGATTGTTTTGCCATTTTCCTTTGTTTGGTTCTAGTCCTGTCTCCACCTCTGTTCCCCACATGTGTACACCTGTTCTGTGTAATTCTGTAATATGTATTCATTCATGCACTTACTTTAATCAGTTGAACAATACAAAATGAATGTTACTCAAAAAAAGGATTGGTCCCTGCTGTGTGTTTATGTGCACAATATAAAGAGATGAAACATGGGTACTGGAAGAAAAACCTCAAAGCTTGCACTTTATCACCGGAAGATAGTATGCTTGATTTGCCCTCAGCCAATATTTTGCCCACTCAGGATCACCCTATTTACATTTCTGTACGCATTTCTAAAATGTTGCATAGTCTATTTTTCTTCCCAATGTAAGACATGTTAAGTAACAAATGAGATTTACACACTATGAGACAGTTGACATATAGCTCATTGCCTTGCTCTTAAGATGGAAAAGGGCATCCATGGTCTAAAAGCAGAAAAAATAATAATGTCAATCTCGTTTGACAAATGAAATAGTGGTAGTTGTTACGTCAATATACAAAAATCAGATATCTAGGTATAAAATCAGAAATGGCAAATGGGAAATAACTAGAGAAAAGTGGGTGGAATAAGAATATACATATACAAGTCTGCAAAATTCTCCTGTACAACAGGAGAGTTTGATTATAATATACTGAATAGCTCAATATATTCAAATGTATGTTATATAGTCCACTATTTACCTGAAATTAACATTATTTGGATGTCAGTTATGTGCTAATAATAATGGCAAATGAACAATAATGCCTCATTCAAATACTGAATTTGGGGGCGAAAGATTTAAATACATCATAAATAGGGCAGTGGTAGCTCAGTGGTTAAGATGGTGGGCTACTGATTGGAAGGTTGTGAGTTCAAATCCCAGCACTGCCAAGCTGCCACTGTTGGGCCCTTGAGCAAGGCCCTTAACCCTCAATTGCTCAGATGTATAAATTAAATAAATATAAGTTGCTCTGGATAAGGGTGTCTGCCAAATGCTATAAATGTACATCAAGATGTGGATTACACAAGGACAAAACATCCTATGTAGCTAAATTAAGCTACTTTTCATTTATGGGGTCCTGAAGTATAAAATATGAAAGGACAACATATGAGCGCTGGCCTTAGTGGTTTTTTTTTTTTTTAATCATTTAATAAAATGATAAAATAGATGCAGGCTTCCTCTGGTTGTACTGCTTGCTGTAGACAATCTGCTGACTAAATGCAAATTAGTAATATCCAGACCTCTTACTTTTTTATTTGGGGCATAGAAGCTAGTCATCTTTCAGCCCTAAACAAATAAGTGAAAACATGGTGTGCTTCCAAAAATATGGACTTTTCTGACAATTGGGGCACTTTTTTGGGTAAGCCCAACACTTTTTTATATAAAATGGACTTCAGGGTGGCAATTCTTCTCTAGTCCTACATTATACTGAACACTGTGTGACAAAAAGAGCTGGTAATTTGTTTAGCTGGTAATTTGTTGCCATTGTTTGTCAGTCAATGATACAAGTGTATGTACAAGAAACATCCTTTGAGCTATAGTTATAGTTGTGGAAAAACATTCTCAATATGACTAGCCAAATCTAAGACTGTATGCTTTGTCATTGATGGATGATGATGCCCATTCTGGCAGAACAGACTATAAGTCAACCTGTTATTAATGTTATTGACAGTTTTTCCATGCCACTACCAATCAGACCAGACCTGCAATTCCAGAGACAAGGGCTACTGTTTCACAGCAAACCCCAAACCCCGAAATTATGCGTCAAGCCCCTGCGAGCGAATCCGGCATGCTGTCATGTCATCTCAAGAGATCTGACAGTTGTATGCAACCAAAGGGAAGGTTTTCTTAACCCCGTAACCCTTCAACCCCTTAATCTTGTACTGTGAACAAACTTCATTGGTCAGGACACAGTGCCTGCACTGGGGACCAGAATTCAAACATGTTATTGATGTCATGCTATATTAATAAAGCTATGAACTTATCTGAGACTTTTCCCAGGCCAGCCCTGTGTCCAGGGAGGACTACTTCAATGCAGACCATGAGTTGCCTTCTTTTATTAAAATGCCATTCAACACTTTTTGGGCAGAAGTAAGAGGAGTGTCAATAATGGACATTTGTAAAGCGGCAACATGGACTTCACCTTCTAGTTTCACCAGATTCTATGTTGTGTCATCACCCCTCATGTATTCTGTGGTGAGTACAGTATGTGTAACTCTAGCCCTTAATGACCCTGACAATTATCATGTTCAGTAGAAAACAGCACTGCCTTTTTTAACCCATGTGGAGATGTTATCTTCGCATTATTTGAGAAGTCAGGGTTGTGCCATATATGGGAGTGTGTTTTGTTAGTTAGAGTGGTGAATTTATAGTTTTATACAATTTCCACCAAGCTGTTGCTGCAATCATTGGGCTTTTGATGAAGGGGTGGCATTTGATAGCTGTGCTGATGAATGGTAGATCGGAGATTCTGATTTCTTTGCACAGTGCACAGTTCAGTATCTAGCCATATCTCATTTTTCTGACTGGGTTTTATCCATTTGAGTATATATTAGAGTTGGTTAGTGAGATAATATTGTTGAAAGTTTGGGGCATGACATTTTCCAATAAAATGTAGTGATACTGGAAGGTTGAGCTGGGAGATCAATCCTGGGCTGGAGTTCAATCCTGTGTAAACATAAGTTTTCTAATGGTTCTACAGTTTCCTCCAACCTCTTGAGAATACAACCCCAATTCTAAAAAAGTTGGGATGCTGTGTAAAATGTAAATAAAAACAGAATGCAATGATTTGCAAATCTCAAACCCATCATTTTATTCACAATAAAACATAGAAAGCATATCAAATGTTTAAACTGAGGAAATGTACCATTTTAAGGAAAAAATAAGGTAATTTTGAATTTGATGGCAGCCACACATCTCAAAAAAGTTGGGACAGGGCAATGTTTACCACTGTGTAGCATTGTCTCTTCTTTTAACAACAGCCTGTATACATCTGGGAACTGAGGAGACCAGTTGTTGGAGTTTTGGAGAGGAATGTTGTCCCATTCATGTCTGATACAGGATTCTAGCTGCTCAGTAGTCCCTTCTTCAACAGTTGCCTTCTTTGTCGTATTTTTCATTTCATGATGCACCAAATGTTTTCAACTGGTGAAAGGTCTGGAGTGCAGGCAGGCCAGTTCAGCACCCGGAAGCCATGCTGTTGTAATAGATGCAGTATGTGGTTTAGCATTGTCTTGCTGAAATATGCAAGGCCTTCCCTGAAAAAGAAGTCGTCTGGATGGAAGCATATGTTGCTCTAAAACCTGTATATACCTTTCAGCATTGATGGTGACTTTCCAGATGTGCAAGCTGCCCATTCCATACCATCAGAGATGCAGGTTTCTGAACTGAGCATTGAAAACATGTCGGATGGTCCCTCTCCTCTTTAGTCCAGAGGACGCGGCGTCCATGGTTTCCAAAAAGAATTTCAAATTTCGATTCATCTGTCCACAGAACAGTTTTCCACTTTTCCTCAGTCCATTTTAAACGAGCTTTGGCTCAGAGAAGACGGCGGTGTTTCTGGATCATGTTCCCATATGGCTCCTTCATTGCATGATAGAGCTTTAACCTGCATTTGTGGATGCGAACTGTGAACTTTGTGAACTGTGTTCACAGACAGTGAGTTCTGGAGGTGTTTCTGAGCCCATGCAGTGATTTCCATTACAGAATCATGCCTGTTTTTAATGCAGTGCTGCCTGAGGGGCTGAAGATCACGGGCATGCAATATTGATTTTCGCCATTGTCCCTTGCACACAGAGATTTCTCCAGATTATTCTGAAATGGTTCCACAATTTGTAGACCGTTTTTCACAGATTGGTGAACCTTTGCCCATTTTTACTTCTGAGAGACTCTGCCTCTCTAAGATACTCTTTTTATACCCAATCAGGTTACTGACCTGTTACCAATTAACATAATTAGTTGCAAAATGTTCCTCCAGCTGTTTGTTTTTAGTAACACTTACTTTACCAGCTTTTTGTTGCCCTGTCCCAATTTTTTTTTGCAGCCATCAGATTCAATATTGCTTAATTTTTTTTCTTAAAATGGTACATTTTCTCAGTTTAAACATTTGATATGTTTTTTTTTATGTTCTATTGTGAATAACATATGGATTTATAAGATTTGCAAATCATTGCATTCCGTTTTTGTTTATATTTTATACAGAGTCACAACTTTTTTGGAATTGGGGTTGTACATTGGTAGGTAGGTTGGGACTTCTAAATTTTCCTTAGGTGTGTATGAGTGTGTGAGTGTGTGTGTGCGCGTGCGTGTGATGCCCTGTGTTGGACTGGTGTCCCATCCAGTTTGAATCAATTTGACTTTGCTGCTTGGTCAACATCTGGTTTCATTATGGCTTAATATTAATACTCTCACTAGTGCCCTTCTGTGAACACAGATATTGCAACATTGTTAACACAATTAATGCTACGTTACATTCATTAACACTCTTACCAATACACTAGTACTACTAAATTAGCACTCTCACTTATATTCTCAGTCATTGTCATGGTGACATTGCAGCACCAACACTCTCACTAATAATCTCAGGTGCTCTGTGTACACGGATACCAAATACCGAAACATTACTTTCACTAATATTCTGTAAATACTGACACTACAACACTAAGACTTCAAATACTGAACATATTGATACGACCGCGTTAACACTCATTAATACTCTCAGGTCCTCTGTACATGTTGATACCATAGCACTAAGCTGTTAGGTCTTGTGTGCCAGGTGAGCTAAGTCTTATTCAGCGCACACAGCCTTGTGCTCACACAGCCTTCCCATGACTCTCATGGGATATGTCTGCTACTGTTTGTTGGTTTTTGGCATCATGTTTATTACCAACAGGATTTGTTTAGAGCATTTTCCCATTTGCCCTGTAAAGCTATCATGTCTCTTTGTAAATGGTAGAATCTAAATTGGCCCTCCAGGCCAGTAAAATGTGAGCAGGTCCAGAGAGCTTAGATAACACAGCACATATTTCACACACGAAGGGAGAAAGAGTACATGAGAGCCACGTTAAGAGCAGAACAAAATGTGCTTGTTTAATTTTCCCCACTCTTTTTCATTAATATGATCTGATCTAGCCATGGCATAAAGTCATTAATAAACACAATCCAACAAAATAGCAGAATAAAGTGGGTGCTCTGTTTTGAAATAGAGAGAGGCACTCGCATTTTCTATTTATTTATTAATTTTTCTTTTGCAGAGATTGACAGTAAGGGATGGAAATGGGCTAGCATGCATTTATTAACCAAGGTCAATTTGACACGCACTGCTGCAATTCCACTTGAAACCAGCAAGCTTAATATATTGAAAAACATTGATTCAGAACATCGATTAAAACTTCTCTCGCTGCTGCTGGATTTAGAACGGTAACCAGTAAAGTCAACCATGTCTTAACAACAACAGAGGAGCTAAACCTATCTTATGAAAGATAGCACAGCCTTTCTCTCTTTCTCTCTCTCTTTTCCACTGCTATGACATTTATAAAGTCATGTGCAAGTCTTTCTCTCTGTGTTGTAATCTGAATTCATTGTGGAGCCTATAGTCTTTATTTTATAAGAGCAGAAGTACACTATATGGCCAAAAGTTTGTATACACCTGATCATCACAACCATATGTGCTTTCTGAACATCCCATTCCAGATTTAGTCCCCAGTTTGCTGTTATATCCTCCACTTTTCTACCACAAGAGCATTAGAGAGGTCAGGCATTGATGTTGGGTGAGGTATGTATTGTAATTAAAAAAAGCTACGTCATATAAAGACATCGTATACAATTGTGCGCTTCAGACTTTGTGGCAACTGTTTGGGGAAGACCCACATATGGGTGTGATGGTCAGATGATGGTGTATCAAGGGGAGCTTGTATCATGAATTCGGCTATGTACCAGAATATCTCGGCTCAAATCCTTGTTGCCTCTGGCAAGAGGTTTTGTAGAAAATATGCACTACTTAAAAAATTACTTAAAAAAAATGTGAAAAATGAAGTAGATATAGATATACTGTAGAGTCTATAGATAATATAATGCATAGAGACAGACCTATTTATGGATTTATTTTTATGTGGAATAATAATATTGTGTACTAAATGTCACACAATAATAATGCATCTACGTCATGAAATGACTACATCTGCCATCATAATGAATTTCCAATTAGAACCTCTGGAAATGAATACAAATGAATTAAACCAGTAATGAAAGTCTGCTGTAATGTAGAGGAGGTTGGAGGAAACAGTGAGAAAGGAAAGAAAAGAGAATCAAGACTGAATTACATATAGAGACAGAAAATTGAGAAGAAGAGAGGGAGAAGGACTCTTTCTCTCTCTGCAGGAGACAAACAGTCTCACATGAAATTTAAAGTTACACTAGATGAGCTTGTCATCAACCATGATTGGAGTATGAAAAAGGCCGAATGTTTTCCCAGCATCGTTAGAAAAACACTGCATTTGATGTAGACAAAATGAGCTTGCTGAATAGAAAGATGCTGCTCATCATAGAGTGGCATCTGGCCCACTTGTAGGCCTTGGTGATGACATTCATTAAACAGTTGGCCAGGCTCTGATTAGACAAAGGAGCTCCCTGAATCTTTCCTCTATGACCGATTTTGCTATATTTACAAAGTTTTATCATACAAAGAAGTTTAGCCTATTTGAGTATGACTACCTATCTACTTTTGACAGGTGCATAGCTTAGCAAAACTGCTCCCCTTTGTAACATATTAACCCAGCAAACAGTTTGAGCTCATGCCTATATTGCGTCGGTTGATCCAGAACCATATCTGTATGTCTGCAAATCAGGTTCAGTATCTGGATGTCTGACTATGAGCCCTCTTGGATGTAGATATGCAGTTCAATATTTGTAGTCTGGCTAGGAGTTTTTTTCGGACGTCTGTGGATGTGCAAGACAGGTGCAGGAAATCGACATATGTCAATTCAATTCAAACGTTGTCTATGTCAGTTGCCTGTCGTAGCATAATGTTTATATTGCTGTCATTGTGTACTGTCCAAATACTTGGTCAAATTGTTTGACGCAACGCCGTCTGAAATAATCATTAGCAAATGTAATCATAATCATAAGTATAACAAGCTTTTACTGCAGTTCTGTGTGTATTTCTGTCCAAGATGGCTCGCTCGAACATACGCTACTCAGATCGGGCAGCGACTCACATCCATGAGCCTCGCTGCTTGCAATACATACGATGTGGTGCTCCTGCAAGGACCGTGTTGCAGCAAGGCAAAAGTGCGAACTCGTCGAGCTAGTTGAACACACCTAAGGTAAGGTAAGTTGATGTTAAGTCATGTTTATGAGTTTGCTATGAATTAGTGTTAGCTTATTTTGTAGAGAACATTATTAAAGCTCCATGTTATCAATTTTTTAAACATTTTGTACTCTTTTGGTCTCAAAGTTGGTAAAAGTAGGCATGACTTTTAAGCGCAGCTCAGGCGTAGTCTACAGGTTGCCTTTGCACATTTATAATTATTTGTCTTTTGTCACTCTTGCATCTGCAGTAACGAAATGGGGCAAAGGCGCAACCGAGGAGATGATCAAACAACTTCGGAGCACATTAAGCATGCACTTTAAGTCATAAAAAGACATAAAAACTTTCATTCTGGCTCCTCAGGGGACGTCTTTTGAACATATCTTTGTTCAGTAGGAAGATTTCCCAGCTGTACTGTGTACACTAAAACACTATCACTATTTGTTATGATGATGAAAGCAGGTTTATCCCACTGAGTATTTGCTACTAGGTTGAATAAACCGATTTATCTACAACATCATGCTTGCGAATCAATTTTGTTTACAACATAATAGTCAGAACACACAATAGTTAGAAGAGAAATGTCCTTTTTAATTTGGTTACTTTCACGGATTACTGTCTATACTGTATATACTGTAGATATTTTATGACAAGAGATGCAAAACAGGAGATGACACGTGTTACGAGTTTAAACCGATTTTGTCATTTGCTCCTGCGTAGTGTTTGACTGACAGCTGTAAAAAAAAAAAAAAAAAAAAAATGCAATTGGATGGCATTTGTGTTTCACTTTTTGGCCAAGTTAGAGCATGTGGATGAGGATGTGCAATTGCAAATGTAAGGACTGCTATTGCAAATATACTGTATGTTTTGCAAATGAATTTGTATGTCTTATATTTTAAAATATAATGTAAAAAAAAAAAAAAAAAGCATTTTCCAATTAACATTTGAGTTTAAATCAAGTCTGGAATATGCTGCCATTCATTCATTCATTCATTTGTTCGTTCGTTCATTCATTCATATCACTGTTGGTTTATATTTTGTGGCCACAATGCCGACCTGTAATGGTCTTTGCCTGTCCACTTGTTGATGTCTGCCATTTTGGTGCCATTTTGTTACATTAGGAAAAGTTGGTGTCAGCTGATTTCTTAAAGGTCAGAGGGACCTTTTTCAGAAAGACTGCGTGAACGTCTGAAGATTTACGAGCAGGATCCAAACCATGTTTCAACTCATAAAAGCACAGACCATGATCGAATGTCAATAAAACTCTTTATTTTCGCCGTTCTTGTTTGACACTACCTTTTTTAGACTCTAGATTTAGAACAACTTGCATGTTTGATTGCACTTGACATTAACAAGTGTTAGAGTTTTCATTCGAGTGGAGCTTCTGTGTTTAAGCTATGGACAGAGGTCGAGAAAGTGAGAGAGAGCAGATGGTGTTACGCATGCAAAGTAGACTAATGCAACTCTGTTTTTAAAGTGATTGCGAAGGAGAGATTAATAAAGAAAGGCAATGAGAGAGGGATGTGCAATTAAGTTTCATAAGACGAATGGGTTTTCAATGATTTAACTTTCCCCTAAGACAAAGAAATAGGAAAGCTGGAGCCGAACCAGAGTCTGTGTATGTTAGTGTGTGTGCTTAATGACTCTCCGAGCAGACGTTAGAAATTTAATAACTGTGCCAATATGATTAATGAGCGAGGACGACGACTGTCATCACTGCATTGATTCCACCTTCTGTAGAATTCATTACCTAGACAGCACCATGCCTTGTTGTCTGCTTTAAATGACAGGTAGGTATCAGATCTTGAGATCAGAAGTGGTTTAAAAAATGAATGTGGCCTTAAAATGTTAAAATGCAATAATGAAATGCTTTGGGTCAGATTTAAAAAAAAAAAAGAAAAAGAAAGATAGACAAAAGACTGTCCAAAGGATTGACCTTCTGAACCTAGGAAAAGTGGGAGTAATACTGATTTAGAAGCCTAATTTATGCTTCCTTCTGAACAAGTTTCAAAGCCTTCAGTGTCTGAAAGGGTGGAGTGTGGCAGTTCAAAAAAAGTCACGGTGTTGGGTTGTAGTGAATCTAAAGAGTTTAATTACATTTCCTATAGGAAGGTGGGAGTGACATTCCTTTTTAAATCAGATAACTTCTAAATCTAATTCTAAACACTGAAAATAACATTGACATTTAAAAATTATCTTTATGCATTGATTCGTTCAGCTTCAGTTACTGGTGGGTACACACACACACACACACACACACACACACACACACACACACACACACACAGTGTGAAACAGAGTCCTTTTCCTTATGGGCCATAAACATATACGTTTCAATAAATTATCTGCTTTTCTAACCACAAATTAATTGCACTTTGGACTACTAACTACTATATTCCTTTTTAAATTGAATGAATTATAGATGGGGCCATGGTGACTTAGTGATTAGCATGTTTGCCTCACACCTCCAGGGTTGGGGGTTCGATTCTCTCCTCCACTACCCTGTGTGTGCGGAGTTTGCATGTTCTCCCCATGCTTCGGGGGTTTTCTCCGGGTACTCCGGCTTCCTCCACCAGTTCAAAGATATGCGTTGTAGGCTGATTGGCATCTCCAAATTGTCTGTCGTGTATGAATGTGTGTGAACGTGTGTGCAATTGTGCCCTGCGATGGGTTGGCTCATGCCCCAAGTTCCCTGGGATAGGCTCCAGGCTCCCCGCGACCCTGTGTGGGGTAAGCGGTACAGAAAATGGATGGTTGGATGGGAATTATGGGTGAAATTTGAGGTATTATCATTGTGTAACTTGTGTAATTTTTGAAACCTGAAATCATAGCTGTGCTGAATTTCAGAATCAAATGTATATCTTAAATATTTAGGTAAGGAACTAAAGGATACCATATTTTTACTGTTAATAATAAAATTCTCTCTGTCTCTGTGTGAGCTGATTATGTACTGTGAATTGATGCTCAGCTGCAGACTTGGAGAAAAATGACATAGAATTGATGACATCAGTCCCTAGGTAATCAGTATCCGTGCGTAGACAAATTCACTTTCAAACATTTTTGCATCATATTGATAGATATGTACTGTAGAGCTGGCCCTCAGCACTTTCTGGCCCAGCACGTATTAAATGGGAAAGATTTTTGCTTGTACACAAACAAATGTATGTACACAAGCCATCATTCTGCCCTCTGGCGGCCCTTGCATTGCTAATTAGCATGTAATTTATTGTCTGGTTTTCGAGTACCTTCCACACGCAAAGACTTGGCAGCCCTTTCCAAAGCTGCCGACGGAAAGAGCTGACTTCAGGCTTGTTGCAACCCATTAAGGTCTGTGATTAATACCATACCGTTATGTTATTATGCAATTACGTAATTAACCTTACTTGTGTAGCTTGATAAAAAGAAGCAGTGTGTAATGCAGTGTGATATTCTCTCTCTCTCTCTCTCTCTCTCTCTGGGCCTCATTTATCAAGCTGGATACAAATGGATTAATTTGTAAATGACTTGCACATGCATTTACACAAGAAATGTGGTATTCGTGAAAATTCTGTAAATTCGGAAAAAACGTTCTGTTTGTCCTTCTAAGTGTGTGTAAATTTATACATAAGAAGACTAACTAATGTAAATCTCGACTTGATCGGCTTCCAATTATGCCCATTTTAAAGAAGGTACTGTATTGTGATATACGTATTATGCTGTTTAAAATTTAACTCGCTTATGAGTTTCAATTACTTACTTAGTTTGGTTATATATTGCTTAATATTAAATATAAAAAAAAAGAAAATAAGCAAGCCAACCCAAATCCATTTTAAGACAAATAAGACTAGTCGTTCAATTGAAGAAATGAAGAAATGAATAAATTCCGCTGTAATAAGTGAGACTGGGCTTGTCTGTGTAAGCCGAGGCAGTGAAAAGGGCAGAAGTGATATTACTGGAAGAGTTAACACATGCTACGCATAGCGGGGAATGGATATTTAGAGACCGGTATGATTTGTTAATTTTTTTTAGAGAATGAAAGTTGGATTATAAGTCGTTTCCATGTGCCATGGTATCTTCTTTTAATGCTGCCGAACACTTTGGAGTCCTGCGTTAATCCTGTGTCATTCTTGTGCATGTCCAAGTTTTGCCCAAGATTTCTAGCACCTGGCATATTTAAAAGACAGATAAGTGATCGACCTGGTATGTCTCACCTTACAATAAGACGTATACTCCTTGTGTTGCATTCCATTATCTGGTATGTTCCCAAATACATCAGGGCAATATTACTCTGATGTATTTGGGAACACATATATTACATAGCAAGCTTTATTTCCATCTTTTCACATTTTGCAGTGATTGGCATACTTGCTTTAAACTTGATTTCATGTCTTATAGAGTTGCTGCAATGTCCTCCATAACTCTGAGCATAGCGTCCTGCTTTTCCAAGACAGAATCAGTGATGACTTTTGGTTTGTCACCATATTTTGGCCTTTATCGTTATGCTGCTAAATAATATTTTTTAAAAATCTTTTAACACTTTATCTTTTCTAGAAGAAGGAATTACTAAATTGTCAAACTTTGTGCATGCGACAAGAAAACATGAACACAAACATTTTTCATTTTTACAAACTCTCAGTCGAGACCAAGACCATGTTTAACAAGATAAATGCCCAGGACCGAAACAAGTCCATGTACAGAGGGTCAATAATTCAGAGACAAGTCAATGCAGACTCAATTCGAATCCTACAGCTCTACTGTCAAACATACCTTCATTTATATAAACGTTACATGATTTTGAAAGACAACAAATGTTTTTTGTTGTGGTCGGACATTAAGACAATTTCCAAAAAGCAAACCAGGCACAAAGAAGATGAAAGCAATGGTGCAGGTAGGCAGAACAAGGGTGTAAGAGGTGGCATGAAGTCAGTATGTAAAGACAAGACCTGAAATGATGATTAGATGGGATATGATTGTAAAACTACTGTTAAGCTGTTAAAATAGATGAGTCAGTATTAAAGGAAAAGCAAGACGATGTTAACTGACACACCAAAACATTTTTTTTATCAGTTTTTGTAATCATCAGTTTAAAAAAAAACATTCATAAAAATCATTAAAACCAGAAGGCACAAGAGCCAGCTAGAGTAGCAAAATTGAAGGGCAAAGAAATATTTATTTTCAAACCTAGGGCTGCTCATTCTTAACGCAGTGGGTAAGTGAATAAATGTAGTAGTGAGGACATCTTTTAAAAGATCACACCATATTCAAACATTGTTTTATATACCACGGGGCAAAATGCTATTGCTAAATACTTCATTTAATACGCTGAATGCTGGAAACAAAGATTAGCTCTAGCGGAAGATTTAATTGTAGACACACTGAGATCACTAAAAGTCACATACTGCCTCACACAGGGGGCTTGTTGGACTCAAAATACACAAGCTGTGTCATATCTGAAGGACATTTAATTGCCAGCAAAAATAATATACACTGGCATATGCAAAAGACAATATTCTGTTATTAGGAAGATTTGATCTTTTTAGAAATTGTGTTCCTTCACACCTTTGCTTGGTTTCTGTAGGAGGTATGATGAAAAGAAAACCAGTGCCTACGTATTGGCAATTTAAGACAACTTTACAAACTTGTGCACAGTTTAAAATACATATATATATATATATATATATATATATATATATATATATATATATATATATATATATATATATATATATATATATATATATATTTATTTTTACTTTTTGAATAACTTAAGTTTTCTGTCTTTAACTGAAATTTTATGTTCAGATGAGGAATTATTATTATTATTTTTTTTGAAACACCAAAGACGTGTACCTACTGTATTCTCTGCATAAATTGGTCTATTATAGCTCAAAGATGTTCCGTAATTATGATCATCAGGGTAATCAAGGACCTTGGTGAAAGAACTACGTCATATTTACAGAAACTGTAAAAAAAGGAACGTGTAGGATTTGGAGGTGACCTACTTAATTTTTGGGCTGCTTTTGTAACATAGACCTGGTAACCCTGTCAAACAGAACAATTAAAGAAACAACAGCAATCAAAACTACATGTACTCTCGTACTCTCTCTCTCTCTCTCTCTCTCTCTCTCTCTCTCTCTCTCTCTATTTTGGTTAGAACAAACTGTCATTTAAAAAAAAAAAACGGTTTTCAACAATAATATATAGCTTCGAAATAGTGTGGCAGCGGGGGCGTGATTGAGTGCTGGCTGTGATGTGAAGGGAGAATAATGGAGAATGAGTGGGTAATGGGTAATTGTTTACACCTGTGTGAGCTTTATGGCAGTCAATTTATTTATCTTTTTTTTTTTTTTTCTTTTTTTTTTTTTAGAGAAAGTAGGAGCTAACCATATCTGCCTTGTCCTAAGCTGAGCTGAGATTAGGTGAAATTGAGTGAGAAACAGTGGGACTCTGAGTTTCATTTTTGTTGCGTGTGCATGCTTCATCAGGTAACATTATAAGATGTCCAAAGAAACCCAGGGTAACTTCTAAGCAACTAAAGGCCTCTCTCACATTAGCTAATTATAATGTTCATGAATCTACCATCAGGAGAACACTGAACAACAATGGTGTGCATGGCAGGTTTGCAAGGAGAAAGCCACTGCTCTCCAAAAAGAACATTGCTGCCTGTCTGCTAAAGATCACATGGACAAGCCAGAAGGCTATTGGAAAAATGTTTTGTGGACAGATGAGACCAAAATAGAACTTTTTTTTTTGTTTAAATGAGAAGCGTTATGTTTGGATAAAGAAAAACACTGAATTCCAAAATAAGAACCTTATCCCATCTGTAAAACATGGTGGTAGTATCACGGCTTGGGCCTGTTTTGCCCCATCTGGGCCTGGGCGACTTGCCATCATTGATGGAACAATGAATTCTGAAGTATACCAGTGAATTCTAAAAGAAAATGTCAGGACGTCTGTTCATGAACTGAACACAAGTCGTTCTACCAAAGAATGGTTAAGAAGAATAAAGTTAATGTTTTGGAATGGCCAAGTCAAAGTCCTGACTTGGAAATGTTGTAGAAGGACCTGAAGCAAGCAGTTCATGTGAGGAAACCCACCAACATCCCAGAGTTGAAGCTGTTCTGTACTGAGGAAATGCGCTAAAATTCCTCCAAGTCGATGTGCAGGACCGATCAACAGTTACCCGGAAATGTTTAGTTGCAGTTATTGCGGCACAAGGGGGTCACACCAGACACTGAAAGCAAAGGTTCACATACTTTTACCACTCACAGATATTGGATCGATTTTCCTCAATAAATAAATGACCAAGTATAATATTTCTGTCTTATTTGTTTAATTGGGTTCTCTTTATCTACTTCAAGGACTTGCGTGAAAATCTGATGATGTTTTTAGGTCATATTTATAAATATAAAAATATATAAACTTTCTACCAAGTGCTAAACCACGATATGCTTTAGATATACTACACACTGAAAAAAAAATGATGCAGTGAATTTACTTGATTCAAATGAGTATACAATTTCCCCATGAACAATTTTCTCATTCGGTTCACTTACTTTTGCAAATAATTGTGTTTGATGTAGTATTTTATTCATGTGGAACTGATGTACTCATCTGCATCAAATTCAGCGCATCATGTTTGAGTGAAATGTTAGTCAACCCTGTCTTTTGTATTTGGCCATAAGTTTTCATTCACAACTTATGTTTTCTCAAGCAAGAATCTCTTCGCATGTCTGATCCATCCCTAGCAATCTTATATAGATATACCCAGGCATCCAGCATGCATTGCATGCAAAGAATTCCTCTATGGAGTTGAGGAAGGGAGAGACAGGTGGGAGAAAAATTGACACTGTCCCAAACAACTGCACATTTTGCCTCACTTGCCCTCTTTAATCAGCTGGCACAAGCTTTCCATTCAGGTCAGCCAGGAATGTTATGAGGCTCCCTGGTCCAAATAGTGGTTCATACAATACCAGTCCTTCAGAGGATATTGCTGCACACATTGCTCCCCACTGTTATCTACTGTTGCTCTTTTCACAATCACATTCCTTCCTTGCCAGCATGTTTTGGCCATCTTGAAACCAGCTTCATTCACAAAGATGAATATATTGGGTGTCTAGCTGCTTTCAAGCTCCATGACTCTCTAAAATAATCACCCAGGTAGCTTATGTTACAACTAGAACATGAGTGTGTGCAAACATGGGTGCGTGCAACATTCTGAGGAAGGTGGATGGAAGTTTCTTAACAGATCCAAATCAGTAGGCTGAAACATTCAGGCAGGCAGTGGTCAAAAACGTGAGCAATCAGAGCAATGTAGAAAATCAAAATCAAGGAAAATGCTCAGAACCTAATTTAAAACAAAGACAAAATCGTACAAAGAGTGAGTAAAAACAGAGCTGCTTAAATACACTGAGAAAATGTCTGCTAATGAGAAATAGGTGTGCTAGTGTTCAGGTGGGTAAGATAATTGTAAAGTCTGTGCAGGATCCTGAGCGGATTGTGGTGTGGTGGTTCCTGGGTTGGCAGTGGATCCAGATGTGACAAACATTGTAGACATATTGGTTACTGGACAGCTGGACATATTGATTACTTGGTCAGGGAACATTGTGCAGCTACTTCATCCTGATTTGATGCTTCGTCAGGACTCAAGCAATAGTTGCCATCCTTACAACTTTTACAAATTTCTCTTAGATTTATGGTGTTGTTGGTGATGACCATGTCAACTAGTGCAGTTTCCTGCTTAGTGGTGAAAATCCTACCTCTTCCCCCTGTGCAAGGTAACGTTTGACATTAAAGCAGAAATACAAAAAGGCTTTGCTTATTTTACTACTCAATTTTTTCATAATTTACTTCATGACCTATCTATTCCTATACTTATGCTCGCCTAAAAATTGGGTGGTCTGATACAAAAGGTTCTATGTTTCACATCTAGATGTAAATACAAGGAAATAAATGCTGAAATACTAAACTCTCGTCTCCTATCCATCTTTTGATCTCAAACCCAAATGTCGTTGGTGTATAGCACAAGCAAATGAATTGGCCTTGCCGTGCCAATAGTTTCAAAGAGGAGTGTATGTCTTTGCAGAATGCACACCTCTCAGACCAGCCTCTATCATTACTAGACCATGATTTACAACATGATCAATGATCGTAGCTGTCATGTAATCTGTGACTCTTCTGCTTTGCCTACATGATTATGATGAGTATTTTCTATTTTTCTATTTTTTGCTTACTCCTGATGCGTGTCTGTCCTTTGTTCACACATAATGTACACGTATCTGTTTTTTGAGTCACAATGTTTTTGTCCACGTTATGTTTTTCTCTTATTTCAGCCTTGGGCATTATCTGTATAGTCTAGAGTGTGTCCTTTGCACACTCCTTTTATCAGTATTAAAGCCGGCTGTGTCCGACTCATGTTTAGACTATAGAGCATCCAGGCTGTCTTTACGCATGCATGCAATAAACCATCTCTTTTATTATACCCTGGCTCTTGGTCTCCTGATTCTTCAGTCATCTTATTCCTGGTGAACCTGACCCAGAAAGATTTACAACAAATAGTAATATAATTATATATAGTATACACAGAGTTTTGCTGGAAGTTGGGTTAGAGGAAGAAAAAAATTGCTCCACGTCCATTGTGAGACATGGGATAGGCTCCATCACGACCCTGAGCAAGATAAAGCAGCTACTGAAAGCGAGTGAGTGAGGTTATTCAATGCCTTTTGTGTCAAAGCAATGAAACTGATCCACAGTTCAGTCCACATAGACCGCTGATGTGCTAACTCCATGAAGAGTTTTAAAAAAGTGAACTCGTGATGATTTAAGATTACTGAAAGAAGAAGAAGAAGAAGAATGGGGGTGGGGCACAGTGGCTTAGTGGTTAGCACACTTGCCTCACACCTCCAGGGCTTTTAAAGAGTTTTTAAAAAGTGAACTCTTATGATGATTTAAGATCGATTTAAGAAGAATGGGGGTGGGGCACGGTGGCTTAGTGGTTAGTACACTCGCCTCACACCTCCAGGGTTTTTAAAAAGTTTTTAAAAAGTGAATTCTTATGAAGATTTAAGAAAAATAGAAAATAATCCTACATATTCATTATAACTTACATAGGCAAAGCAGAAGAGTCACAGATTACATGACAGCTACGATCACTGATCATGTTATAAAACATTGGGGGCTCAATTCCTGCCTCCACTCTGTGTGCACAGAGCTTGTATGTTCTCCCCTTGCTTTGGGGGTTTCCTCCAGGTACCTTGGTTTCCTCCCCCAGTCCAAAGACATGCATTGTAGGCTGACTGGTATCTGTAAATTGTCCGTGGTGTGTGCCCAGGGTGTCCCCCACCTTGAGCCCCAAGTTCCCTGGGATAGGCTCCAGGCTCCCTGCGACCCTGAGTAGGATAAAAATACAGAAATGGGTGGATGAATAATAATAATAATGATAATAATAATAATAATAATAATAATAATAATAATAATAATAATAATAATAATAATAATAAAACACCTTCACTTCAAGTAAATAGAAAAGTGCTACATGTTGTGTAAATTAAGTAATAAATATCATCACATGTTAAACTGATCCTACCTCTCACCAATTCCTTATGTCCTTTGAATAATAAAGGACAAGTTCATTTATGAGCAAGCTGCTGGGACTAACAATTTTATATGATTCACAGAAACTTGCTCATAAATGAGCCTGTCCTTTATTAGTCAAAGGAGAAAGGAAAGCATTGAGAGGTTGCATCATGATTGAGCAGGGCTCATTCTCCAAATTTAAATTGAGCAATGACCTATCAACTCTGACATGGCCACTGTGTTGGTCAATGATATTCCAGCCACCCTTTAGAACTGCCCCTGCCCTCTCTCTGTCTTTCTCATTAAAGTATAAACAGTGCTTAGCTATTGCTCAAAGAAAGAGTGACTAGATCGAAATAAATAATAGTGGAAGGATGGAGGGTGTTAGTCAAAGAAACAGCCAAGAGGCCAAGGGTAACTCTCAACATAGTGCTACCACCACCATGCTACACTGTGGGGATGGTGTTGTCAACATGATGAGCAATGTAGGGTTTCTGTCAAATGCAGGGCTCTGTGGCAAGGCTAAAATGTTCAGTATTGTTCTAATCAGACCAGAAAACCATTTCCATGCATCTCCTGAGTCTCCAACTTGCCCTTTGGTAAAGTCAAAATGGAATTTCACATCGCTCACCACTCTTCCAAGACCGGTTTTGTCGAGTGCTTGTCCTATGTACAACTTCTCCCATTTGAGCTGTGGATCTCTACAGCTCATTCACAGTTACTTTTGGCATCTTGGTTGTTATTAATATCTTCCTTACTTGGTCAATGATGTTTGCTGCATTGCCTCATCTAGGCAGAGTGTTGGGTGTGCCATATTCCTTTTTTTTTTAAAATTTATTTTATTTAATTATATTGTGTTCCATAGGATGTTTAGAGTTCAGGGCAACAAAACCCTATTTGCTACTTTTCCAGAACTTTGTCCCGGACTTATTTTTTTACAGCTCCTTGGTCTTTATGATGATGTTTGTTTAGGAACTGGGGTATTTATGCTGAGATCTTGTGACACTTTAATAGGGCACAGGTGGACACCAATCAATGAAAAGTTCAAGCATGGTGAATTCTGCAAGGTGTAATAGTTGAGGTTTGTGTACCAGGCAAGTTTATGCCTCACAAAATATCTTTTTATACTAAG
The DNA here is from genome assembly GCA_023630585.1 of Cranoglanis bouderius. NCBI lineage: Eukaryota > Metazoa > Chordata > Actinopteri > Siluriformes > Cranoglanididae > Cranoglanis > Cranoglanis bouderius. Next base: position 3,577,890 of record CM042546.1, on the reverse strand, counting down.
CTTATACTTATTTTTTTTTATTTTTATTTAATTTTAATTTTTTTTTAATAGTCGTCAAGTCAGTCAACCACACAAAGGAAACATTTTATCGCAGTCACAATTCAAAAGGTAAATGACTTTCAAATGGTCCCTCTTTTATAACAAAATAAACCGTCATTATCCAAAATGTTGTGAACCAATTATTTTCAATACCCACACGAACATTCAAGTCAAGCAAAGACAACAAAATGCATTTAATTTATTTGAAAAACAGAGAGATTACAATCAAAGTCAAATTCAGTTCTAAAAAAAAAGTTAATCTCAAATCAATTGTCTATTTAGTCTCCAAAAAACATTTCTTAACAAAGCTCCAGTTCTCCTGTTCTCTCTTTTTTTTTGTAGATGCACAGTTCATTTATAAATAAATCATTCCAGTTCAATCAATGATTTTCAACGAGTGCAAAAAATAGAACAACTCAAATCAATATTACTACAAGGGGTTTAATAATTCACTACTTTAACAGACAGAAAATAAGAAGACATTCAAACTCACTCTTTCTTATATATCTTCCAATCATCAATACATCAGTCACACAGACATGTTTGTTCTGTAATAAATTTCCTTGGCTGCCAAGCAATTGTCTTGGAACTCAGAAAAAAATAATTTGGCGATCAGCAGATCCTTGCAAGAAGAGGACTTCTCTGATCTGTCTCAAACTACTCACGGACAAAACTAAACATCACCAAAAGTGGAGTTTGCACACCACTGGTGGATTTTTTATTGTTATTTTTTAATTGCAAGATACATCAACGGGCGTTTCCTTTGTTGCTTGTATCATTTCCACTATGGAAGTGATATGTTTATGTTATGTAAAACGGAGGAAGGGCTGGATGCATGCGCAGGGGAAAAATCACTTTAAATGGGAAAAATTCAAAAGTAACGGAACATGTACAAAACTATAGGAACAGGGAAAAAAGGAACACAAACAATAATCCAAAAAACTTAAATGAGTATAATCCAAATGGTAACATGAGAATAATCCATAGGAATAGAACATAAATCCACAAGGAGCAGGGCAGTAATCCAACAGGGAGCATGAACAGCACAAAATGGCACGAAACGTAAATACAAAACAAAGACAAAGCAAACACATGAGACTTGGCTAAGGTCTAGGAACTATGAACATTGATCTATGGTTTATGGGCGAGAGAACGCGAGAAGCGAGCAAGCGCACAACACATGCATAAACTAACTAACTAACTAACTTACTTGCTTGCTTGCTTGCTTAGTTAGTTAACACTCCGCAAGGAGACAGAGAAACACAGGGGTTTAAATAAACAGAATTAACCAGGACTAACACAAAGCAGCTGAAACTAATGATGAGACAATGAACGGAAGACCAATGAACGAACAGAGGCGGAGACATGAAGTAAACCAAAAGCAAAGAACCAATGAACAAACGGGGGCAGAGACATGACGTAAATGAAAACAAAAGCACATGGTGAAGGTAAACAAAGCGAGAGTCTATGAGCGATTCAGTCCAGCGGAGTTTGTGAATGGAGCTTGCGCTACTCATCGAACGACTCCGGGAGTCAGCCGCTCGCTTAGCGAGGGACTCCGCGTGCGAGGGGTTCTCTAACTGTTTGTAGGAAATGGCAGCAAAAGAAGGGGAATTACAATGCAATTGGCAGCATTCTCAATACACAACACACTCAACACACTCGCTAAACACTTATCCTCAAAGTCTAGCATCAATATCTAGTATCAGGAAGCCCTTCTTCTTAGATTACAGTCAGTTTCTCTCTATAAGGACATTCTCATTGGCATTGCATTTTGTTCAATAAAGGAGAAAGTGATTCCTCCCTCACTCTTTCTATGTGCCATGGTCATGGCTTATACAGTATCTAACTCAGTGAGTGTTGTAGGCCACATTTCATCTATCTGTTGCATAAATACATAACTTTTTAATGTTAGAACTATGTTTGATCTGCCATTAATAGATAGGAAGGAAGAACCAGAAAAGATAAGGACTTGGAGACAAAGTGCAACTTTCAAGAGTAGAGAATAGAGAGACCATTGTGGAATGAGTGATTTGAGGAGTGTGGAAGTTGCTCCACTGGTAAGCTCATAATCCCACCTGATGATGCGTAACTCCTCCATCCAAGCAATTTACCTCTAGATGTCTCTAGAATAGTTTAAGGAAGTTGTATATCTAATTGGCTAATTGCACAAAAAGAAAATGATAGGAAGGAAACTGGAGATGAAAGATGCACCTACGAGACAAGAATGAACTGTGTAAGAAAACTAGGAAGTGAAGAAAATTAACGGTGGAAGTGTTTTTTGGGCTTACTTCCGTTTACTACATGCAGCAAAAGTCCACAAGAGAAGCACTCAGAAGAGTTAGTTGGTTACATTTAGTGAGGGATCAGATGAAAACACACTTTCTTTTGTTAATAAATCTGTTTTGCTCTTTTTATGATGTCAGGAGTTTGGGAAGACGACCTTGAGTGAAGGCTGTCTGCCAGTCAATCTTTTGACCTTTTGTATTTTTCTGTTTCCCTTTTTGCCTCCACTCGATACCAGCTTTTAAGAATTTCATAGGTTAACTCACCACCTGCTCCTCTTTTCACATAACACATACTTTTGTATATTGTTACAAATGTTCTTTCATTTTCCAGTATTGCTTGGTCCTCTGACTGGAGGGGCTAATTATACTGCTACCACAAGGTCAGTACTAGGTAATGGCTCTTCCTATGAAGGCCCTGTCCATGCCACTAATTAAGATACACTATATGGACCAAAGTATGTGGACACCTAACCATCACACCCACATGTGATTGTTGAACATCCCATTCCAAAACTATGGGCATTAATATGGGTTTGGTCCACCCTTTACTGTTATAATACCTTCCACTCTTCTGCAAAGGCTTTCTACAAGATTTTGGAGCATTGCTGTGGGGATTTGTTCATTCAACTACAATAGTATTATTGAGTTCAGGCACTGATGTTGAGCGAGAAGGTCTGCCATGCAATCTCCATTCCAATTGATCCCAAACGTGTTCAGTGGGGTTGAGGTCAGGGCTCTGTGCAGGCCACTCGAGTTCTTCCACTCCAATCTTTGCAAACCATGTCTTCATAGAGCCTCACTTTGTGCACAGGGGCATTGTCATGCTGGAACAGCTTTGGGCCTCTTAGTTCCAGTAAAGGGAAATCATAAGTATGTATGTCTACAGCCTACAAAGACATTCTGGACAATTGTGTGCCTCCAACTTTGTGGCAGCAGTTTGTGGAAGAACCACATATGGGTGTGATGGTCAGCTACCTTTCAAATTTCTCCTACTTACACACACAAACTCTCTCACTGTCTTTTCCCCTTATTTATTATAGGAATAATATCAGGTTATACCGCACATGGAGGGCAACACTAGCTTGCAGCTAATCACAGATACTCATAAGCAAAAGCACTATGCCTGGCACCTGCAAGCTTAACCCATTACCTCCTTGATTTCTCTTTTCTACCTTCACATAGTCCATTTAATCTGAAACAGTTTAAGAGATGGGTAGATTCATTCTCATTCTCTTGAGCAGCCTGGAATCACCTAATTGGAATTATAGGAATGAGCTACATGTATAGTTGCAATCAAAATGATTCAACCCCAATTGCAAATCAGGTTTATTGTAAAAGTTTACAGACTTTCAGCTGTTTGCATTGAACAAATCAAACAAAAGCAATTGAAATAGCTCAACACAAGGAATGCTTCAAGTGGTTTCCCCAAATTCAACTGAAAATGCAACTTATAATGACTTCTACAGTCTCAAAATTATCAGCTCAGTAATATTCTTCGGTTTGCATGCTGCAACCGCCTTCTTCAAATCCCACCAGTGATTTTCTATGGGGTTCAAGTCAGGTGACTGATGGCCCTGTAGAATCTTCTAGGACTTCTTCTGCCGCCAAGCCTTGGTGGAATTTGGAGTATGCTTGGGATCATTGTTCTGTTGGAAGGTTCAATGGCGCCCAAGCTTCAGCTTACTCACAGACGCTTTCTCCTAGGATTTCCTGATACTTCAATGAATCCATCTTGACTTCTTGACTTCATGCTGCAGGTTTCCAGTGCCAGAGGATGCAAAGCAGTCCCAGACCATTACCGAGTCACCACCATGCTTGACTGTGGACAGAGTGTTCTTTTCAGTGTTTGCTTCATTCTTCTTCCTCCAGACATACCTCTGATCCATCGTGCCAAAAAGTTCCACAGAACAGAATCCCAAAACTTCTGTGGCTATGATTTTGAGCATATTGGAGCCGACTTTTCTTGTGCTTTTGGGTCAGTAGTGGTGTACGTCTTGTAGTTCTGGCATGGAAACCTTCTGCGTTTAGTACGTGCCTTACTGCGCTCACTGAAACCTCTTGCTGCAGGTCTTTTGCAGTCACTCGAGGGTTTTTCACAACCTGCCTTCTCAGAAATCTGGTTGTAGCCGTTGATAGCTTCCTTTTTCTGAAGCATTCATTGTGTTGAACTATTTCAATTGCTTTTGTTTGATTTGTTCATTGCAAACAGCTGAAATTCTGTAAATTTTGACAATAAACCTGATTTGCAATGGGGGTTGAATAATTTTGATTGCAACTGCATGTGTCTTACTGCAGACATATAAAGTTTACTTCAATTGTAGAGGTTCTGCATTGTATATATCCAGTTTATGTCCATTGTACATTTGTGATGTTCTTTCAATGCCACTTATTCTAGCTACTCTCAGTTGAACTTATTTTCTTATGCCTCGATTATTGTCTTTTAGTTTTACCATCGTGAATATATCATCTCACCAGGTCTCAGTCTAATCAGCATCATAAGTATCCATTTAGATTTTTGTTTTCATGTATGAAATCGGTGAAACTCTTCATTCTTATTCACAGATTCCTTCATCATCAGTAACTGCTTTATCCAAGCCAGGGTCTTGGTGGGCACTGAGCACAAGGAAGGAATACAACCTGGATGAAAATACAGTCAGTCACATACACACTCGCTTGAACTTAGGGCAATTTATAGCAGCCAGTCTACCAAATGGCATGTTTTTAGGAGGTGGGAGGAAACCAGAATATCCACAATGATTCAAACAGTGGAAAAAGCCATTAATGCAGTTCTAGTCTTGCCACCCATTATTATTGTGTAGTGTGGTGATGTTTGGATTGCCTGGTGGATTTGTCTTTATGGTGTGTGGTGATGTGTGACTATGTTGTTAGATATGTACATTTAATTTAATTAGTTTCACACAGATCAGTTACTCCATATAACAGTAGTTCAAATGGATGACCTGTTGTATCTCGCAGACTTTTAGCACATACAGTATTCGTGCTACAGGGTCTGATTAAGTGCATCCTGCTCTGTAAAGAGCTAGTAAAGCAGAGTGTTTATCTGGAGCATACAGAGGTTGTGGGTGTTGCTTCACAGTCAAAGGGATCTGAGCAAATGACTGTACTGGAGGCTGAGGAGCCAGCATGCATAGAACCCCACAAATTAGCACAACTTTGAAGGAATGCTCACTCAAGCAACCCAAGGCAATATCAGACCCAACTGCTGCACTTCCAATACTGGACATCAGTGGATCAAATTCTGCTGAAGGAGTTGAAGTTAGAGGTGAAAAACAGGCCTGCATCTGATTCACCAACTCGACCATTTTTTAAACTACAAATTTTAAACAAAAAATGCATACGGTGTAAACTGTTATTATTTTGTCTTCTAGGAAACATGCAAATATCTTATGTAGCTTCTGAAGGGCAGTACTAAATGGAAAATAATAACAGTTTACACCACTCATCCTGTTCAAAAGTTTACACCCCCCTGGCTCTTAATGTATCGTGTTGCCTTCTTGAGCATCAGTGAATGTTTGCACCTTTTGTAATAGTTGTGTACGAGTCCCTCAGTTGTCCTCAGTGTGAAACGATGGATCTCAACATCATATAGCCGCTGTTGGAAAGGGGTCAAATATGCAGAAGATGCTGGAAAAGCAAAGAATGTGCAGGACCTGGAGGATTTTTCTGAAGAACAGTGGGCAGTTTAACTGCTCAGGACAAACAAGAGACTCATGAATAACTATCACAAAACATAAAAACAGTTCATCATCCAGGTAACAACACACAGTATTAAGAATCAGGCGTATGTAAACCTATGAACTGGTGTAAATTCAGTTATTATTGTGTTTTGTGGACTATATGTAAACATCTGTTATGTGAAATAATTATCCAGGGCAGTACTAAATAAAAAACAAAATGCAATTTTAATGATCTCTCATTTAAAAAAAAAAAAAAAAAATTAACAATTTGCAGATTTTGCAAGGAGTATGTAAATTTATGAGCACAACTGTATATACAGTATCTCACAAAAGTGAGTACCGTACACCCCTCACATTTTTGTAAATATTTTATTATAACTTTTCATGGGACAACACTGAAGAAATGACACTTTGCTACAATGTAAAGTAGTGAGTGTACAGCTTGTATAACAGTGTAAATTTTCTGTCCCCTCAAAATAACTCAACACACAGCCATTAATGTCTAAACCGCTGGCAACAAAAGTGAGTACACCCCTAAGTGAAAATGTCCAAATTGGGCCCAGTTAGCCATTTTCCCTCCCCGGTGTCATGTGACTTGTTAGTGTTACAAGGTCTCAGGTATGAATGGGGAGCAGGTGTGTTAAGTTTGGTGTTATCGCTCTCACACTCTCTCATACTGGTTACTGGAAGTTCAACTTGGCACCTCATGGCAAAGAACTCTCTGAGGATCTGAAAAAAAGAATTGTTGCTCTACATAAAGATGGCCTAGGCTATAAGAAGATTGCCAACACCCTGAAACTGAGCTGCAGCACAATGGCCAAGACCATACAGCGGTTTAACAGGACAGGTTCCACTCAGAACAGGCCTCGCCCTGGTCGACCAAAGAAGTTGAGTGCACGTGCTCAGCATCATATCCAGAGGTTGGCTTTGCAGAATAGACATATGAGTGCTGCCAGCATTGCTGCAGAGGTTGAAGGGGTGGGGGGTCAGCCTGTCAGTGCTCAGACCATACACCGCACACTGCATCAAATTGGTCTGCATGGCTGTCATCCCAGAAGGAAGCCTCTTCTAAAGATGATGCACAAGAAAGCCCATAAACAGTTTGCTGAAGACAAGCAAACTAAGGACATGGATTACTGGAACCATGTCCTGTGGTCTGATGAGACCAAGATAAGCTTATTTGGTTCAGATGGTGTCAAGCGTGTATGGCGGCAACCAGGTGAGGAGTACAAAGACAAGTGTGTCTTGCCTACAGTCAAGCATGGTGGTGGGTGTGTCATGGTCTGGGGCTGCATGAGTGCTTCCAGCACTGGGGAGCTACAGTTCATTGAGGGAACCATGAATGCCAACATGTACCGTGACATACTGAAGCAGAGCTTGATCCCCTCCCTTCGGAAACTGGGCCGCAGGGCAGTATTCCAACACGATAACGACCCCAAACACACCTCCAAGATGACCACTGCCTTGCTAAAGAAGCTGAGGGTAAAGGTGATGGACTGGCCAAACATGTCTCCAGACCTAAACCCTATTGAGCATCTGTGGGGCATCCTCAAACGGAAGGTGGAGGAGCGCAAGGTCTCTAACATCCACCAGCTCTGTGATGTCGTCATGGAGGAGTGGAAGAGGACTCCAGTGGCAACCTGTGAAGCTCTGGTGAACTCCATGCCCAACAGGGTTCAGGCAGTGCTAGAAAATAATGGTGGTCACACAAAATATTGACACGTTGGGCCCAATTTGGACATTTTCACTTAGGGGTGTACTCACTTTTGTTGCCAACGTTTAGACATTAATGGCTGTGTGTTCAGTTATTTTGAGGGGACAGCAAATTTACACTGTTATACAAGCTGTACACTCACTACTTTACATTGTAGCAAAGTGTCATTTTGTCAGTGTCATCCCATGAAAAGATATAATAAAATATTTACAAAAATGTGAGTGGTGTACTCACTTTTGTGAGATACTGTATATCCAAACAGTGAACCTCATTCTGACAGCTCTATTATATAGTAAACTTCATCAATGATCATCCTACGCTAAAACATGCCCATGCACCATATGTTTTGCTTACAGCATACTGTAGCTTATTGGCATGAAAACAATCTGCACTGATTATCAGCTGTTGTTAAACAATATGTTGATGTAATACAGAGTATGGTGAGGAATTTTCTAAAAGGTTCCAGCCTACTTTATGATATGAACTCACAGTCATTAGAGAGGACTGGATTCGATGTAAGGTCCTATCACTGGAATACATATCTCAATTAGATCGCCCTAGATTGGCAAGATCAGCAGTTGTCCAATTTTTCTTTTCTGTCTAAGACCCCCTTTGTGGACAGTAAGCGTCACTGTTACATCTTTGCTCTACAGGTATCGCTGCCCTGCACAAGAGATGTGGTGCTGTTCTTATGATATTACAGCTAATTTGTTAAGGGCACAGGACGGCCGTCAGCTGTAATTGGGTGGCACATATTTAATTTTAATATTGTTTAATGCTACTATTGTTAGAGTTTCCCCTCGTTCTCTGAGTCGCTCGCTAGGCGAGCGGCTGACTCGAACACTTCCGCATTCCATTCTCCGCACCACCGTTGAGGAAGATCCCGATTCATAAAGACTCACGTGTTGGTTACCTCTGCCATGTGCTTTTTGTTTTCGTTCACGTCATGTCTCCGCCTCCTGTGTTTCCCCATGTGCTCATGTTTTGGTTTGTGTCATGTCTCCGCCTCCTTAATTCTTATTGGTTCATGTTCATCTAACTCATTCTGTGTAATCATGAGTTTCAGCTGTTTTTGATTTTGGCATGAGATTGACGTGATCTCTTTCTGTTTAAACACGCCACTCCGTTTCCGCTTCGGCGCGGAGTATTAGTTTGTTATAGTTTAGTTTGTTATAGTTTAGTTTAGATGTGTTTAAACCGTACGCTTTCTTCCGGTGATTCCCAGATCACTACTCTTGTTTAGTACAGCCTGGATTATAGTTTGTTTTGTTCGTGGTATGGATTTTTATGTTTGGAATAAACTCTTCTGCATTTACTGACGTCTCCCCAGCGCATGCGTCCTGACTCCCTCTTCCGTCCTGCACGTCTGTGTTACGTAACAACTATTTTAAACACACAGCAGCACTCTTTGGATAAAATGAAGCAGATTTAATAAACTGACAAAATTAGAAATTACAAAGTATTACAAATTCTGATTTCCCTTGGGAAATGGCTCTGGACTTTTTGTTGGTTTAGTATCATTTAATTTTGTCACTTGTGGAGCGAGTTTGTAAATTTGTTTTTTCTTTACGGTACACCATGGTGAGATTTGTTAATTAAACTCTTATTGCTTGACTGTCATCCCTGCAATTCTTGTCTGTCTTAACCTGCCATAATAAGAGCACTTAAATCCACACCAGCTGTGAGACATGGCATAAAAATGTACACTCATCTATCCTGCTGTGTAGAAATCCATCCAAATTCATTTAAAATAACACCACTCTATCCTAGCGTTCTTGGTCAAATTTGCTCTTCACACAAGACAAGATTGCCTCTGCAGGGGAAATTATGTGCCACACTTTCACTTTCTGTCTTGCATGACCTTCGGTTGACACTTTGTGTTTAGGCCTGCTCTTAAGAGATGTTCTCTATGTCATCCAAATATTCAGTAAAGTTGGCTCTTAAGCTGGCATTAAGCAGATTATCAAGATACAGCTCTCAGGTAGGGGCTTCAGTTTTGAATGACACAACATCACATTGCGCACATGTGCTGTCCAAATGTCATGAAAATATGGAAATATACAATGCTCCAACACCTTTTTTTTTTTTTTTTCTTTTTGAATGACCCATAATCCTGTTCCCATGACACCCAGGTAATTATCAACCTGGTGTAATTATCAACTGTATATTTCCTTCTAAATATAATCCTAGAAAATGTCTTTATACAAATATTTTCATTTTTTAGCAAAAAAATCACATACTTCCTTATACATTATAGCATGGAATCTGCTCTTTTGTAAGGTGATGAATGATTTGCTTCTCACAGCTGACTCTGTGAAGTGCTTGGTCCTTTTGAATCTCAGTGGTACAATTATGTGCTGAATGAGCATGAGCATTTCATTCTCATTCATATGGTTGGCTGCTAGACTCGTGTACTTGATTTAAATCTTACTTTAGCTGTCGAACATCTTTTTCCCCCTTTATGTGTATGACATGCAACAACCTTATCTGTGTTCTTTGAAAAGGAGCTTATCACGTGTTAGGAGGTTAGTAAAATTGGCAAAGAATGGACTAAATGAAAGTAATTCAGAGATCATTTTATTTGGTTCACTGAAATCTACAATATCAGGGAGACACAAGGATGCAACAGGTAGCACTGTGACCTCACAGTTCCAGGGTCCCTGGTTCGGTCCTGAGCTTGGGTTACTGTCAGTGTGTCTAGACAGGCGGCAGAGCTACCTGCTGCATCACAGTGCTTCCATGATAGATTCCAATGAACGATGGAAAAAAAACTGCATTCAACACATTGTTCATGTATTCATTAGCGGTGTAACTGTATGAATCTGTAACTGTTTAGTGCTCCAAATGTTTGCATCTGTATCTGTATTCAGATTTAAAACTGAAGTGTGTAGGAGGTATTAAGAATTAGAAATGCCAGCCCTGGCTGTATGATCTGTGAATTCTGGCTCTGCTAAACTACAGCTTGGGCTCATAATTGGTCTCAATTGGAAATGTGCACAGTATTGTTTTTTTAAATCCTGCACATGAATTTATTATTTATGTTTCCACCTGCTTGCAATATTTAAAAAAAAAAAACAAATTTAGTTGGTTCTACAGTATTTCCCAAAATATATACAAAATCGTAGCCCCATTCAAGGTCAACTGCCGTGACCCTGACCAGTTATGCATCATGCAGCAACATCATGCTGATGAACTTTGTCTTTCTTTGTTCCACTCACTCATGCATGCGTGAAAGTTAAAACCTTCTTTTTTTGATGTGTTCCACAGGATCCTAGTCCCAAATGCACACATCTCAACCTGATGCCCTGTGAACATTTCTGGCAAACCTTCTACAAAAAAATAAATGAGTAAATAAACAGAATAGCGCGCCTCCTATTCGTATCTGTATTTATATCTGCTTAGAAGGCATTATCTCTTCAAAAATATATTTGTTAGGTTATATCGCTAGTATAAAATCATTTGTATTTATCAGAAAATGTAACCAATTTATTATTATTATTATTATTATTATTTTACATAAGTCATTTACCTCATTATCTATTGTCCATTCCATTTTATCAATGTGATAAATGCTTGAAAGTACAACCAGATGATTTTGTCAGGTAAGGGGGCGGAGCCAGATGCAAGTGCAGATTAAGATTTTAATAACACTCAAAACAAACATGAAACAAGATACCAGTGACAGGAGCGCATAACGTGACAACAGACGACAATAAAAGCAAGACAACCAGTGCAGTGCAAACTGTGACTATATATACACACAAGTGCTCGTTAACATTATGTGAATCAGGTGCAGGTGGTCATGTGACAGAGATGCAGTGGGGTGCATTGGCTGCTGGGAACTGTAGTCCAGAGTTCGTTCCGGCATATCCATGACGGATCTGATGTGTTCACCTGTGGTGTTTTGCCTTATACAAAGTTCTATGGTGAAGTGAAGCCTCACATGTTTTAACATTAACATCTATACACTAAAACTAACAGGCACAACAGCACAGTGACACAAAGTATGAAGCATGTGCACCGTTCTGTTACTTGGGAAAGAGGACTGTCAATTTTTATTTTATTTTACTTGGTTTAACTACGACAGCCATCTTTGAGTCATGGCACACAACAAATTTTAGTTATACAGCTGTTCATGGAAACCTCAATATCTCGGCTCAGGATGGTCCGAGCTCCTTGGAACAAAAACTGATCACTAGAGCACATTACAAGGTACATATATAAATTTTGCACATTCTTGTTCCTTAGACTTAGAACTTAGGTCCAAATGTAATGCTCAAGATTGCTCACAGGTCAATCTATAATGGGAGGGGTTTGAGTCTCAGTCTTAATTTTTTTAGGGGGTACCTAGGTAAGTCTAGTGTGCATGCAGAACATTTTAGGTTTGAGAATTCGCTCTCTTTTTTTTTTATTGGGACGAGAAAGTGCAATTTTTTAAAACTACCCCTCATTTTCGGGTTGAATATCTCTGCTGGGGGACCAGATATATGAACCTGAAATATTCAGAGAAATAATCCTAGATAGTAACATTCTACTGTAAAAAAAAAAAAAATAAATAAATAAACAATAATAAAAAAAAAGAAAGAAAAATAAATAGTCTGAGATTCCACTGGTTACAGAGCTAGGGCTAGTAAAAATCTGTGGAAAAGCCTACTTTGTTCATGCATTTTGAGAAATGAACAAATGTAATATAAGCATAGCAAATAATAAAAATGAATAGTATTTTACAGTAATTATGTTTATGATTGACATACAATAGCTTATGCTTGTCAGTGAGGTCTATATTGGCAACAGTAAAGCATGATCTATCACAGGTTAGCTTCAACCTCCAAACTTACCTGCGTGTAATTTTCTAGTAATCCTGAAGACCTTGGTTAGCTTGCTCTGGCGTGTTTAATTAGGGTTGGAGCTAAACTCTGCAGGATAGTGGACCTCGAGGGCCAGCTTTGAAGAATCCTGCTGGTACAGGTGTACAGTTGGTATGGATGAATAGATTTTATCCAAATATGGAATTACAGTGTTAAGTTGGGTGTTTTACGAAGAAACAGTGTCGTACCTCTGAGCTGTAGTCACTTACTGCTTTTATCACAGGAGAAACAGCACCTGCTTGTATCCAGATCTGTGATTTTCAATACATATTTGTTTGGCTTGCTTAGAATGCTTCTTGGTCTTTGGCATTCTGTGAAACCTTATAAAAACTATTGTTTTAATAAAATATTATTAACATATAGCACAGCATGATATAAACATATAAATAATATATATCGACTATTGTACTGAATCACTGTCTTCTATTCTGAAGTATAAAATGCTGCATCGCACAGATAATGATAATTTATGGTTTAAAATGTTCAAGATTGAGCTTAAGCTGTAAATCCCTTCTCTGTCTTTACCCATCTTATACATGGACCATTGTCACTAAAACAGCTATTTCCATATCATCTCCTTGCAGCGACAGCACACATGCCGATGTGGTGAAACATAGACAGGCATTGCTGTGTTGTGAAGTCAGTCTGGCAGTTGGATTTGGCAGCTGGGCTTGGCAGCTTTAGATGAGCCTTTTGAAGCAGGCCTTGTCAGTGTGGCATTATCGGTGAGAAAATCTCGCCAAGGCAGCTGAAGGTGATGCTATGCCTTTCTGTCATCATTTGGCATGGGATGGCAAGCACGGTAGAGTGGGCTTCCTCATCAAGCTACAATGACAGGTGTGACTCTGTCTTTCATATTCCCTGAGTAAAGGAAGGATGATGAACAGAGGAAGATGGACAGAGGTATGAACGCCACAGCAGCGTTTGAGATGCGACTCACAGAAAGACGGAGCGCTTGGTAAAAAGGGATTAGAAAAGCAGATCATCAAGATGTCTGTCATGAGGCTTATCTTAGCCAGAGACAAAAAGGTGTGCAGTGTGAGCATTTCAGAGTTGTCGACTCCAAGTCAATCATCATTTCTCTTTTTCTCTCCTCTCCCTCTCATTGTGCTCTGTGCTATATCACTGGCCACCCTGGTAGCTGATTCGGTTTTTGTTCAAGTTGAACAAGTTCTCTTCAGTCATGATGTCATTTTTACTGATCCGGTGATTCTAGAGACCATTTATTGTAGCCTGTAGTATTGTCCGAATCCTTGATTTCCGAGGGATCTGTAGGTCCACACACAATTTCTTGATTGCTGTTGAATCAGATTAACAATTTAGAGTAAATTAACTCATCTCCTGAGGTGTGAGTTGGCCACACCAGCTGTCCATATAACAGTGCACGTATGAAGATCTGCCTTATTTTGTTTAACTTTCAGTTGTTGGTTTAAAGACTTTATCTTTGATTATAAGCTATGGGATTTTTCACAGAGGATAGGACCCATAGTACTCTTTCTTTGTGATCTCCATTGATGCCACAGCTGGCTAGACTGAAGCCACTGATCAGCACCGACCAAGGTGACACTATTCAGAACATAACTATAAAGCTTCTCTTCACACCTTCTTCAATGTTGACATGGTAGTTTAGGTATAATTGGTTTATTAAGGAGACTGAGTCTTGCTTAAAGGTATATTCAGTGTCAGAATAACCACTTAAGTTTTGTCCACTTTACATTTTATCCAAACAATTGCCTACACTCCAGAAAGAAAGAACTCTGCAAACAGAATATGTTCTTGTAAGCAATAATATTAGATAAATAGGTAAGAAATGCTTCAGGCAGCACACTAGGCAATGTGAGACATAACAGTGAATTGTAGTAGATTGCTGCTTTTATTAGCATAGATGAGGCTGGCTCAAATGCAATTGCAGGAGCACAGTTCATTTAAGTGCTGAACAGTACCTGGACAAGTTTTTGACACACTGAAATACTGGAAGAAGAAGAAGCCTTTATTTGTAACATACATTACAGCACAGTGAAATTCTTTTCTTCTAATATCTCAGCTTGTTAGGAAGCGCAGGGTCAGCCCTGATACGGCAGTATACTCTGGAGCAGATAGGATTAATGGGCCCATGACCTTCTGATCAGTAACCCAGAGCCTTAACTGTTGAGCCACCACTGCCCCGAGTCAGAGCTCCGACTCAGAACTCCAACTGAATGAACCCAAACGGGACTTAGGGCATGAGAGTAACCAATGCCAATTTATTTATATTAGTGACATGTTCAAAAGGACCAAGTCTTTTGTGAAAACATACACATCTAGCCATGACACTATTACCATGAATTTAGGGTTTTAGAAACTGCAACACCAGATGAATGGAATGAGTCACATTGTTGCTGCTACACAAACCCAGAAAACCGGTCAGCTTAGAGTGTGACCATGTTTTGAGGGCACAATTAAGTTAAGTGCTGAGACATCTTGGTATTGCATTT